>CAKNYM010052257.1:387065-407435 GCA_932195095.1 Andricus curvator
AAGAGATGAATTTTTAACGATAAAAGATTCTTACTTTAAATAAAAAACAGTTGGCTTGAACCAGAACCGACGAATTTTCAACAAAATACTTAAATCCTTAACTAATTAGAATAATCTTCAACCAAACAGTTGCATTTTTAACCAAAAATTGATTTTCCACCAAAAAAAACGAGCTTCCAACAAAGTAAGTAGTTCAATTTTCAATCAGAGATGACTTTCCAATAAAAAAGAATGAATTTCCAACCGAAAACAGTTTAATTTTATTATTAGGTTCTATTCATACAGTTGGCATTTAAGTTGAAAAACGTGAAAAATCTTTTTCTCGTGATTCCACTTTTCAAAGGGAAATACTATGAAACCTGTCAAAAATAAATTGGAATTTTTATAATTTAAATACTACAAAATAACAGACTGAATAAAAATTGAAGTTCTTCTTAATAATTTTAACTCAAGTTAAAATACTGGAAATTTTCACTATTGTCAGATGAATTCCTTGTTTCCCGGGTTTATCCGAGGGCAAGTTAAAAAAATGATTAAACCAAAAAAATATTTTTATTGTAAATTTAAAAAAAAGTGGAATTGAACCAAAAAAGAAACGAACTTTCAAAAAAATAGTTGCATCCTCAACAAAAACAAATTCATTTTCAACCAAACACATTCATTTTTAACCAAAGAAGATGAATTTTCAAATAAAAAAGCCGAACTTTCTACAAAAAGGTTCAATTCTCAACCAAATAATTGAATTTTCAACCGAAAAGATTAATTTTCAACCAAAAATGGAATATTTACATTTTCGGTTGAAGAAATTAATTTTTAAACGAAATAACGAATTGTCATGAAAGTATCATAAATAGTGCAATTTTATACCAAAGAGATGAATTTTCAACGAAAAAAGAGTTTTACTTTAAATAAAAAACAGTTGGCTTGAATAAAAACAACGAATTTCAAATAAAATACTTCAATCCTGAACTTATTAGAATAATTTTCCACCAAACAGTTGCATTTTCAACCAAAAATTGAGTTTCCAAAAAAAAAGAAGAACTTCCAACAAAGTAAGTAGTTCAATTTTCAACCAGAGATGAGTTTTCAATCAAAAAGAATGAATTTTCAACCGAAAATAGTTCAATTTTCTTCTTTGGTTCTATTCATACAGTTGGCATGTAAGTGGAAAAACGTGAAAAACTTTTTTCTCGTGATTCCACTTTTCTAGGGGAAATACTGTGAAACCTGTCAAAAACAAATAGGAATTTTTATAATTTGAATAGTAAAAAATAACAGATTTAATAAACATTAAAGCTCTTCTTAATACTTTTAAACTCAAGTTAGAATACTGAAAATTGTGCTTAGAAAAGTTCATTTTCCATTGCATACTTCTTGATTTTGGATCACTCAAAGTGTGTCGGACTACGCCACATTGCAGGCCATAAAGAAATGATAAAATTGTACGTTTGCAAAACCAAATAATTATTGTTATTTACACAATTTATCGAATTAAATCTCAAGATATCCCCCCGTTGGGGGGGGGGGGATAAGAAATTTCGCATACTTGAAAATATATTACGTAAGAAATGGCTTTTGCTACGTACCCCTTCATGTAAAACAGAATAGAAAAATCGTCGATACAAAGAGAATTATTTGACTGCAAGATTATATAAAGTTTGTTGCAAAAGGATAATGCTTACTGAGAAAATATTCTTTCTGAGACAAATGAAAGTCCTCTTTACCTTAAATTTAAAAGGAAATTGCATTTGGGTCAAGAGACATCCTTCTGACACAAGAGGACTATTCACTGAGTGCCATCCAAAAGACTTTATTATTCATTCATACTTTTTATTATTCATTTTATTAGCGCGAATGAAACTTGATAAAAAAAAGTTTTCCTTTTATTCTCTTTCGTCACGAATATTATGAGGTTTTCGCAAAGAATTTCATTATACATCGCTCGTTTTCCGCAATTAGATCCAAAGTCCCTTTTGTAACTGTTTCAAAGCCGGGTTTTTAAGATTAAAGGCGCTCTCCACTATGAAGAGCTTCGAACAGGGTCAAAAAGCATCTCGTTTTTTGAGGACCAGTTGCGCCACCCTTAAGCTGGACTAAAACCTCTCGCTTAGTAAGATTATTCTTGGCGAGAGTTTCGATTAGTAAGCTCGGCTTGAAGTTTTAAAGAAGGTGGTTAACCGCATGGAAAAAAATGTTGCTGTCGCAGTCATTACTTCTGTTTCAAACTGCAAACATCTGGTAGTAACAGTCTCGAAAGTTCTCCTAGGCTTCCGAAAACTTCTCGTTAAGACAGTTCAAGTATAACAAACGCGATGATATTTTGTGTCACTGAATTCTCCTCCTCACTTTTGAAGATGCTTCCTTGTTTAGTGGAAGTTGTTAGCGGTCGCTGTCGTAGATCAAATTACGGAGAAAAAAAAAGTTGTACTCTAGTTTGAAACAAGTTTCTTACCATTCTTTTTTGTAATATTTATGGCAATTTCAATATAAGTTTCTCTCTTGGAGGAACAGATTTTTTTGCATGATTTGAAAAGCATTTTTATTTGCTAGATTCAATCTCAACACATTCAAGCTCAACACGCAGAATAATTTGTTTGTTAGTATACAAATCCAATTATCAAAAAGCCTGTGGCGCTATTTTCTAATAATATCTCGAAACTATCTCGAAACTATTGTTGTTAGAGAACTCGTGTTCATGATTGGATGAAGCTGTCATTTTTTTCACCTATTAAAATACAAACTCTGCAAACTTCAGGTATAGGATAAATGCAAGGTTATCTAAGTAATATATTGAATAATAATTATAATAATAATCAATGGAACAAAGGTATCCATTACTTTGAAATATAAAAATGTAATGTGTTCAGTTCAAAAGGAATACCGAAGAATTTCAGTATTCAAATTTAGTTAAAGATACATTTTTTTAGGGCTGATGACTCAGGGGTGACTCTTGAGGCTGTGGAGAGCTGAACAAGGAGATTTTACAGTTAGGGGTGATTTTTGGGGCTGAGGAGAGATTAAGATGGAGATTTTACACTTAAAGGTGATTCTTGGTGAGCGGATGACAATTCCGCCCTGGGACCTGCGAACGGTTCCCCCACTACACGGCTTCCCCTCGCTCAGCCGAACTGCTGCTGTCGATCCTGGTCAGCGGGAGTCTTTTGTACCTAATGAGGACTAGAATGCGGAACATAACATTTTTTGAAATCAGCACTTGGTTATTTGAATTAAAAAATTGAAAATTAAAGAAGAAATGTTCAAGTTTATATGAAATGTTATCAACAAATTATTCAGTTTTTTTATCAACTCCACTGCAGTAGCTTTAATTTATTGGTTGGTTGAAATTTGGCCACATTTGAAAACTTATTAAAGAAGATCATAAATTTAGTTTATTTCTCAAACAGTCGCATTTCTCAAAATTATCCTTGAATAACTTTGCACTCCCAGTCCAAAAGTATGGATAGTGTCATTCCTAGCTTAATTTGGAAACTCATTAACAAACATACATTTCTTTTACTGCTTAACCAATTTGTTTATGAAAGTTAATTGAAAATACTATTTTAACACATAAAAAGCAGAATATAAAGGCTTTTCGTGGAGTCCATCTCAAAAGTGTCGTTTTTTATATCTAACTTTAGAAATGTTGAACATTACCAAAACACGAAATTGTATTTGCTTAAGTCTCCAAAAAAATTTTTAAGCTGAATTCGGCAAATTTTGAAAATAATTATTCTTCATTTAAAAAATTTCCAAACCTAATTTTCAAACCAAAGAAAAAGGAATTTTCAAAAAAGGAGTTGAATTTTTAACCAAGAAAGATTTTTCAGTCAATCAAGAAAAAAAATCTCAGCCAAAATGTTGAATTTTCAACCCAAAAAGACGAATTTCTAGCAAAACATTTTAGTTTTCAACCCAAAGATTTGAATTTTGAACAAAAAAATTTAATTTTCAACGCAAAAATATGAATTTTCTACCAAAATAATTGAATTTTTAACTGAAAAATATTAATTATCAAGCAAAAATTGAATTTTCAACAGAACAGTAAAAATTTCAACCAAAGGAATGAATTTTTTACTAAAATAATGAGTCTTCAACCACAAAAATATATTTTTACCAATTAACATTTTTTTAACCAAACAGTTGAATTTTCAACCGAAAAGATTAATTTTGTACCCAAAAAGATTAATTTGTAATAAAATACATGAATTATAACAAAACTATTCAAAATTAAGGAATTTTCAACCAAAGAAATGAATTTTCAACAAAACATGGAACAGTTGAATTTTCGATAAAAAATAATTAATTTTCATCCCAAAAAAAGTGATTTTCATTAAAAACTGAAAAAATGTTTAGTGACTTATTAATTTGGCAAAAATTCGAGCAAGTTTAAGATATATATTTAGAAATTTTAAAAAGATTCCAAAATAATCTAAAACTTGAAAAGATTTCATTACATTTAAAACAAAACGTACATTTTTGAAGATTCTGAACACAACATTTAAAAGTTTTCTAAGCATTTTGAAAGGTTGCAAAAGAATAAATTTTTTTTATTAAAATTCCAGGGGAAACTAAAAATGAATTCTTTTTTAAAAAATTAATTTAAAAAAATGTTTGTATGAATTTTCAAAATAGAATCTGGAAGGTTTTGAAGCAATTTTTTTATTTTGAGGGATTTTCAAAAAATTGTAGGAAAAAATTCAAGTTTCAAGATAATAAATAACAAAATTTGCATTAGACTTGTGGAAAATTTTTTTATGTTTTTTAAAAAAAAATTTTTAAGCGAATTTTTAAATAGATTTTAGAACAAACTTCGATGTATAAATTAATTTTTCTAGCTTAAAATTATCTAAAATAATATAATTTTTTAAATTTATACATTTTTTTATTAATTCTTCAATGTTGAATTATTAAACATTTTGGCTCAGACTTTTTTTCTTTATTGACTGAAAAATCTTTCTTGGTTAAAAATTCAACTCTTTTTATAAAAAATGCCTTTTTTTTTGTTTGAAAATTAGTCTGTTTTGGTTGAGGCTTAAGTTAATAAAAATAAAACTTAAGTGCCAGTAGTAAAACGTCTGGAGACAGTAATATCAAACATATTATTTTTTAGAGAAAGAATAATTATTTTCAAAATTTGTCGAATTCAGTTTTTAACTTTTTTTCGACACTTAAGCAGATGCAATTTTCCGTTTTGGTCTCTGTTCAAAATTTCTAAAGTTAGATTTAAAAAACTACATTTTTGAGATTGTCTTCATATTCTGCTTTTTATATGGGTGTGGTGAGCCCACACTTGTAGTTATTTATAACTACAAGAAAAACCTAGAAACACTACCCGAATCGGGTAGTGTCACGCCTACCCTGAAAGGGAAATGGTTTAATGGTATATATGTTAAAATAGTATTTTCAATAAACTTCCATAAACAAATTGGTTGAGTAGTAAAAAAAAATTTATGATATTTGTTATTGAGTTTCCAAATTGAGATAGAAATGACACTATTCGTTCTTTTGGACTGGGAGTGCAAACTTATTTAGGAATAATTTTGAGAAATGAGATTGTTTGAGAAATAAACTTAATTTATGATGTTAGTTAATAAGTTTTCAAATGTGGCCAAATTTTAGCTTCCGGAATTTCCCAAGTTAGGTAAAATATTGCACTAATAAATTAAATCTACTGCAGTGGATTTGAGTGAAATATTCTGAAAAATTTCCCATACAATTTCTCATAATTTGAACATTTATTCTTTAATTTTCAACTTTTTAAGTAAAATAACATATCGTTGGAATCGTTATAATTCGCAGATTTTGAATATTATATTTATAAAATACCAAGTGCTGAATTGAAAAAATGTTATATTCTGCATTTTATTCCTCGTTGGGTACAAAGGACTCCCGCTGGCCAGAATCGACGACAGCAGTTCGGCTGAGGGAGGGGAAGCCGTGTAGTGGGGGAACCGTTCGTTGGTACCCAAGGCGGAATTGACCATCGCCCATTTTTGGGACTGTGGAGAGCTGAACGAGGGCATTTTACAGTTACGGGTGATTTTTAGGGCTGGCGAGAGATTAAGAAGAGGATTTCACACTTAGATGTGATTTATGTGGCTGGAGAGAGCTCCCTTATGAAAAATAAGTATTGGTAAGTATTAGATCTAATACTTTTTTCGAAAATAAGTATATGAAATCCAATACTTTTTCGCGAAAAAAGTACTGGATCCAATGCTTACCAATACTTCTTTTTCATAAGGGGTTTTATTTTACACTTGGGGGTGATTCTTGGGACCGGGGAGAGCTTGAAAGGGGGATTGGACACTTCGGGGTGATTTTTATGGCTATGGAGTGCTGAAGGAGGGGATTTCACAGTTAGGAGTTATTTTTGGGGCTGGAGAGATATTAAGAAAATGATTTTACACTCAGCAGCGATTTGCAGGGATGGGGAGAGCTTTAGAAGGGGATTTTACACTTAGGAGGTGATTTTCGGGGCTGGTAAGAGGAATAGGGAATTTTACACTTAGGGTTGATTTTTGGGCCTGGGGAGAGTTGGAAAAGGGGATTCTACACTTCGGGGTGATTGGACACTAAGGGGTGATTTTTGGGGCTGATGAGAGATTAAGATGGGGATTTTACACTAAATGGTAATCTTCAGGGCTGGTGAGTGCTGTACAATGGGTTTTTTCAGTAAGGAGTGATTTTTTTGGCTGATGAGTCTTGGACTGGGGAATTTGACACTTAGGGGTGATTTTTGGGGCTGGGAAGAGCTGGAAAATGGGATTTTGTTGTTAGATGTGATTGGTGTGGCTGGGGAGAGCTCACTTATGAAAAAGAAGTACTGTTAAGTATTAGATCTCATACTTTTTTCTCAAATAAGTATTGGAAATCCAATACTTTTTCGTGAAAAAAGTACAGGAGCCAATGCTTACCAATACTTCTTTTTCATAAGGGCTGTATAAGGGGATTTTACACTTGGGGGTGATTCTTGGGACCGGGGAGAGCTGGACAGGGGGATTGGACACTAAGGGGTGATTTTTGGGGCTGGGGAGAGATGAGCAAGCGGATTTTACAGTAACAGGTGATTTTTGGGGCTGTTTAGAGCTGAAAAAGGGGATTTTACAGTGAAGGGTGATTTTTTGGGCTGATAAGAGCTGAAATAGGGAATTTTACACTTAGGGGTGATTTTTGGGGCTGTGGAGTGCTGAACAAGGGGATGTTACAGTTAGCATTGATTTTTGGGACTGGAGAGATATTAAGAACAGGATTTTACACTTAGATGTGATTCGTGTGGCTGGGGGAGCTCCCTTATGAAGAAGAAGTATTGGTAAGTATTGGATCTAATACTTCTTTCGCGAATAAGTATTGTAAATCCAATACTTTTTCGCGAAAAAAGTACTGGAGCCAATGCTTACCAATACTTCTTTTTCATAAGGGCTGGATAAGGGGGTTTTGCACTTGGGGGTGACTCTTGGGACCGGGGAGAGCTAGGCAGGGGGATTGGACACTTAGTGGTGATTTTTGGGGCTGGGAGAGCTGGAAAAGGGGATTCTACACTTCGGGGTGATTTTTGGGGCTGTGGAGTGCTGAAAAAGGGAATTTTACAGTAAGAAGTGATTTTTGGGGCTGGAGAGATATTAAGAAAAGAATTTTACACTCAGCAGCGATTTGTAGGGATGGAGAGAGCTTTATAAGGGGATTTTACACTTAGGAGGTGATTTTCGGGGCTGGTGAGAGCTGGAAACGGGGACTGGACACTAAGGGGTGCTTTTTTGGCTGATGAGAGATTAAGATGGGGATTTTACACTTAAAGGTAATTTTCAGGGCTGGGGAGTGCTGATTAAGGGGGTTTTACAGTAAGGGGTGATTTTTTCGGATGATGAGTGTTGGACTAGGGCATTTTACACTTAGGGGTGATTTTTGGGGCTGGGAAGAGCTGGAGAAGGGGATTTTACACTTATGTTATATTAGTGTTTTTCATCGAAAATTATTGGTATTTTTAAACAAAAGTAATTTTAATATAAACAAAATTGAGAATATTTTAACAATTTTAGGTTATGTTAGGGTTTTTCGTTGCCTATTGGTAATTTTAATTTTTTTTAAATTACATATAATAATGATTACATATGTATAATATAACGATTGTTTGGCGTTTTATATCTGAAATCGGTATTTTTACTTAAGAATCAATAGATTTAAGAGAAGATAATAAATTTGTGTACAGTTTGAGGATAACTTAGCGGTTATCACTGGAAATGTCGATATAGATTTCAAACAAGATTCACGATTTGGAAAATTGTTTTTAGTGTTTTGTTGAATTTTATACCAAAAATTAGTGCTTTTAATGAAATATCATTAACAAAATGTTAATAATTTTCGACGGAAATTGGTACTTTAAACAAAAATGCAACGGTTTGATCATCTATATATTGTAAACAAATTACTTATCAATTCTGATGTTAAGATATAATTTATCATTAATTCAAGCAGGCAAATCTAAATAGCGCTAAGTGCACTTCTTGACGAAATTAACGCACCTAACGTAATTAAAAAATTAAGGATTTGAATATTTTTACTTTGAAATTTAGTATTTAAATGTAATAAAATATTTCAAAATTTCAAATAGATCAAACTCAATGAATAAAGTATACTAGAATATTCTACTCTTCAAGAATGCGACGGTGATTATAGGATTTTAACAAGCATTTAACAATTGGTGATATTATTATCAAAATCGAAAAATGTTGTAATAATACTACAAGTGTTTCTTTTTTCTGCTAAATAGCGTTACATGTTTATAAAATAAATGATAAAATATATTTCAGATGATTGTCTTAACGATCTATGCTCTATTTTTATCTATAATCCCAAGGAAAGATGAACGGTGCTAAGTCCATCGCTATTTCCGTCAGATTATTATTAAATGCAAATATAATCTATACTTTCACGAAATGGTTATAAAACTGATCCCTCCGCCTGTAAAAAGTTCTGATTCACTCAGTCGGTTGTAAGTTGTTCCTCTAGAACCGTTTTTTGCTTTTCCTGTAAAAATAGGTTGATTGGACTTAGCGCCGTTTCGCTTTCCCCGCTTTCCTTATCTATTATTTTAGATAATAGATGTTACGAAATTCAAAAATTTTCTTATTATATTTATTTGATATTTTAATTTAAAAATTACGCAAAACAGAAAAATTCATAATCTTGATCGTAGCCCGCGTGTTTGTTTTATAGTTAAAGCAATATTGCATCAAGGAAATTTGTTTTGGTGCATGAAAATTTTAACTTATTGAACCAATAATATCCTTTAAAGTATATAAGTATAATATTTCTTCCATCCGAAGAAATTTTTCTGTTTGTCGAGTACACAAGGATTTAATAATACTCGTAACGTTACATAATTAAAAAAAATGTTCTTCTCGAAAAGCAAGAAAATTCTCTTCCAGTTTCTGTACATGTACTTATCTGTCAAACTTTTAAGTAAATTACATTCGAATCGACGTAGCATTCTGATTGAAAGCTTCCTCTCCTAAATAAAGAAAAGCCAGCCGGCGAAGTATGCCAGCAAAGAAATCTAAACTTTTGAAGGCTGTCTATAGTTCCTTAAAATGTATTTCACTTTTTCCTTTCACAGAAAGCTCTCGAGTGTTTCTTCTTTCTGTAGAAGGAAAGAAGAAGTTATTACTTCGACAAATTTCCACTGCATTCAAAGCGAAGCTCGAGCCAGGGTTGGAAGATTGAGTGCGCCTATAAAGGGTTGGAAGGGGTAGAATGAGGATGAGGATGAGGATACCCGGGACCGGAGCTGGGGGCGGAATGACCGGACGAGATGACTTCACACTGGAGAGAGGGATTGAAATTTCGTGGAGGCGCCAGGGGTTATCTCCCTTATCTCGAAAGGGATCTCGGGCGTCTCGGTAAACCGACTCCATGAATTAATTAGTTGGCAAACGTGAAGCCGCTGTAGCCTGTAGCACCAGAGGCCATTCTTGGGCAGCAAAAGGCAAAGGTAGTGCTCTAACTCTCTGCGTCCACATGCAGTCTATGCAGTCTCCATGGAAACTCATACATTCTATGCACCAATGTGTACAAATACACATTGTACATTTTACAAATGCACATTGTTCATTGTACAAATACACACGCAGACGCACATCGAATCTCGTTCCTCCTGTCTGCCCTTTGCGACATATTGTGCACGTTACGTGAGCAAAATTCGGGCTATCCACGATTCGTCCGCATACATGTTCAGGACGAGAAGGTTCGTACGATATATTGAGAGCCATTTAGATTTTTGTGAGAAACGCTATTTTTCCACTCGAAAGTGATGTCCGTGAAGTTAGCACACCAACAATTAAGTATCCAACTTTTGTTTAATGGAATCGTTTGGATGTCGTTTGGATGCGTTTGGAAGCCGATTTTTTCCGTTTGGACGGCGAAACTCAAAAAGATATTGAGTTTTCAAAATTGGAGTGCTACCTTCACGCTGCGTAACAAATTTTAATTTTTTTCAACATTTTTTTTACCAATCGTTTGAATGTCGTTAGGATGCGTTTGGAATCTCACTTTTGACTTTTGGGCGATGAAATTGTGTGAGTAATCGAATAAAAAAGTCATTAGCACCATACTCGCGAGCGGCGCTTTCTCAAGTGGTAGTGAACTTCTTTGGTCAGCCGTGTCCTTAAATATAATATGATGCGTCACCGCGAAAAATGTGGTACCGAAACTATCCAAAAATGTTTACAATTTTTAGGTTATCTACATTACCATATATTTTCAAAATTTTCAAAATTTCTAAGATGTTCAAAATTTTCAAAATTTCTGAAATTTTAAGGATTACCAAAATTTCTGAATTTTACAAAATGTCCAATTTTCTCAAATTTCCCAAATTTTCTAAAATTTGTGAAATTTTTTAAAATTTGTAAAATATTCAAATTTTGTAAAATATTCAAAATTTTTAAACTTATCAAAATTACTGAATTTTTTGAAATGTTACAAATTTCTAAAATCATTCAAATCTCTTAAATTAGTTAATTACAAATTTTTACAAATTTTAGAAAATTTGGGAAATTTGAGAAAATTGAACATTTTGTAAAATTCAGAAATTTTGAAAGTTTTTTAAATATACGGTAATTTAGATAATCCAAAAATTTTAAACATTTTTGGAAAGTTTCGGTACCACAGTTTTTGTGGTGACGCATCATATTATATTTAAGGACACGGCTGACCAAAGAAGGTCACTACCACTTGAAAAGGCGCCGCTCGCGAGTATGGTGCTAATGACTTTTTTATTCGATAACTCGCACAATTTCATCGTCCAAACGTCAAAAGTAAGCTTCCAAACGCATCCTAACGAAATCCAAACGATTGGTAAAAAAAATTTGAAAAAAATTAAAATTTGTTCCGCAGCACTCCAATTTTGAAAACTCAATATCTTTTTGAGTTTTGCCGTCCAAACGAAAAAAATTGTCTTCCAAACGCATCCTAACGACATCCAAACGACTCCATTAAACAAAAGTTGGATATTTAATTGTTGGTGCGCTAACTGCACGGACATTCGAAAGTGCTAAATTAACTACTACTCACTATATTTAAGAATAAAATTTTTTTATATATGCCCGCAACATATTTCAGACGAAATCAGTGGACTGACCTTAGGGTCCGTACTTAAATTACGTAACGGATTATATGCCCTTCTGAGACCCCCCCTCCCTCCTGTTACAAGCTGTAACAAAATATTTCTACCCCCCCCCCACTCTTCCTGTACGTAATTTTTAGTTTCCAAAAATGTTTTACTAGTTATTGCTACTAGAATTAGGCAGGGTGTCCGAGAACTTCATTTTCAAAATTCCTTTATTTTTCCTTGTCTAATTTTTCATTTCCCTTGATCATTAATATCCATATACCAGAATTTTAATCTTGAAATACTCTAACATAGAATCTTTTATGAACGGAATAAAACAGTATTTCAGATACAAATGTAAAATTTTAAACTTATTAATTTTGTTTTAAAAAGAATGTCTTTTCTACTAGAAAAGATGGCTTTTTAACAAAATACTTGAATTTTCAACAAAATAATTAAATTTTTAACATAATATTTGAATTTTCAACCTAAAAAGATAAATTCCCAACAAAAAGTGTCATGGTTTATATTTCAATCAAAAAAGATGAAATTTATAAAAAAAAAAATTACTTTAAAACCAAGAAAACGAATTTTCAACAAATGAAGATTTTTCACGAAAGAAAGAAAATTTTACCTAAATTTTTGAACCTTCAAACCAAAAGACGAATTTTCTCTACAAAAATTGAATTTACAAACAAAAAATATGACTTCAGCAAAAAATTATTTTTACACGAAACTGATGCATTTTTACCCAACAAAAATGAAATCTTAAACCAAGAAAATAATTTTTTTTTTCACCAAAAAACGAGAACTTTAAACTGAAAAAGATCAATTTAAAAAAAATGGAAAAGTTACATTTCCAGTTAAAAAAATAATTTTAAACCAAAAAAAAGGACTTTTCCAATAAATAGTCAAATTTGTAATCAAAGACATAAACCTTCAATCAAAGAAATAAATTTTTAACAGTGTAGTTTAACTTTTAACCAAATAATTGAATTTTCAATTTAAAAAGATTAATTTTCAACAAACTAGTTGAACTTTCAACCAAAGAGATGAATTTTCAACTAAAAATATAACTCTTCAAAAAAAAGAGTTCTTAACAAAGTGATTCAGCCAAATCTTGCTAACAAAATAGTTGAATACTCAAGCAAAGAAGGATAATTTTTAACCAAAAACTTTCATTTTCATAAAAAAAAAGAAATTTCTAACAAAGCGGATGAATTTATAAATCAAAAAGATAAATTTAAAAAAAGTAGTGGAAATTTCTGTTAAAAAAGATTTTAGTTGACTTTTCACGATCAAAATATGAATTTTTAACCAAGAAATAAGTTTCTACAGAAAAAAATTGAATTTTCAATCCAAAAAGACGAATTTTTATGAAAAAAAGGATGACTTTTTAACAAAGTTGTTGAATTCTTTACACAATAGTTGCAATTTTATCCAAAAAAGATGCAATTTCTCCTAAAACAGATGAATTTTTATTTGAAAAGAAAACAAAGTTTTAAAAAATAGTTGAATTTTCATTCAGAAAAGATTCCAGTTGACTTTTCAAAATCAAAATATAAATTTTTAACATAAAATACGTTTCTACGAAGAAAATAGAGTTTTTCATCCAAAAAGACGAATTTTTTCAACCAAAAGGGATGAATTTTTAACGAAATAGTTGAATTCTCTACCAAATAGTTGAATTTTTATCCAAGAAAGATGCAATTTGCACTGAAACAGATGAAATTTTAATAAACAAAAGGACACATTTCTTTTTAAAGTTGAACTTTCATCCAGAAAAGCTCAGTTAATTTTTAACACCAAAATATAAATTTTGAACAAAAAGTAAATTTTCTACGAAATAGTTAAATTTTTAACAAAACAGTAGAATTTTCAACCAAAGGTATGATTTTTTAACAAAATAGTTTCATTTTCAACCAAACAGTTGCATTTTTATCCAAGAAAGATGAAATTTCTCTTAAAACAGATGAATTTTCAATTGAAAACAAAAAAATTTTTTTAAATATTTGAATTTTCATCCAGAAAAGATTTCAGTTCTCTTTTCAACATCAAAATATTAAATTTAACCAGAAAGTAAATTTTCTACAAAATAATTAAATTTTCAACAAAACAGCAGAATTTTCAACCAAAAAATATGACTTTTCAACAAAATTGTTGAATTTTAAACCAAACAGTTGCACGTTTATTCAAGAAAGATGTAATTTCTGCTAAAGCAGATGAATTTTGAAACCAGAAAGACAAATTTTCAACCGAACTGTTGCATTTTTAGTCAAGAATGATAAAATATTTCTTCTAAAACAGATGAATTAAAAAAAACTTGAAAAAATAGTTAAATTTTCATCCAAAGAAGATTTCAGTTCACTTTCCAACACCAAAATAAGAATTGTAAGCTATAAGTTAATTCTCTGCTAAATAGTCGAATTTTTAACAGGTGAATTTTTAAATGAAAAAGACAAATTTTCAAAAAAAGAGTTGAATTTTTATCCAAAAGGATTTCAAAAGGCTTTTCCACAGAAAAATTTGAAACAAAAAGTAAATTTTCTACAAAATAGTTGAATTTTAAACAAAACAGTTTCATTTTTGTCCAAGAAAGATGCAATATTTCTACTGAAAAGAAAGATGAACTCTTAAGTTAAAAAGACAAATTTTCAGAAAAAATATTTTTCATCCAAAAAAGATTTCAATTGACTTATCATCAACAAAATATGAATTTAAATTAAAGGTTAATATTATAAAAAAAGAGTTGAATTTTTAACCGAAAAGGACGAATCTTTAACAAAACAGTTGAATTTGCAACAAAAAAATGATGTCTTTTTAAGAACATTGTTAAATTTTCAACCAAATAATAAAATTTATAACTAAAAAGATAATCTTCAAGAGAAAGTTTTTGCGAATTTGCAAAAATTACGTACATTGGAGAAGGACCCCCTCCCCCCACCGTAACAAATCGTAACAAAATGTCTCGACCCCCCCCCCCCCTTGAGCTGTTAGGTAATTTAAGTACGGTCCCTTACATACTCTGTACTCACACTTTTTATTATTATTACCTTTTATTAACTAAGTTATCAATTTTGGATTTCTTTGACCCCCCCCCCCCTTCCCCAAAAATTACTCTCGAAATTAATGCAGATGACATATTGAATTCAATATGAAATGCTTTAAATTTCTTAGATTAGCTTGAAAAAAATGATAAATTTTTAAACCAAAACGACGAATTTTCAACAAAATATTCGAGCTTTCAAACAAATAGTTACATTTCAAAAACCAACATTTCGAACAAAAAAGTTAATTTTCGAACAAGAAAAATTAATTTTTTCGAAGAAAGTTGAATTCTCAGCCCAAAAAGTTGAATTTGCAACAACAAATTTCACTCTAAATCAAGAAAGTTGACTTTTCTATTATAAAAAAGAATTTTTAACACAAGACAAATGGTAAATTAAAGATAAATTTTAAACAAAATGAGCCGAAAATGGAATTGTCAAGTTTTCAGCTTAAAAAATTCATTTACAACAATAACAACAAAAAAACGAATTTTTAACTAGTTGAATTCAATCAAAAATGACGAATTTTCAACTAAATAGTTGGATCCTCAACCAAAAGTGGAATTTTAAACAAAGACGATTGATTTTCTAACCAAAAAGATGAATTTGCAACAAAAATAAATGATTTTTCGATCAAATATTTGATTTATCAACTTACAAAGGATTAATTTTTAAGAAAAAATAAATAAAACGCATTTTCAACGAAGTGGTTTTAACAAAATACATCAATTTGCAACCAAATTGTTAAATTTTTAATCCAAAAAGAGGAATAATCTACAAAACAGTTGAATTTTCAAATAGAAAATACGATTTTCCATAAGAAAAGTTAATTTTCTGCAAATTATAAAATTGTCATAAAAAAGTTGTATTTTCAACGAAAAATACCAAATTTCAACAACAAAAATTAATCTTTTAATCAAATAGTTTAACTTTATTCCAAATTGAGGAGTTTCATGCAAAAAGACGGATTTTCTACAAAAAAATAGAATTTTTGACCCGAAAATATGAATTTTTATCAACAAAAAAATCAATTTTCAACAAAAAATACAAAATTTCAACATAAAAGTTCATTTCCATCCAAGTAGATTAATTTTATTTCTAATTGTGGAGTTTCAAGCCAAAAAGACGAATTTTCTACAGAAAAGTAGAATTTTCGACCCAAAAACATGAATTTTCAACAAAAGAAAAGTAATTTTATTTTAAATTAGTTGATCTCTAAACCAAGTAGTTGATTTTTTAATTGAAAAAATAAATTTTCAACGAAATATGTAATAGTTGATATTTCAACCAAAACAGGTTTTGATTTGAAATCAGGAACAGTTTACTTCAGTCAAAAAAGACAAATTTTCTACAAAAGACATGAATTTTCAACTAGGAAAGATTAATTTTAAATTAAAAATATCAATTTTCAAACAAAAATTGTTACATTTTTAGTTAAAACAATTATTGCTCAACCAAAAAATAAAACGAATTTTTAGCAAAATAGTCAAATTTTCAACGAAAGAGGTGAAATTTAAACTAAAGAGGTGAATCTTCAAAAACAAGAATGAAATTTCAAACTTTATTCCAAAAGATGATTTTTTAATCAAGAAAAGTAATTTTCTAAGAATAAAAAAGTTGAATTTTAAATTAAAGAAATGAATCTGCAACCAAAAAAATGACTTTCAAAAAAATGTCAGCTTTCAACCAATTGGTTGAATTTTTGACCAAAAGATGACTTTTTAACAAGATAGTTGCATTTTCAACAACAAAAAATTTAATTTTTAACCAAATAGGATTTTTCTCTGAAAACTTGAATTGTTTTGTTGAAAATTCGCCTCTTGGAATTGAAAATTGATAAATCTCTTTTGGTAGAAATTTAAACTTTTTTTGGTTATTCCTCTATCAATTTATTTCATTGAATGGTCTATTTTAATTGAATTCAACTGCTTTTAATTTTAAATTCACATATTTTTTAATTGAAATATCAGCTATTACATTTTTTATTTAGAATGCATCTTTTAGTTCAATTTTGTTATTTTTTTTATTTAAAATTAAGATCTTTTCTTGTTTGAAATATCACCTATTATATTTTCCAATGGGAATTAATCTTTTTGATTGAAAATCAACTACTTTGCAAAAAGTTGAAGTTCTTTGTTTGAAAATTTTGTTTTTTAGCTGAAGCTTAATCTTTTTGTTTGAAAATTCGACCATATCGTTGAAAATTTATCTTTGTACATTGCAAATTTAACTATTTGGTTGGAAATTAATCTTCGTCGGTCGAGAAGTTAACTATGTGATTACAAATTCAATTATTTTGTTCAAAGTTTCGTTATTTTGTTGAAAATTCAACTGATTTTTTAAAAATTCATATTTTTCGTTAGAAAAGTTCTTGGTTGAACATTCAACTGTCTTCTTAAAACATTCGTTCTTGACTTGACGATTCGACTATTTGGTTGAAAATTCAACAATTTGGTTAAAAATTCGCTTCTTTATCTTAAAATTGCAACTATTCTGTTGAAAATGCAATACATTTTGATTTTAAATCTTAACAATTTTATATTGAATTCAATATCGTACCTGTATATTAATTTTTTTGAAAATAATTTATTGCTCAATTTTTCTCCTATTTTCGTGAAAAATCACCCTATTTTACCATTCGAATTCTACCATAAGGGAGTACATATGGGTAAAATTTTCAAGTTCATTTGCATTTTTTTATTCCACAATTCTTTACAGGTTTTCTGAGCCAAGTCCTATTCAAAAGACTTGACAATTCCGGAAAAAAAATCAATATAAATTCCCTTAAGTGATGACATTCTAAACGTCTCAAAAATTTAAACTAATTCTTCACGTATTTTTTTTAACGGTAGCTACGATAACTAATGAACCCATGCTTTGAATTTCTTTAAATTCACAAAGCATTCGTAAAAAAGGTTCTCTCTCTTACTAATGAGCGATCGGATTTCTAAAAAATAAATGTCCGATTTTATAAACAAAAAACTAACAATTTTTTTAATCAATTTTCACGTTCTATAAGAAAAATGTGCCAATGTTTAATTTTTAATAATTTTTATGTTGGTATTTATGACTTGTCGGAAAATCGCGCATTATTTCGTTTTTTAGATTACTGTCAATCTACTTATGATTTTATCCTTTCTTTTTTGCGGGATATACCTATGTGAGCCCTTACACACCCACCCTTGAAAGTCCCCATATAATGCGGAACTTCCCCATTTGTCCCCCAACCGTTACAAACATAGTTTTCGAGACGATTCACGAGAGACAGGAAATGGAACAAGATTTAACAAGAGTTTCGTGCCAAATCTGGAAACGTCTTTCGTTCGAAAAGCGAATCAACGGAAGAAATCGTTTCAAATACTCGGGATTGATTCAGTCTGGCGTATGACATTTGAAAGGATTTCATTCTCTTCGAGAAGCGATTTAGAGGGTCTCTCTCAGAAATAGATAGAACAGACGTTTATTAACAGAGCTTATCCTACACAGAAACTGCTCTTTCGGATTACATTGGGAATATTTTGAAATTCTGCAATTCATGTAATTTTGGGAAATAAATATATCACCAAAAACGTCTACCATGCACAAAGTTTAGCCAAGTAAAAAGTTATCAGTACAATCAACATAGTTTGTGAAATCCAAGTTTGCCAAGTAGTTCTATTAGATATCTAGATTTTAAAATAACATTAGATTGGTAAAATGACAAACATTTTGAGAAGGTATTAAAAGGGGAAAAACATGAAAATTTAGAGAAAACTTCGCTCGCAAGTTTGAGCGCGCCTAGGGCGCGCGTCTGTTGATTGTGAATTCTCTTTTGTCAAAGCTCCTTCGGCTTCAACAAACACATTCTCATCACGTATCTTGTGCTTCGCACTCGATTTGCTCTAAAGTGCAAACTTTTCTACATTGAGTTCAACTCTATTATATTGAATGCATACTACTCAAAAAATAAAAAAATCCAACTCTAACCAAAAATGCCTCCGACATATTGGGCTGTAATCATCTTAAGCCTGAAACATTAATTTTATATGCATTGACATTGAAACAGACGTATTTTTATTGTCTTGTTTTTATAATTAAAATACGTGCGCACGATTTAAACAAGAAATAAGCATCTTACCAACAAATAATTAATAAAAAATGTATAGATCTTCTTTGGGGAACAACTTTTGTCCATTAATTTTTTTTCCTTGTGTCGCTTTTTCGCAATGGAAACAAAAATTTTATGTTATTTTTTACGACACAAACTAAAATTACGCGTCCTATCAAAAAGTGATGAATAAAACATTTTTAGATCTTTTTTCGGTGCTCAATTTTTGTCAATTCATCTTTTTTGTAGCTGGTGTCATTTGTACAAAAAATTTTATTTTTTATTGTCAATGTTGTTTTTTACGAACAAAACAAAAACTACGCGTCCTATCCAAAAGTGATTGATAACAAATTCTTATCTCTTTTTTGGGTGAACAATTTTTTGGTTTTTAAATTTTTTTTCGTACATTGTGTATATAGCTTTTAAAGACAATAAATTGAGCAATTCATACCTTAATGTCTAATTTTGGCACTAATATAGTTAGGATAAGGTTTTTATTGATTATTTATGAATAATTTTATTTACTTTTGTAAATAATGAAATTCCATTAAAGCGAGTGCATTCAACAATAATATAATGTAGGTTCATATAAAATTGTATAGGATTTGGTCAATTTCATGGTTGACGGCTGATCCTCATGCAAATAAAAATGTCCATTGTTAACTAAATTTAATGTTATGTTTCACTTTGTCGAACACATTATGGGAAATACATAAAATGGATGGTATTTTGCTGTTTTGCCAGTTATTGCTGCTAGAATTAGGCAGGGTGACAAATAAAAGCATTTTAATCTTGTAATATTTTTAACATATCTTTTATAAACGGAATAAAATAATATTTCGATTAAAAATTAAAGGATTCAAAATTTATTCATTTATTTCAAATAAAAAATTACATTTCTACCATAGCATATGATTTTTTAACAAAGTATTTGAATTTTCAACAAAATGATTAAATTTTCAACAAAATAGTTGAATTTGCAGGCTGAAAAGATGAATTCTCAACAAAAAAGTGTGATAGTTTATATTTTAATCAAATAAGGTGAAATGCATTTGGAAACCTTCAAGACAAAAGACGAATTTTGTGTACAAAAATTGAATTTTTAACTAGAAAATATCAATTCTCATAAGAAAAATGAATTTTCATCAAAAAAATTAATTTTTAACAAAATAGTTAAATTTTCAACCAAAGATAGGAATTTTCATCTAAAAATATGAATCTTCAACAAGGAAATGATTTCTTAACAAAGTGTTTCAACCAGAATTTTCGAACAAAATAGTTTAATCCTCAAGCAAAGAAGATTAATTTTCAACAAAAAAGTTGCATTTTTATTCAAGGAAGATGAAATTTCTGATAAAACAGATGGATTTTTAAATCAAAAAGACAAATTTTCAAAGAAGTAGTTGAATTTTCTTCCACCAAAGATGTCAGTCGACTTTTCAACACCAAAATATGAATTTTATCCAAAAAGTAAATTTCCTACGTAATAGTTGAATTCTCAACTAAAAAGTAGAATTTTCAACAAAACAGGATGACTTTTGAACAAAATTATTGAATTTTCAACCAAACAGTTCAATTTTTATCTTAGAAAGATGCAATTTTTACTAAAATAGATAAATTTTTTAAATTAAAAA
>CAKNYM010052257.1:419966-451086 GCA_932195095.1 Andricus curvator
AGTTGCTTTATTGATTCTAGGTATTTCGAATTGAATCCAAGTATTTCTCGAAAACCGATACTTTTTTGAAAATTTTTTTTGTTTTTTTCCATTTTTGTTATAAAATAAAAAAAAAACAAAAAACTGTTTCCAAAATTTGCCATGACAGATTTATGCAAAATTTTATTAGCTTTAATTTGAAAAAAAAAACGTTTAAATCGGTTAAAAAGTGGCTTCTGAATATCAATTTGTCCACAGAAACTTTTTTTGCCCCACTGTGCGACGGTGCATTTACAAGTTTTGTTGCGACAGCGCACAGTATCGTAATGTAGTACATTACGATACAGCGGAGTGTAATGTGAAGAGTGATCGTCCGCAGTATCGTAGTGTACAACATTACGATACTCTACGCTGTCGCATAAAAACGCGTTAATGCACCGGAGTCACATAAAGTTCTTTATTGACATAAAAAATTTGCGGGACTAGAAACTTTAAATACGGCAAAATTTGCCGGGCCTCAATACTCGACCTTTTTAAAAACAGTGGTTGAAAAATGAAAAAAATTAGAAGATATTTTTAGACCATTATGCTAGAAGCTCTCTTTTAGTGCGATTCTCTTCGGGGATGGCTCAAATTGAAGATCTGGACATTTCGAATTGCGATCAAAACTAAAATGTGGGTTTTCGTAGTGTTGTTATTTTGTTATTGGTAATTAAAAGCTTGGAAAAATGATCAAAATAATTATAGTGTTTCCAAAAAGTTGGAAAGCATTCTAACAGATGAATGTTCATGAAAACGTGTATTTAACATTCCTGTGAGCATCAAAAATGAACCATATTTTTTTACTTTCTGAGAAAAAGAAAGATGATAAGGGGTCAAAAACGTCTTCACGCTATTTTGAAAAATGTCTGCACCCATCCCCTTTCTGTTTACAGATCGTTACACCAAATTCTTTTATGTCCAAATTTTGTCTTAGATTCCTTTTGATAAAAACGTGAAATAAAACACAAAACATACAAAAATAATATTTTGACAGACTTCAAGCCTGAAGTGCTCTCAAAACAGGAAAATAGGGTGATTTTTCACGAAAATAGAGGAATAAAAGAGAAAGAAAGATGGTTTATTAATTAAATGGTTGAATTTTTAACAAACGGAGAGTTAGTTTAAACCAAACACTTGCAATTTATAATCAAATATTTTAAATTTGTATCAAAAGAGACGAATTTTTAACCTGCAAAGAAAACATTTTAATCAAAAGGGTCGAATTTTCAAAAAGAATTAAGTTCAAACACAAACAGTTGCCTTTTTGACCAAATAACGTAAACGTCCCAGTAGTCGGACAAATAGCAATACCCTCATATTTAAATCGTTATAGGCACTTATTTTTAACTTTATTCTAACAAAGATTCACATTTTTGGACTCTGTATTCATTTATAAAGTTATTTCTGCTATTTATCTTTAAGTCAAATTCTATTTTAAAATAAAAAAAGGTTTTCTGGAAAAAGTTAAGAAAACACCGGTTGTCGGACAAGATTTTTAGTGGTCGGACAACATGTGTTCCAATAGTCGGACAGTATTTCTATGTATAACAAATTGCTATTTTGAAGCAAATAGGCGCAATAATACGCT
The DNA here is from genome assembly GCA_932195095.1 of Andricus curvator. Lineage (NCBI taxonomy): Eukaryota > Metazoa > Arthropoda > Insecta > Hymenoptera > Cynipidae > Andricus > Andricus curvator. The sequence continues at coordinate 421,576 of CAKNYM010052257.1, forward strand.
ACTTTACAATACTAAAAGTAAGAATGTTTGATCAAAAATGCGTTTTAAATCAAGTAAGCGAAATTATAGAAAAAATTATGCAAGTTATGCAGTTATATTTTTGAACAAAGAGGTGACCCTTTGACAAAATAGTTGGATATGCAACCAATAATAAAATTTTCAACAAAAGTGTTGAATTTTTTATCAGATAGTTGAATTTTCGACCTACAAAGATTAATGTTCAAGCAAGTAGTTGAATTTCCAAGAAACAGAAGATCAATTATCAACTAAACAATTGCATTTACAAGCAAATAATTAAACTTTCCAGTAAAATGGACGAATTTTGAAGAGAATAGTGAACTTTTCAGCCAAATATTTGAATTTTTATCGTACGAAGATGAATTTTCAACCAAATAATCGAATTTCTAAACAAAAAAAGGAATGTTCGAAAATGTAATTTTTTCATTTAATTTAACGAAAAAAGATCAATTTTCTACCAAAAGAGATGAACTTTTAAACCAAAAAGAAAACTTTTAACAAAAGAGTTGAATTTTCAACCAAGAAACATTTTTTAGTCAAGAGAAAAAACAATTCAACCAAATTGTTGAATTTTCAAACAAAATTGCGGATTTTCTAAAAAAACCGTTCTATACGAAAGTAATAAAATTTTCTACCCAAAAGGATGAATTGCCAACAAGACATTTCAATTTGTAACCAAAGAGATGGATCTTCTACTAATAAACTAAATTTTCAACAGAGTAACATAGCTCAACCAAGTAGTTGAATTTTCAATCTGGAAGATTATTATTCCACCAAAAAAGGATGAGTTTACAACAAACTACAGACATTTCCAACCAAATTGTTAAAATATCAAATAAAGAAGATTAATTCCCAACAAAAAATGCATTAGTTAAATTTTCAGTTCAGGATATTAATTTTTATCTGAAAAAATCTAAATCAAGAAGAATTTTGTACCAAAAAAGATGAGTTTAAAACAAAATACATACATTTTAAAATTTTCGGGCAACATTGGGTTAGTGCAATTTTCAGCTAGAAAGATTAATTTTCAACTAAAAAAAATAAATTTTCAACCAAATAATAGTGGAATATTTGATAAAACTAGCTGTGAATTCGATCTCGAGTGTTTCCACTTTGTTTGTATTTATAATTATATGGTGCTCATTTCCCGAGCACTTTGCTTCCCGTTAGCAAATGTATTTGCTTTCTCATAGAGGAAGCATTAGTTATTTTTTTCAACAAAGGAAAAACCAAAGTCTTCATTTTGATCAATTTAAAAATAGAAATTTACAAAAAATACAAAATCACAAAATAATACAAACAATTTTTTAAATACAAAGACAAATCAGATAAATCAAATTTTGTATTCCAAATGATAATTTTTCGAGCTGGAAAAGGGAAGGGAAAAGTTCTGTCGCACCCAATCCCTTTCCCAGCTTTATGATTTTTTTACAAAAATTGTCAGAATTATTCTATTTGAAAATTTATGATCAAAAAATCTTTTCTATTCATGCGTCAACTTTGAATTATGTCGATGAAAAAACTTTTTCTGTTAGAAACAGATCACTCAAATATTATAAATGAACATAACTTCCTTAATCTTGAATAAAGTGTATTAATATTATAGATCAATCGATTTTCTTCGAATCAAGGAATCTTTACCGTTCTTGCATCAAATTGTTAATTATGTTAGTGAAAAAAGTTTTACTATGAAAAATCGTGTTTTCAAACATTATGCATTACCATAGCTTCCTTACTCTTCAATAAAATGTATCAATGTTATATTCAATCAATTCGTCTTGAATCAATACAACTTTTCTATTCTTGCACCAACTTTAAATTATGAGAATGAGAAAATTTTTAGTATAAAAAACGATTTTAAAAATATATAAATTACCAAAACTTCCCTACTCTTCATTGAAATGTATTAATATTGTAGGTCAATCGATTTGTCTCAAACCAATGAATCCTTTATATTCTTGCATCAACTTTGAATTATATTGAAGAAAAAAGTTTTACTATAAAAAACCGTATTTTCAAATATTATAAATTACCATAGCTTTCTTACTCTTCAATAAAATGTATTAATATTATAGGTCAATTGATTCGTCTCGAATCAACACATCTTTACTGTTCTTGCATCAACTTTGAATTATCTTAATGAAAAAATGTTTACTATAAAAAACCGATTTTCCAAATATATAACTTACCATAACTTCCCTACGCTTTAATAAAATGTATTATTATTATAGGTCAATCGATTCGTCTAGAATCAACACATCCTTAGTTTTCTTGCATCAACTTTGAATTATGTTAATCAAAAAAGTTTTACTATAAAAAACCGATTTTCAAAATATATAAATTACCATAACTTCCCTAGGCTTTTATAAAATATATTAATATTATAGGTCAATCGATTCGCCTCGAACCAAGGAATCCTTTATGTTCTTGTAAGTGCTAAAAAAAATGCAACAAATATTTTCAGCAATCCTTTGATCAGTTTCAAGATATTAGTGGGGAAAGTAAGCTCTCAAAATTTCATCAATTTATCTGCAACCGTTTTCAAGTTATCGTGTTCACAAAAAAGTGTGACATCCATACATCCAAACACACAGCCACACACACACATCCACCCGCATACATCCGGATTGCTGAGAACACTGTATTAGACATTTATAAATCGAGGAAGGTTCAATTAATTGAATCTAAAAATGTTGGAAAATTTTACCATTACAAAGATTCCTCTATGAGGAAGCAAAACGACGGATTCTAAACCAAAAATATTCCAGTAGACTTTTGAATTGAAAAGAATCAAATTTCAAAGAGAAATAGTTGGATTTTATTATTGGGATCTATTAATCCATTGCGCATATAAGCGTATAAACGATAAAAAAGGGAAGTTTCTTGAAAACGCGGGAAATAGAAAAATTCTTCAAAAAAGGGTGAAGAGGGGAATAGGGCAAAGAGAGTGAACTCTGTATTTAGATGGTTTACTTGTAAAATAAAATCCTATACGTCACAAATCCTTAGAAAATCTGTTCCCTTCCTACGCTGGCAGTGTGACGTAGTTTTTGAATGGCCCCTATTAATCTGTCGTCTTAGAGATAAAATAATGTCTCATTTCAGTGCCACCTATCTAGTTTATCAACATTTAACAGAAACGGCTACAGAACCTCATAACCATTCAGATATAATTCATCCTCTTAATTATCGCAGCCAATTCTCTGCTTCGAAAATAGGCTTGCTGAATCGGCTTAACTGATATAAATATCAGATAACCACTGTCCAAACGATAGCCAGCCTATACGGCTGACACTTAACACTGATTGGACGAGGACTGTTTTGCCATGGGGGAGGCGATCCACCTGATTGATGGGCTAGTTTGTAGGTGCGATCGGCGTTACCACGTGACTTAACCTGAAATACGATTATAATTCCCTTTTGTCCTCTAAATCGTGCACCCAGCATGTATCTTTGGTCCCCCGTAGATGCCCTACGAGCGTAGCCGCTCAATAATGCATGCGATGGAGCTTTTCTCCCCTCTCTCATTTTCCCAACCCCCACGCTTTCCTCTCTCCTCCCCACCACTATCAAACTTTCTCCCTCTCTCTCTCCTTCTCTTTTGCTTTCTCCCTCTCACCTCCTCTCAACCCCACAGCATACACAAGAGTAGCATGAAGCAGCGGCTGCAGTAGGGGAAACCACCGTACAGTAGATAGGAAAAAATTCAACAGCATTTAACTGCATCAGTTTCCAAAAATAAAGAAAGATGATGATTGTTAAATAAAGCTTACATATTCAATTGAGTATTCTTATAGAAAAGAATATGAAGAAATTATTTAATTAGCTGTATAAAACATTTTTATTACACCTGGTCAAGGGTACGATTTTGACACCTTTGTCCATCAATAGATAATCGTTTCTGGTATTGCTGCTGGGCAAGTCAGAATACTCAATTCTGGATAATTATAATTTATCATTAGTATACTTACAATTAAAATCAATTTATTGAATAAATAATATTTGAAACTATGATTATTTCACAAAAAACGCAAAAGTTTAAATTATTGACATTTTTTTTATTTCTGATATTTCGTAAGATTGATACGATTGGTAAGGAGATGTTTAATCTTTATACAATTTAACCTGACTTGCGATGACAGAAAAGTGCAGCATTTTTACATACCTTAATCCTAAAAATTATATCTTTTCCGAAAGGCTCTTTAAAACACAATTAAAATTTATGAGCTTTTTAATAACTAATAATTTACACTATTTTCTCAGTTTATTATTCACAATAATTTGAGTTTAAAAACTTCACGAATCAAAATTTTGACAGAGACATTTTTTGTAATTTTCCGATTATCTACTGTTGGTTATCTACTGTTGGAAAATGTAATATCCAATAAAAAGTCCTTCAATATTTATAAATGTTAAAGAAAGAATACTTTGTATTAATAAATATTTTTCATTAAACTTCAAGCTTTGATTCTAATTTATAAACGTGTCATAAAAATGTTTCATTAAGTTAAAAAGTATGAATAAAGAGGTGAAATTTTTGTTCAGTTTAAAAATAAATTGTTGCTCTCACTCATTAATTAATTATAACATTTCAATGAAACTTCGTCAGAAGATATAGTATCCTTGCTGAAAGGTTATACTAACAAAAGTAATGAACATTTTTTGTCAGTTTTCCAGTTAATTAAGATTATTCACTGTAAATCATTATCTACTGTAGGGTGGTTTCCCCTACCACATAAAACTTTGAAGAAACACAATTTTGACATTCTGCTGCCGTAGCTGCACTATTTTATAGTAGTTTTTCATACTCAGTATATTTATCAGGTAAATTATATTGAATTTACAGAAATAATTGGCAAATATCAAAAAATTTCCCTGGTTTCGTTTGAATCTCTGAATAGAACTAACAGGGTTTGTGGGAAAGACATAAACATTAATCCAAAAAAGAAAATGGTTCGATTTTTCAAAGATTTCTTATGATTTAATTAACTATGTTACCAATTTGAGGGGGAGGGGCTTAAAAACTACTGATGGTGATAGGGGAGTATGAGGGTGGTCAGTGGAAGTAATGTTACGAACACACAATCAGATAACGTTTAGTAAGTTTCCTGATGATGAATTTTAACGAAGTTTACAAATTTCGCGGAGGATGGACATCCAACGATACAGTTTAATATTAACTTGAAAATGGCTATCATATTTCAGACTTTATACTCTTTTCTTTCCCTTTTTTCAAGTAACTTCCCCTTTTACCCCTTTTCGTTTTTCGCCTAAATAAGAACTGAATTAATAAAACCCAATCTGAAAATCCAACTATATGTAGTTGAAAAGGTTAATACATTTTTTATTCATAATTCATCTCGTTTGGATCAAAATTTTACTATTTGGTTGAAAATTGAATTATTTTCTTGAAAATGAAACTATTTTGTTGAAAAGTCATCTCATTATCAAAAATTCAACCACTTGGTTGAAAGTTGAACTACTTTGTTAAAAAAAAATCTTTTTGAAGGTTCATCTCCTTGATTAAAAATTTTACTATTCCATTTTTAGAAAATTAATCTCCTTGTTCAAAAAACCACCTTATAGTTTGACTATTTATCTCTTTTGTGAAGAGTTTTTTTTTTTAATTCATAATTTTAGTTGAAAATTCATCTCTTTGGTTGAAAATGTATGTATTTTGTTGAAAATTGGTCTCATTTGGCTGAAAAATCAACTACTTGGATTAAAGGTGAAATACTTTCTTTAAAAGTCTTTTTTTTGTTGTTGAAGATTCATAATTTTAGTTGAAAATTCATATTTTGGGTTTGAAGCTTGAATTGTTTTGTAGGAAAATCGTCTCTTTGACATTAAAACTCAACAATATAGTAGAAAATTGAACTGCTTAGTTGAAAATTAACGTGTTTGTTGAAAATCCACATGTTTTGTTTAAAATTCAACTATTTAGTTTAAAAATAAACTAATTTTATAAAAATTTAACTAGTTTGTAGAAAATTAACTTTCTTGTTGAGAAATAACGTTTTCGGCTTGAAAGGTTGCTTTGCAGATAATTCGTCTTTTTAGCTTCAAAATTCAACAATTACGTTGAAAAGTAATATATTGTGTTGAAAAATCGTCGCTTTGGGTAGAAAATTAATCTTGTATGTTGAAAATTTATCTTGTTGGTTAAGGATTTAACTATTTGGTTTAAAATTCATCTCTCTTGAGCGAAAATTCACCTATTTGGTTAAAGATTCAACTATTTTCTTGAAAATTCCTTTTTTTAGTTTAATTCAACTTAATGAAATTTTGTCTTTTGGTTTTCTTTCAAGATCTATTGTTTATTCAGTTGAAAATTCATCTCTTTGGTTGAAAATGTATGTACTTTGTTGAAAATTCGACTTTTTGGTTGAAGAATCAACTGCTTGGTTCAAACTTGAGATACTTTTAAAAACATTCATTTTTACTTGTTGAAGATTCATCATTTTAATTGAATATTCATATTTTAGGTTTAAAAATTAAACTGTTTTGTAGAGAATCGTCTTTTTTACTTCAGACTCAACAATTTACTAGAAAATTGAACTACTTGTTTGAAAATTAATTAAGGGGGGAAAAACTACCCCTTTTCCACCTTTTTTCGTGTTTTCGCTTAAACATGAACTGAAATAATAGAACACAATAAGAGAGTCGAACCAATTTTGGTTAAAAGTTAATTTTTATGGTTGAAAAGTCTACTATTATATTTTTAGCTCGAAATTTATCTTGTTTTGCTAAAAATTCTACTATTTGGTTGAAAATTTAATTAATTCGTTGAAAATGTCTCTGTTTCGTTGAAGAATTCCTTTTCTTCTGGTTGAGGATTAATTTTTTCAACTGAAAATGTGACAATTCCAATTTTGGTTAAAAATTGATATTTTTAATTAAACATTGATCTTTCATGGTTGGAAATTCATGTATTTTGTTTAAAAATGCAACTGTTTGGTTGAATATTAATCTTTTTTGGCTGATGATTGAACTACTGAATTGAAAATTCAGCTCTCCTGATTAAACTAAACTATTTCTTATTTTAAATGAAAATCTTTTTCGGTTGAAATATCAACTATTCCATTTTTCGTTGAGAATAATCTTTTTTCAGTGAAAAGTCCACTACTTGTTTGAAAAGTGACCTACTCTTCAGAAATTCACTACTTTTTTCAAGATTCATTTCTTCGGTTGAAAATTGAGCTATTTGGCTGAAAATTCATGTATTTTGATGAAAATTTGTATTTTGATAAATTAATCTTTATGATTGGAAAGTCATCTTTGTAGGTTAAAAAATGATCAGTTTGGTTAAGAATTCAACTATTTTGTTGAAAGTTAAATTATTTTGTTGAAAATTGATCTCGCTTGTTAGAGTCATCTTTTTTGGTCGAAAATTCTTCTATTTGGTTACAAATTTATCAATTTTTCGTTGAATTCAAATCTTTCTTGTTTGAAAATTTGGTTAAAAATACATCTTTGTAGGTTATAAACTAAACTATTTGAATAAATATTGAACTATTTTATAACAAATTGAATTATTTCGTTAAAAATTCAACTATTTTATTGAAGAAATTTTTTTGGTCAAAAATTCAACTGTTTTAAAAACTTGTCCTTTTTAATTGAAAATGCATCTCTTATGATAAAGAAGTTTAAAAATTTAATCTTTCTTGGTTTAAAATGAACTTTCTTGTGAATATTCATCAGTCTTGAAAAAAATCGTCTTTTTGACTTGAAAATTAGATTATTTGGTTGAAAGTTAAGTTATTTTGTTGAAAATTTATCTCATTAGCTTGAAAGTTCAACTATTTGGTTGTTAATGCAACTTTTCGGTAAAAACATAATTTTTTGTTCGTTGAAAATTTGTATTTTTTGGTTAAAAATTCATATCTTTTGGTAGAAAATCTTTTTTATTGAAAATGCAAATGTTTTGTTCAAAATTCAATATGGTATGTGGATTAATTTCATTTCAAGGACAGGGCGTGTAAAAAATGACCAAGAATTTGTAACGTAGTTTATAGACGACCCCTCATATTTAAAAAAAATATACTGTCGAGTTTGAGGAAGGGTTTTATAGATTACGAAGAGCAAGGGGTCAAGGCTGAGAGTTCAGATGACTCAAAGTTCACAGGTGAGAGCTGAGGGGGTGATAGTTTAAAGTCAAAAGTGCAGAGATCAAATGTGAAGGGTCATAGGTTAGGAGTCGTAAGACAGGCGTCACAGATCACGGATCATAGATCAAGGGTCATAAGTCAGGGGACGTAGGTCAGTGGCGAAAGGGAAAGGGTCATACCCCTCAATGGTCTTGGATTAAACATCAGAGGTCAGAGGTGAAGACTCAAAGGTCACAGGTCATGCAAAATATGAAAACTTTCTAAGGGATGGAAACTGAAATCAAAAAACTTTCTTTATTTCAAACACCCTGCTATAGCTTTTACAAGAGCAGTATGAAGCAGCAGCTGCGGTTGGGAGTCAGGGTGGGGGCACAGCCACAGCGTATACAAACGGGTTGGCCGGGGGGAGTCGAGGGGACGAGAATGGGGAACAGGAGCCCTCGGAGAGAATCCGAGTGAGCCTGACCCGCATGCGACATTACTACTGGCGGCTGGCTAGTGGCTCTCACAAGTTTGCTCCAACGAATCAGATGTTACCGGAACACGGTGACCGGATTGGTCTTACCAATTGATCCGGCACGATCAGAGCGCGTGATCGCGTTCAATGAAAATGTCACGTTTACGCTTTTTTCCACTTTGTGGCAAAGTCACTCGCTCATATGATTCGATAACGACTTTTGCGGACAAACATTTGGGGAGAGAGGAGTATAATATAGGCTGGATCTCTATTCAGTATTATATAATGTGAAGTGGCAAACTCTAGAAAATGATTTCTTTTTAAATATTGGGTTTGGAGGTTTTAAGTGTTTCGATTTAAATTTTTACTATTAAGTTTCTAAAAAGTAGAGCATATTAAGTTACTACTATTTTCTAGATTTTCATGGATTTATTGTGGTAAAAAAATCTGATTAGGAGTATTGTCATCAAAGCAAATTGTAGTAAAGCTCACAGATGATATTTCATAATTGGTAAATCAGTAAAGAGTTATGAAAAAAATTTAATAATATTAAAATACTATGTGAGGTACAACAATTAAGCCTATCTTTGAAGTTTCTTCAGTAAAGAAATCTCGTTCTAATAGTAGTAACACCTAGGCTTATAATGATGAAGTAATGTTTCTCCCTTTTTTAAAAAGCTCAAATACAAATTTTTTTCTGAAATTTTGCAGCTCGTTTTCATATAAATTAATAGAAAGTAAAGCTTTATTTGCTTAAACTCTCATTTTTTCTTTAAGAATAAGATATATGTGATCACAATCGTGAAATATACTGGTAGCCTTGAAAATATTGAAAAAAGGTGTAAAAATTAAGTTTATTGGACATCTCTGTATTTTAGAGCATTATAAGAATAAAAGAGTCATCACCAAAATTGAGGTATATAAAATTATCTTTCCATTTTAAAACAGGACGTTTTACCTCTATCAGTTCACGAGATATTACCTTCCAAAGCCAGTTTTTAGTTGAAAAAACATTTTTGTTTTTATTTTTTCATGAAATGTCTCTTTTCATATGCATTTTAGTGAATATTTGATTTTTGAAATCCGAAAAGACGAATTTTGAATCAAGAAAGATGATTTTTCAACCAAATGGTCGAAATTCCAACAAAAGAAGGATATTTAAATGAAAAATGAGTTTTTAACAAAAAAGTTAAATTTTCAACAAAATAATTAAATTTTTAACAAAATAGTTGAATTAAAACAAAAACAAAATATTTCATCATAATAGTTGAATTTTTAACCAAATACTTAAATTTTTGACCTACAAAGATGAATTTTCAACAAAACAAAACAAATTATTCATCGACCAAACAGTTGCATTTACAACCAAAAAGTGGAACTTTTTCAAGAAGAAGAGACGCATTTTAAACCAAATAGTGGAATTGTCAACCTTGAGTAGATGAAAAAAATAATAAAATATTCAACAAAGCAGGATTTTCGAACAAAAAAGGTGACTTTGTTAACAAAATAATTAAATACTTGACAAAAAATTAAAAATTTTAAGTCAACAGTTGATTTTTTTAACCACATAGTTAAATTTTCAACCAAAAAAGATGAATTTTCAACGAAATATTCGAATTATACAATAACAAAAAAATTAAATTAACAACCAAACAGTTACACTCATGAAACAAAAAGTTGAACTTTTAAGCAAAAAGACGAAATTTTTAAAAAACAGTTGAATTTTTGATCGAAAAAGATGAATTCTCAACAAAACAGTTAAATTAACACTGAAATAATAGAATTTCTAACGAATAATTGAATTAAAAAAAAAAATTTTGAACAAAATAGTAGAATTTTTAATAAAAAAAGATTGATTTTCAGAGAAAAATATAATAGTTGATATTTCTATCCAGAAAATATCTAAATTTAAAAACAGTTGAATTTTACCAAAAAAGACGACCTTTTAACAAAATAGTTGAATTATTAACCAAAATAGCTTAGTTTTTTACCAAACTTTCGAAATTTAACCAAAAAATATCAAACTTCTACCAAACAGTTGAATTTTCTACGAAGATAAGAGAACTTTCAAAGCGAAAAAAACTATTTTTTAACAAAACAGTTGGATTTTCAAGCAAAAAAAAGAAAATTAAAAATAATTGTCTACAAAATAATTGAATTTTTAACGAGAAAATATAAATTTTCAACAAAAAAGCTAATTTTTTAGCAAATAGTTTGATTGAAAACCAAAAACGATCACTTTTAAGCCAATTTTCTACAAACTAATTTTCAAGATTCATTTTCCACCAAAAAGACGAATTCTCAATAAAAAATGCAATAGTTTAATTTTCAACTAAAAACGATCAATTTTTGTTAAAAAATAGAATAGTAGAATTTTCAGTTAAAAAAATCAGTTTTCAACAACAACACAAAAACGAATTTGCAACAAGATAGTTAAATCTTTAACCAAATGGTAGAAATTTTAACGAAAAATATAATAGTAGACATTTCAATTAGAAGAAACTAACTTTCAGCCAAAAATATATTTTATTATTTGGTTCTATTAATTCAGTTCGCGTTTACACAAAAAAAGTGAAAAATAGAATTTTTTCTGAAAGTAGGGGGAAAAAGTAGAGTCCTTTAAAAAAAGGTAAAGAGGGGAATAGGGAAAGAAGTGTGTTGTGTGCATTGAGATGCTTCACTTGTAAAATAAAATCACTAATGTTCGTTCTTTCAAGCATTTCAAAAAACAGTTACACACTTTTCGTCAGAGGACGGCATTTTACATTTTTTTGTTAAGGGTGGTTCAAAGGCCCAAAACCGGAACTCCAATTATCATTATATTATTTAAAAACCTTGTGAAATATTCACGTAATATTTGCGAAGTTCTCCTAGAAATTTTCTTATGCGAATTATTGCTTTCACGCAGCTCACTTGTTATTTTTACACAAAAGAAATTAACAATTTTTACCATTTAAAAGCCTTGGGCCACAAGTTAATCATTTTTTGAAATGTACAAAAAATTGCACAATTATTTTCACACCAAATGAACCAAAAATTGGAGAGTAAGACAGCGAACAAAAGAATTTTGTTGGGCCACCCTACTGTAACGTCACCAATTTTTTTCTCCCTAAAAGCCTGAACCATATTCTTATCTTAAATTTAAAAAAATTCTTTCACGCCTACTATTTTCCTTTACACAGACTAAATCTTCTCTTTCAAACTGACATTAAATCAGGAATTTTCAACTCATTAAAGCTGCTTTTATGAGATGAATGGTGCGAACGTGTTAAGCAGAGTGTCCCCCATATTAAAGTTTCCTTTTCAGACTATTCAAACGACATCAGTATTATACTCAGTTAGTAAAAGTTTCATTGGTGACGATGAGGATCCATTCATTGTTATCTCCTTTCAAATGTAAGGACTGAAAAGGCTTGAAGCACTTCTAACCAGAGACCAATGAGAATATTCACCTCACGAGTGTCTCGTCTCTCATTCGAGGGCTAAACTCGAAGCGAGAGAACGAAACGGAAATAGCTGATACAGCGACGCGACTCGGAAGCTGCAGACCACGACAGGAAGTAAAGGGAGTGAAAAAATAAGAGGAGGATGAATGAAACCAGAGAAAAACGAATTACTACTTGAGGATAGAGTCGCACGGCCTATGCTCGCAAAGATCTTCAAGTCACTTCAACCACTGCCAGTTTTTTTTTTAATGTACTTTTTACCATGACGACGGTACTTTGCGGTGCCTGAAGCACGAAGATCATCTATCACGCTTGTTAAATTATAAGGCATCCTTATACCGTGTTGACATAGTGTCGATTTCTTTTTGTTGATGGTCCGAAAAAAGTGGAATAGTTCTATACTTAGCCAGATAAGGCTATAGAAAACGATACAATGGCCTGTATAAGGGACGTCACTGTCGGAAACTGCTGTATGAGTGATAGGGGAAAAGTGGTATTATTAGGGTTCCAAGAAAAGAAGCTTTGTTATTGGTATCAAAAATAAATGATTAAAATATATTATTATACAATAATAACTATTAATTAATCATTAATAAATAATAATAATAATAATAATAATAATATTAAACTTTAAAGTTCTAGAAGAGGAAAATTGCTCTGTAATCTGAATTAGTAAAAATTCAACTAATTAAATCAGTACTAAGAATTTCAGCTGATAAATCAGTTTTTGTTTTTAAATTCAGTGGATTCAAATAGTGAAATACATTATAACATTGTAAAATTTCGGACGACATAAATTTGTATGTTCGAAAATAGGGGAATGAATTCTTTTAAATAAAATTAATGCGGGTACTATATTAAATTAAATTTAAAACGCTCTAATTTCCTAGAATTCCAAATAAAAATATTGTATTTTCAACAAAATAGATGAAGTGTTAACCAAGTAGTTAAATTTGCAACCAAAAAGATGAATTTTCAACTAGAATTATGAATCTTCAACCAAAAAATACGAATTTTTAACAAAATAGTTACATTTTCCATCAAACAGATGATAGTTGAATTTTCAACTAAAAAAAGATAAATTTCCAACTAAAAATGAAATAGTTAACATTTTAGTTTAAAAAGTTCATTTGCGACCCAAAAATGTATTTTCAACAAAATTATAAATTTTCAACCTCAGAGATGAATTGCACGTTAAACTAATGAGTTTTAAACAGAAGAAAATCATTTTTTCGTTCAACTAAGTAGTTCAATTCTCAACCAAAAAATATTAATTTTCAACAAAAAATTGAAGACTTAATTTTTCAGTTACAAAAGTTAATATTTACCCCAAAAAATGGATTTTTAACCAAATAGTTGAATTTTTAACCAAAGAGATGAATTTTCAACTAAAATTATAAATTTTCACGAAAAAAAATAATTTTAACAAAGACGTTCAACCTTCAGCCAAGTAGTGGAATTTGTAACAAAAAAATATATATTTTCAAACCAAAATTCAATAGTTCAATTTTGAGTTAGAAAAGTTAATTTTCCAAAAAAAATTGGATTTTCAACAAAATAAAAAAAAAACATTTCAAACAAATTGTTGAATTTGAAAGTGTAAAAGGTGATTTTTTAACCCGAAAATGTGAGTTTTCAACAAAAAAGTTAATTTTTAACCAAGAAGTTTATTTTCAACCAAAAAGTGATTTTTCACCCAAAAATGTTGACTTTTCGACAAAAATGTAACAGTTTAAATTTAAAAAAAAATATCATTTTCTTGTATCAAAAATAGTTGGATTGAACCAAAAAAGACGAGTTTCGAACAAAAGAGTTGAATTTTTCAACCAAGAAAGATATTTCAGTCAAGAATGAAAAACATTGCAACCACATTGTTAAAATTTTAAGTCGAAAAAATGATTTTTCAACAAAACAGTTGAATTTTCAATTACAAAAGTTAATTTTTGATCTACAAACACGAATTTTTAACAATATTGTGAAAATTTCGATAAAATAATTACGTTTTCAACCAAATTATCAAATTCTTAACTGAAAATTATAAATGCTCAACAAAAAATAATAGTAGACCTTTCAACCAAGAGAATTGCCTTTTAAATACCTTACACTATATCCGTTCTAATTCAGTATTTTTCCTATTTCAGAACTTATAGCCTCATTGTTTAAAATATTAATCAAACTAATATTTTGCCTAATATTTTATAGGTTCTAGAATGATAAAATACTAAATAATAAGAAATATAGTGAGGATTCCCTAACTGCACGATTCATCCTGCAAATAGTAACATTTCACGATTTTCGAGAGGAAAAAAATTGTTTCAACGAATTAAAACTGTTTAAATAATTTCAAGATGTCTTGAACGAAAAATATTATTTTTAATTAACGCAATAGTGTCATTACTTAATGAAAATACTAACTTTTTATGATTTTGTAAAAAAAAATTATTATACAAATAAAAATTGCTTAAACAGTTTCAAAACATGTTATACAAAAAATATAACTATTAAAATTCATCAATTGTATCAAGTGTATACATTCCGAAAAATAATAACTTTTCACAATTTACTGCGAAAAAAGTGAGTTTAAACAATCACTAATTGTTCAATTGTTTCAAATTGAAAATTAGTTTTAAAAAATTTGAAAAGTTTTAATCATTAATGCTGAAAAAAGTTTTTAGAAAGTCGTTTTTGGCATGAATTTTAAATAAAATTTGTTATATTTTAATTTTTGGGCACCTTGGGGTCAAAATAAAGTTATTGAGTGAAATTTATTATTTAAATATTTCGTGAGAAGTGACTGAACTTCAATTTATAAAACGTTGATAGAAAGTACTTGTTTTTATCATTTTTTTGAATCTGAGAAAATATCAAATTTTTTTAGAGAACCGTACAAAATGGGGTGATCGTTGCTTTCTAACAAAAAAACTGTTTTGGCCCACGCTAATTTTCACTTAGAAGAAGATTATTTTTAATATCCTCAGAGGTGAATTTAAAATAAGAAATCGAAAGAAAAAAGTTATTAGATTTAAGAATTGACTCTATTTAACTGGTTGAATAATTTATTGTTAAATTGACTCAAATTAACTATCAGTCATCCAGATTATCAAAAGAACATATTTATGACTCTTATTTTAGCATTTAAACTTTTTATTTTATAATTATATTCAATTATAAAAAATGAGACTTTGAGAGAGTGCAAATACACTGAAGTGGATAATCTAGTTTTGCGACAGCCACGGGTTCCCGTCTGACTCAACATGCCCTTTTCTACTGGCGCGTGTGTTTCACTACTTAAGATAGGTAGATATAAATTTTACGAAATTCGAATATAAATAAAACTAGTTTGATATATTTTGAAATTGATGTTAGCAGAGTGACAACTAAAATCTTGAAACAAATTCTTCTTCAATTTCCACTTTATTTACGGTTTTCAAATATTTTTCCTGGAAATTCAAATCTGAAGCAATTTTTCTGGATGCACATACATTAAAAAAGAATCAATATTCAATCAAGAAAATATCCTTACGAATACGGGCGCAATAGTTTTTTGATCATATTTTTTTGCGTGATGCTTTCTTTTTTGCTTTAATATCAACAATAAAAACAAATTAAGTTCAACAGTTTTTGTAAACATAATAAGAGCTAAGTAATCAATAAAATCATTCTTTATTTCAATAATTTGGATTGAATCTTATTTAAATTTTAAACGTGTACGAAGAAAGGACATGAAATTATAACTCTTAACATTGAACAATATTGGGCATATGGTATAGTATACCATTAAGCCATTTCCCTTTCAGGGTAGGCGTGACACTACCCGATTCGGGTAGTGTTTCTAGGTGGATAGTTTCTTGTAGTAAATAACTACTACAAGTGTGGGCTCACCACACCCACGATGTGCCAACAGCACGCAGTATTCTCGAATGGCCACCCATCCAAGTACTAACCGCGCCCAACGCTGCTTAACTTCAGTGACCTGACCAGAACTGGTTTTTTCAGCGTGGTATTGCCGTCGGCCATATTTGGTAAAGAATTATAAATCGAAATAGACTTAACCGACTGCAAGAAAAAATTAATACTTCATTTTAAATACGCACAATTTTATCTCAATGTATCCTAAATTGCTATTCACACCAAAAATTCCTGGTGTCGTAATTACTTGTAAAATTTTGCAAAAATATTCAGTAAATTAATTCTTGGAGGAAATCTTGAGGTACAGCTTTCGAATTCTTGTAAACTCAGGAGAACTCTCAAGAAGCTTATTACTACCACACTCCATTGCTCTCGTGCAACTTTAAATCTTGCTCAAGATTCCATGAATATTCCTAGGGTTTTATTAACCACAGAATATGTATTGTATCCACTGACGTTGAACGTATTATGTTCCAAAAATTGTTTATAAAAAAGTACAAAAAGCGCATTTAAAAAATATATGAATTCGGTTTTGATAACATAGATAAGTATTTAATTCACAAAATAATACATGTACATAAATATTAAAAACTCTTACATTTTAGGACTTTTCAATCATGTCCTTGTCAGAATATATTGAATTGCAAGATAACTAGACCTAATTTATATCATCAATCTTAAAGATTGATTAAGGAAACGCTGTCTTAAATGGGACTTTAATCAACACGTTAAAAACAAATGATGAATTCGAGTTATAATATACTAAATACTATTAATTCTAAATTTAAACTAAGTTTTTTGGTAGTATTAAAATTCTCAATATAATAAATCAATGATTTTTTTTATTAATTGGAAATTTTCTCGTAGAAGAAAAAAATGCTATGGCCTTTTGGTTTCAAAAAACAAAACATATTATCCAGGTGATATAAAAAAATAGAATTAAATTTTGGATTATCAAAAATGTATCAAAGTCGACAAAAATTTTCCGTGTAAACG
Source organism: Andricus curvator (assembly GCA_932195095.1). Classification (NCBI taxonomy): domain Eukaryota; kingdom Metazoa; phylum Arthropoda; class Insecta; order Hymenoptera; family Cynipidae; genus Andricus; species Andricus curvator. Next base: position 438,510 of record CAKNYM010052257.1, read on the forward strand.
CTTCCGTGCACATAAACGGTCAATTTTGATACAAAATTAAAAAAAGTGTACCGTTTTTGGACTTTGGGTTTCACCGATCGGATTGAATACTCAACTAAAAAATCAAAGAATCCATAGTATGAGAACTCTGCTGAATTTAAAGTATTTAAAATTATAATTAAAAATTTCAATTTATAAATTTTTTAAACTTTTAATAATGGAAAATAATAGAAGTCTTATAGTTTATGAACATTATTACTTAACGCTCATCTATTTGGATGATTTATGACTCAGTTGATACCAATTAAATATTTTCTCTGCTACAGTTTCGATAGGGGTTTCAAAAACTTTGCCATTGATCATAATCATTATTAAAAAAAATTTAATTTTGAAACCGAAGATCAAAAGCAGATTAGACTTTTGCAAATTCATGGTTCTTTTCATTTTGTCTGAAAAGAAAGCATAGGTTTCTTTCTATAAATAATGTTAGGTTAGAAAATGGAAATATTAATATTTATTCGCATAAATGTTTCGTAGATTTTGTGTGTACAATACTTCAAAATAAAATTTTTTCTAGAGTAAAAAATGAGATTTCTGGATAGAAAGGTCACTGTCTAAAACAGTTGATCAGATTTTACCATGAAACTTGAGTTTAATTTTTTTTTATTAGAACTCTCTACATTAATCTGAATGAAGCTTCTGATTTGATTTTCATTATGCGGATATTATGATTTGATTCGTTGCAAAAAAAATTTTTTTTACTGAAAATAAGCCGGAAATCAACCAATTATTGTTTAACAAGCCTTCAGTGGTCACCCTGTTCATATTTTTATAACAGTACAATTTATTTTTCTTCTTACACATTTTTTATCATAATATATTTTTGTATATTGTAACTATTACAGGGCCGGTCAAAAGTTGTTTCATTTAATCTCTTTCCACATGAACGCACGGCATCCGTAAAATCTATACATATATCTTACTTATTCTATGTGGCGTAACTCACGTTTCAGTAGAAAAAGACATGCTTAGTCGGACGAGAACCGTGGCTGCCTGGAAACTCGATTATCTACTTCACTGGAGTTGTACTTTCCTCAAAGGGCTCTTTCATTTTTGAGGATTTTAACTAGATATGAATATGAAACAAAATATTGTATATAATTATACAGTATTTGAATCCAGTTAGAAGTTCCATTTAAATTGCTGTTACGTTAATCTTTTATAAGTATAATATAAGTAATATAAGTGAAGTCACAAATACAAAAACTCACCCCCCCCCCCCCCGTTTAAATTAAAATTTTTCCTTCGATTTCGTTTCATAAATGCCTAAAAAAAACATCAAACATACAAAAATAATATTTTAACCTACTAGGAGAATACTAGGGGAATAGATTCTTTAAACAAAAATTAATGCATAAATGAATTTTCGACCAAAAAGTCGAATCTTAAAGTAAGAACACAAATTTTTTCAGAAGACATTTTAAATTTGAACTAAGAACTTTTCTAACCAAAAAGCTGAATTTTCAATCCAAAGAAGATGAATTTTCAATCCAAAAAGACGAATTTTGAACATAGCAGTTGAATTTTCGAACAAAAAAGATTACTTTTCAAAAAACTAGTTGAATTTTTAACAAAATAATTAAAGTTTATACCATATTGGTGGAATTAGTAACCACATAGTTGAATCTTCGACCTACAAAGATGAATTTTCAACTAAATAAATGCATTTAAAAAAAAATTATTATTAACCAAACAGTTACATTTGCAATCAAATATTTGATCTTTCTTGTCGAAGGGACGACTTTTTAACAAAATATTTGAATTTCTTATTTAATAATCAAATTTTCAACCTACGAAGAACAATTTTCAATAAAAGAGTCAAATTTTTTAACAAAAAAGATAACACATAAACCAAAAGCAGTGGTATTTTCAACCAAATAGTTGAATTTTTAATATAAAAGGACGATTTTTTTAGACAAAAAATGAAATTTAAATCCAAAAGGATAAATCTTCTATCCAAAAAGACAAATGTTGAAAAAAAATTTTGAATTTGTAAGAAAATAATCAATTTCAAAGAATATAGTTGAATTTTCAATAACAAATATTAATTTTCAACCAAAAATATAATAAGTGATATTTCGGCTAGGACTGATTTCAATTAAAATCAAGAAAAGTCGAATTATACCAGAAATGACGAATTTTCAACGAGGAAAATTTTTTTAGTAGAAACAGAAAAAAAATCAACTAAAATGGCGAATTCTCTAGCAAAAAGTTAAATTTTCAACCGAAAAGTTAATTTCCTAACCAGAAGTTAATATTCTACCAAGAAGCTAATTTTCAACAAAATATTTGAATTTTTTATGGTAATAATATAATTTTAAACACAAAAAGACAAATTTTCAACAAAGAGTTTGAATTTTTAAGCCTACAAGAGAAATTTTCTACAAAATAATCAAATTATCAATGCGAAAAAATAAATTTTCAACAAAACAGTTTTTTTTTAATAGTTGAATTCTAAACTGAAAATCACTAATTTTCTACCAAAAATGGAACCGGAAAATTTGCGGTTAAAAATTGATTTTAAAATAAAAAAAAAACTATATGTCAACAAAAATAGATGAAGTTTCAACCAAATAATTAGATTTTTAACCACTAAAATGCATTTTTAATCAATTGGTATAACTTTCAACCTGTTACATTTTGAATCAAGAAGTTTAATTTTCTACCAAAAAGACGAATTTACAACAAAGTACATTGTTTTAAACTAAAAATGAATAATTTTCAATTAATAATAGAATAGTAAAATTTTCAGTGAAAAAAATTAATTTTCAACATGAAAGAGCGAATTTTCAACAAAATAATTAAATCATTAAACTACAAAATGAATGTTTAACAATGTATATCAACTTGAAACCAAGTTGTTGAATTTCCAACTAACAAGATTAATTTTCAATGATAAATTTATTAGTTTATTCATCATATAAAAGCGATCAGTTTTCAAACAAAAATAGAATCGTTAAGTTTGTTGTTAGCAAATTATTTGAAAACAATTAAATTTTCCACAAGATAGTTCAATATTTGACCAAAGAGTAGAATTTTTAATCAAATGAGATGAATTCTGAATCAAAAATATAATAGTAGACTTTTCAAATCAAAGGAATTTACTTTCAACAAACAAATAGTCAGATTTTCTTATAGGGTTCGATTAACTCAGTTTGCACGAGAAAACGAGGAAAAATGGAAGTTTCTTGAAAACGAGGAAAAAAGAGGAATTCTTTAAAAGAATGAAAAATAGGGCAATGAGTGTGAAGCCTGTATTTAAATGCTTTATTTTTGTAAAGAATATTAATAATTTTTATTTTTTAAGAATTTCAAAAAATTGTTATTTACATTTATATTTCTTATGTTAGATGTCACATTTTGGGTTAAACCCTCGCCCTTTTTAGGTCACAAATAGACACAAAACCTCTTGAGCACCCTGCCCTGGCAGTGTAACGTAGTTTTTAAACGGCCCCTTCAAATATCCCTCTTTTTATCCAATATATTAGAGAGAATCATATATGATGAATAATTGTTTCGATCTATATTAATAAATTCCGATTAAACTCGAAGCAATTTAATGAGAAAATATGTTGCCCAAGGGGATGATATAAATTCCGCAATAAATGAAAAGCTTTTTCGTCATTTTGGAGAGAAATGGATTTATTAGTTCCCCCTGGCGTATAGCATTGTTCCTTAATTCCTTTTCACTTTTATCTTTTGTGTTCTATAACAATACTATAATGCTTCATACTCTGTTTCATTAACAGAAAACAGAAGCGAACAGAGTTATTAAAAACAAGCGACCCAATTTTAAAAGTTATTTGTACTCTTCTCTTTTATATCCGTTGTTTCATACGAAACGGTAACTGAAGATCTAAAAAGCTTAATTGTAATGTTTTGTTTCACTATAGCAACTTTTTATTTATATAATAAAAAAGAAATAATGAAAGATAAATATTATTGGACGAAGAATGTGAATAACGTGGAAAACAAAATAAATAGAAAATATATGAAATGAGAAAAGAGTTTTGTGTAATGTTCGATTCCATCATCGATCAATTTATCTTCGAATTGAAATATAATTAATACATTTTCATTATTTTTGTTCTGTTCTCACTGCCGATTTTTGTTACTTTTTTTGCAATGGGCGTATAAATACATTCATCTGGTAAAAATATTTTATGATTTTGTGAATGCACACTTAATCTCATTATTCGTATTTAAGTAAGAGACTAGTATGATTTATTGTGCAATCTTCCAGAACGTGCTTCGGTCATGCTTTATCTACTTGCTGTCAGAAAATATAATTTGGCTTTCGATCAATAGATGTTCTTATGTTCATCTCTGAATTATTTTTCTCTGGTTTAAAATCAAATAATTTAGAAAAGGGATCTCTGATTTAAGAATAAATAACGTTTTAATAAATTTTGAAAATTACAATCAGTTTCTTTTTGAGAAAAACAATTTACTATGAACCAGACAAATATCTATTGAGTTGATTTTTTTCAGTTTAGGGTTCTAATAAGGAACAAGGTTCGATGAAAACAATTCTCAAAAAAAAAGGTAGAAATTCTCATTCTTCGTGTCAAGAAGGAAATTTTTAGACGATCATAATCTAATTAATTCCACTTTTTGAAACTGTAGTTAACTAAGTTTACATGAAAACAATTCTTACAAATCCTTTCAAAAACGGAAAATAATACCTTCCATTATAAATATTGAGAATGTCAAAATTATTTTGAACTTTGAAACATGATGAATAAAAATCTAGGGTAATATAAATTGAACACTATGGTTTTTTAGGTATTAAAAATTTTGATTTGAAAATGTATGAAATTGAAGTCTGATCTCACTTTGCTATTAAAATAAAATGATTGATACGTGGAAGAGTGTATGAAATTGAACCATGGATAAAATCGTGCTAATTAGAAACTAAAACGTTCATAGTGTGAAACTTTTAATTTCATATCATTCAAAACTCATAAGATCATTTTTCCAAGTCAAAAATTAATTTATTTTAACTATAAGAAATGCTAATAATTATTTTTATTTTCCGTTCCAGGTACGTATGACTCTTACATTGGATTCGTTTAGATTCATAAACCAAATTTGATGATCGTATTGGTATGTAAAAGATTTTTGTACTAAAAATTATTTTGTGGTCAATAATTGTGATTATTATTACATTCAAAATCCGTTTGGAGTTGAAAATAATTCGATCAAACTTTTGATATAATTAATTAATTAATTTTTAAGTAGTATAAAAATAAGAAAATAAAAATATGTAAAAAATGTTATAAATAAAATTCCTCTACTCAGAGAGATTTCGATTTTGGTTCCTGGAAGTTTTGAAGCTTTAAATAGCTACTAAAAAATTATTCTAACGTTTTAACGTTGACGCTTTAATAAAAGCGTTAACACGAAAAAATAACAGAGTGTTGATGTGCTCAAGAAAGTCCTTCTTCGTGAATGGATATCGAAAATTCGACATAAATTTGTAAAATTTAAATATTTTCCACCTTTTTTTTCATTGCTTCAATGAAATTATATTTTATATATGTAAAAAAATACAGCGTTCTAAAAAGATGCAGTTCGATTGGGCCGCACTGTATTTTAATTTTGAATAAAAAATAGTTGAATTCAACCAAAAAAGTATCATTTCCAACAAAATAGTTCAAATTTCACACAAAATAGATTAACTTTCAACCAAAAAGTTGCATTTTTAACCAAAAAAGATCAATTTTGTTTGAAAAGAGGTCAATTTTCAAATCGAAAAGATGAATTTTCAACCAAATATTTGAATTTTAAACCGAAAGTGAAATTTTTTACAAAGTAGTTCAACTTTTAACCAATTAGTTAAATTTTCAATCGAGAGGATTAGTTTTTCACGAAAAAAGACTAATTAAAAACAAAATGCATCAATTTCCGACCATTTTCTGGAATTCTTGACTAAAAGCTATCCATTTTCATCAAAAATAGTATAGTTGAATTTCTAGTTAAAAAATCCATTTTTAACCAAAAATAATCAAATTACTAACGAAATAGTTGAATGTTTGACCAAGCAGTAGAATTTTCACCAGAAAAATATGAATTCGGACCAAAAATATAATATTAGACGTTTTAATTGAAAGAAATAAACTTTCAACCAAAAATAGTTGGAGTTTCTTTTTGGGCTCTGTTAGTCGGAATCATGTTAGTGGTTCTATTAGTTGGAGCAAACCTCATTTGAAAATATGTTACGTAAGAAATGGTTTTGTAGAAGTAATCCCCCATGCAAAATAGCATAGAAAAATCGTCGATATACCCCCCCCCCCCGCCACCTAAAAAACATTACATAATTTATACACGGCCGCTAACAGTTGAAAATAAGACATTTAATCGTAAACAGGTTTCATGAAAACAGGAAGAGACTTCAGACATTATTCTTCTTTCCAGATCTTTTTAACATCCCTAATAAATTCACTGCTATTTTTCAATTACTCGTAACAACATGAAATCGTTTCAGTTGAAAGTTTGGAATTCACCGGATCTGTTTTTCTCGTTTATCAAGACCACTACAAAGGAAGAATATTTGAAATATTAAGACACTTGAGGGGAAAAGGGAGGGGTAGGGTATCGGGAAACGGCAGGAAAAGTCTGCAAATGACCTCCTCCGAGGAAAGGGGAGAAAACCGTCTTGGAGTACGCCAGAGCAATATAAAAGTTTTACATTTAATTCACTTTTTGGGCGACCACGCTTCTCGAGCGGAGGTGGAAAAAAGCGATACAGGAATAAATCAAAGAGTGAGCTTTTCTTCCCGCGGAATGAGAAAAGCTCCTGGGGACGATTTACTTTCTAAAGGACTACCAGCTAAACGAAGGCGAAAACAAGTAAATTAAACAGGTAAGTAAATAAAGAAGTGAAAAGCCGGGATTGTATAAACATAAGCAACACACGGTGTGCCTCGACTGACTTCAACCCAAAAAGGCTTGCATATGCCGGTTTTTTTCTGAATATACTTCTGGGATGCCCCACGATCATTTTGAGCCCAAAAAGAAAAAAATCGCTTGGGTCCTTTTTTACAAAATTCTTTTTTAAATTGTTTTGAAGAGGTTAATCAACATATTTTAATGAAAATAAGTTAAACGTGGAATTTCATTAGCTCAAACCATTAAGTTTGGCATCCAAAAAAGGGCTACAGGTGCTGAACATCTTACGAGAACTGAAACCCTTCAATATTTTAGAAAAATGGTGAAAAAAGGAGGAAAATCAGTTTTTTGAAAATTGCCTTATTCTAGTTCATCTTATGCCCCAAACGCCTTGACAAGAATTATAGTGCTTCAAATTTTCTGCAAAATGAAAAAAAATCGAATGTTCTCTCTCTAAAAATTTAGGAGTTATGGTCCTAAAAAGTCGATTTTAAGCGAATAATTTCAATGAAAAACAAAATATATATAGTTTTGAAAAAATAATTCATTTCCTACGCATATGTGGTAAAAATTGCCAAATAATTAATTAAAGAAGCCTTAATTCTGAGTAGATCTAAAAAAAACATTGCTCTAGCTCTAACAAAACCAAAATTATGGCCTTTTGAATATGGCCCTTTTTTATGAAATTTTGTTCAACCAATTTTTAAAATAAAATGTATCGTTTTCTAAAAGAACTCATTTCCCGAGCAATTCTGGAGAAATTCGTCACCAAACAGGTTAAGGAGGACCTAATTTTTAGCAAAAAAAATAATAATAATGCTCTAGCTCTAATCGCATCGAAATTATGGCCCTCTGAATATGATCCTTTTGTAATGAAATTATGTTGATTATCATTTTTTTAACAAATTAAACAACATATCAAAATTTTATCAATTTAAAAAATAAAACATCTCGTTTTTAAATATAAATAAGTTCCTGAGGATTGGACATGAATTCTGCCACCAAATAAGTTAAAGAGGACTCAATTTTCATGGAATTTTGTTTAACATTAAATTTTTAAATGAGCTAGAGCATTATTTTTTTTTAGATTTGCTAAAAATTAGGTCCTCCTTAACTTATCTGGTGGTAACTTTCTCCTGAAATGCTCAGGAAATAAGTTCTTTTGGAACACGATAAATTTTATTTAAAAAATTGATGTTGAACAAAATTTCATAAAAAAGGGCTATACTCAGAAGGCCATAATTTTGGTTCTATTACAGCTAGAGCATTGCTTGTTTTCTTGAAGGTAAATGTATCAATTCCATTTCTTAACCTTACTTTTTTGGTAAACTTATTCAATACATTTTTTTATATCAATTTTTTTCTACAATTTTTTCATAGAACAGTAGAAAAAGGAGAAGAATTGGAATAAAGGATTCAACAAATTAATTCCTTTTGGTCTGAAGTATGTCATTTTTAGCATCTCTACCATTATATTTTTTATAAAAAATGAATAAATAAATTACCAAGCATACATTTTCCGATTTGAAAAAATGTAACCACACCAGGGATGTTTGCGCAGAAGCTATAAAATGGAAAGAAGGAGAAAACGTTTTCTGGTGTGGTTACATTTTTTAAATTCGGAAAACGTTTGCTTGGCAATTTATTTACATATTTTTGTATAGTTAATCATTTTACATTTAATTTTTGATCTTAATTCGCTTTTGTAATGGTATCTTCATAATTTGGGAGTCTTCAGCTTTATTATTTACATTTCTTTTGATTTTTTTATAATTATAACTTTTTTTATTCGGAGTATTCTTAAGAATATGTTTTTGTTTATGTGATTGTGAAGAACACTAAGACCGGGAGCTTTTTAAAAATTTTAAGCTTTTATAACTGATTTAGTTTTTTTTTCAGAAATTTTATTTAGTAGAATTTTTTGTCCAGTATATTTCTAACTCATTTTTTTTGGTAACAATTTTTTTAAGTAGAATTTTTTGCTTGTTATATGTGAAGATCATGTATAACCGGGACTTTTTTCAATATAAAAATTTGTTTTGCAAATTTTAAATTAATTTATTTTTCATAACTCATTTAGTTTTTTTTGTAGAATTTTTTGTTTGTAAAATGTTGTGTTTATTATTTGTGAAGATCACGTATAACCGGGAGTTTTTTCGAAATTTTGAAATCTATTTTTTTCAAATTTTAAATTTGTCCATTGTTTTTTAAAATGTTTTTCGTTTTAATATGAATTTTTTTCTTATTTACATTTTTCGTTTTGTATTTGTAATTTTTTTTCGTAGAATTTTTTTTAGTAGAATTTTTATTACGAAAGTTTATTTCCTTTTTATCTGTCTTAGACTTTGGACCAACGTTCTTCTATAACAGATAAACAAACATCAATGGATGAATAAAGTAAATTTCATGAAGAAGTGTCATCGCGTGTTATCGCGTTTTGTTTTTCAATTCTCAGATTTTGAACAAAAAAAGTTTTTATTTAAACATTTCGAAAAATGAAATTCTTGAAAAGTAGGTTTTTATAAAAGCACTTTATTTTTGATGTTTTCGATTCGAAAGCTTGAAGACATTTGGACGTACCGAATGTTAAGTTTTAAGCTTCAATTATCAAATTTTTATCAAATTTCTATATCACGAATACTTCAAAAAAGCATTCAAAAAAATATGTTGCACTTTAAAACTATATTACCCGCAGCGAATCATCGTAAACAATTCTTTATAACAGATCGTAGATTGGTGCGGAAAGACCTGATATAAATTCCAGTATTATTATTCACAAACCCGTATTGAATTGAATCGAATCCTCCAGTATCTACAAATATTGTTCGACAGTGTTTACTTTATTCAAACCACAAAGGTTAAAAGAGTGCATGTGATTGGTCGAGTGGAGCCGGGAAATAAGACACCGATCGACTCGAACGACGTTGTCATGCTGAGGAAAAATAAGGCGCGCAGATGTGCACAGTTTCTTGAGAATGGAGAGGGAAGTATGGTCACTGAAGAAACCTTCCAATTCTACTACTTGGAATGGAAGCTTCTAATGTTTCCCCTAAGGGTTTACATTTTTCTGGTATCTCTTCCCTATTCTTTTACACACCCCCCACACACTTTATTGGTGGTGGGAGGGGGACCTACAGTTTAGGATGGGTTCCGAACCACCAAGAGCAACAGCTTCAAGTACTTAGAGAACCTTTTTCTCTAGAGGTACCGGTCCCACGACTCTCCGGAGATGAACAACTCCCTTGCTAGGCTAGAGTTCAGCGCATGGGCCGCCGAGGCTCTTCCAGAGTGTGAGGCGGTAATCGAACCCGCAAACCGACGGAGTGGGCCAAAGCCTACGACTTAACCTCCACGACCATCGTCACACTTACAAACCTTCCCATTCACATTCTATTTTTGAAATGTTTATTTTGCTTCAATATCGAAAAGCTAAAGAGGAAGTATACATTTTTTTACAACTATACCTTCCTCAAACCGTAAGGAATGTTTGTGCCAAGTTTCAGACACGTATGTATTGCGATTGAGGAGAAAACTGGATTCAAAGGATTTTTACATGAACCTGATGCCTGAAAACTTCCCCGCCATAAACGACGAAAACAAGTCAAGAGCCTGGATTGTATAAACGTAAGCAACGACGTTAACTATTTCAAAACAAGTGACGTACCCCCATTCGATGGACGGAAATCGGATGTAGTCGCTCCAGCGACGAAGCGTCAAATCGCATGTTACAGCTCTGCTTCGGTAGGGTGAGCAGACGGAATTGATCGCTTTAATCGCCATAGCAAATTAAATTGATTGGAAATACAAGTTCTAAAAAGCTTTACTAATTGAATATTCATTTAAGGGATTACAGGAATTAAAATTGTTATATAGAAGTGGCATAGAAATTAATTGCGTGAAGTGAGATTGAAAATTTCTATCAAATACGAAAGAGATTTAAAAAATGGGTCATTATTTCTGAAGTGACCCTATTTAAAAAAAAAGTTCTTCGATTAGACTCAAACTTCCGCTGAGTGTAATCCTACTGGATGGCAATTCATGTGGAAAAATTTTTGTCATTGAAACAAATATTTACTAAGAGGGAGAATTAAATTTAAAGATAAGGGCAATGAAATGTAAAAAAAAAACATTAAAATAAATCTTCAAGCATGACTCCAAAGTAAATCTTTCCTTTTGAAGTAAGGGATTTAGCGTGAGACTTGATCCCGAATCTTTGAGGCCCTCTTATTCACAACAGTAACTACTCTCAAAAATTCATACATAAATGATAAAATATGTATTTTCATTTTGAATCAATCTCACAAAAATGAATTAACAACGAATTTAATTTTTAAAAACTGTTTAATTTGATTTTTGAGTAAAATTTGAGTAAATTGAAAATAGGGTGGTTCAAATATATTTTTTAAGTTTTTATGCATATACCTTCACAAATAGCCATAGAATAAGAATCAAAAATTACTTTTTGAATTTCCCCCCAACAAGTCTATTATATAGTGTCCCAAAAAACCCCCATAAGTCAAATATTGGTTTTGAGAGTTTTTGGCGCTAAGTATTATTTATTTGCGATTTGTTTTAGTACAAATTGTTTTTAAGACATAAAATATTACCTTTTACTGATAATTAGGCATCTAAATACATTTTTGAAAATATTTATTATTGTTTGTAGCAAATTTACTCTTAGAAAAGAGTTGGACAGTTACGGTTCTTTCTGAATTTTTCAAAATGCTTTTTTTAGACATATTCTTATCAAAGTAAGTATATTAGCTAATGTTGTTACGCTGAACACGAATCTGAAACTGTTTTCTGTATATTTTTATTAATTTTTTGTACGGTTGTTGTCAAAGCCAAAAACATACTGTGGGGCTAAATGTTAAATGTTTTTTCTCTTTTTTTTTTACTTTTTTTGGCGTGTTTCGGTTGGTTTGCGTGTTTAACAAACTGTCTTTATTATCCATTTCGAATATTTGTGCATAGGACTGTATTTATCTTCAATTGTGAGATCTATTTAATTACCGATTATGATTCATTATTTGGTCGAGCTCGCCAGCCACGAAAAAATAAGACAAACTGATGATTTTTCATTTTTCTTCTCGTATTACGTGCAGTTTCCAATAAGCACGGGCGTTTTTCTTTACTAAATTTATCGTTTCCATATCCTTTAACTTATCTACTTTTTAACACGGCTCATAAAGTAGTTTTAGTAGGCTAGGAACAGGTTTTAACATTCAGCCCCACCCATTTAACATTTTACCCCCCGGTGGGGCTAAATGTTAAAAAAATTAGGTTTGGGAAAAGGACGAAACATGCATTTTTTGTGGGAAAACCGCGAACTGTATTATAAAAGTTGTTGAGTACCGATTCCCCTACAAGATGGATGTATTTATATTATGTGTTTGGGGATTTAGTGCCTCAAACATTAATAATCTCGTAGACTCATAATAGAAAGCTGCCGTTTTTTTCTGAAATTTTGCACTTTTTGTCCACTTTTTAATTGGTGTAAGGCAGACATGCCCAACTCGGGGAAATTCCCTGCGAGAACACATGTTCCGCGTACCCTACTCTTTCTCCTAGAGAGCGAGAGATGTGGTAGACGCATGCGCGTGGTAGACGCGTACGTACGGGTCCACCACGCGCATGCGTCTACCAC
>CAKNYM010052257.1:451486-464218 GCA_932195095.1 Andricus curvator
GAGGAAGCTTTGTAATGGTAATATTTTCCAACATTTTTAAATTCTTGTAATTGAACCTTCCTCAATTTAAAAATGTCTAATAAAATGTTTTAAGCAATTGTCCGGATGTGTGTGTGTGGATGTCTCACTTTTTTGTGAACACGATAACTTGAAAACAGTTGCCGATAAATTGATGAAATTTGGAGGGCATATTTTTCCCACTAATATCTTGAAACTGACAAAAGGATTTCCAAAAATATTTGTTGCATTTTTTTTAGCACTTAATAATATTTTAAAAATCGGTTTTTTATAGTAAAACTTTTTTCAGTCACATAATTCAAAGTTGATCCAAGAATATGAAAGATTTCTTGATTCGAGACGAATCGATTGACCTACAATATTGATACATTTTATTAAAGAGTAGGGAAGTAATGATAATTTATATATTTTGAAAATCGGTTTTTTGTAGTGAAACTTTTTTCATTCACATAATTCAAAGTTGATGCAAAAACAGAAAAGATGTGTTGATTCGAGACGAATCGATTGACCTATAATTTTAATACATTTTATTGAAGAGTAAGAAAGCTATGGTAAGGCATAATATTTGAAAATACGATTTTTTATAGTAAAATTTTTTCTTCAATATGATTCAAAGTTGATGCAAGAATATACAAGATTCCTTGGTTCGAGACGAATCGATTGACCTAAAATACTAATATATTTTATTATAGAGTAGGGAAGTTATGGTAATTTATATATTTAAAAAATCGATTTTTATACTAAAAATTTTCTCACTCTCATAATTTAGAGTTGATGCGAGAATAGAAAAGCGTTGTTGATTCAAGACGAATCGATTGACTATAACATTGATACATTTTATCGAAGAGTAAGGAAGCTATGGTAATGCATAATGTTTGAAAACACGATTTTTTATGGTAAAACTTTTTTCACTAACATAATTCAAAATTGATGCAAGAACGGAAAAGATTCCTTGATTCGAGGCAAATCTGTTTCTAACAGAAAAACTTTTTTCATCAACATAATTCAAAGTTGACGCATGAATAGAACAGATTTTTTGATCATAAATTTTTAAATAGAATAATCCTGACAATTTCTGTAAAAAAATCATAAGACTGGGAAAGGGATAGGGTGCGACAGAACTTTTCCCTTCCCTTTTCCAGCTCGAAAAATTATTAGCTATAGCTCTTGGATTCAAAATTGTGAAATAAATTTTATTTTAATATTGAGATTAATGTATAATACATTGACACATCTGGTTAATATTCAATACTTCAGTTTGAAGATTGATTGAAATTTTAGTAAATTTTTTTATAAAAATAGATTCAATAATTCGTCGTTTGTAAGTGGTTTGTTCTCTTGCTTTATGCTCTGGAACTCTTGTTTTTAATCTTCTGCCAGTTTCCCCGATGTAGACTTTATTGCAATCAGTGCATTTAATTAAGTATATGACACCAGATAAATTTTCAATCATTTCGTGATCTTTTTTATTTAAAAGTAAATTATCCAGAGTGTGGTTATTTTTGAAATAAACGTTAATGTTAAATTTTTTCAAAGAACATCTTAGTCTTTCAGAAAGGCCTTAAACATAAGGTAAGGTAACCTTTAAATCTGTTTTTTTTTTATATTTTTCTAACCATTTTTTATGCTTATTATTTTTTTTGTATACTATTGTAAATTTCATGGATTCTTTCTTTTATAACACTTTCTATTAACGGAAGTGGATAATTATTCTGCAATAAGGTGACTTTCAAATTATCTAAATTTTCTTTTCTAAATTTTATATCACTTAATTTTATACACCTATCTACTAAACCTTTAATTAAACCAATTTTCTGACTGAACAGATGGTGAGAATCATAATTTAAATACCGTCCAGACCATGACGGCTTTTTGTACCAATTGGTTATCAAATCACCTTCAGGCGTTTTAATAATCAACAAATCTAAATAATTTAAAGAATTATCTTTTTCAATTCCGTAAGTGAACTGGATCGAATTATCAATGCTGTGAAAAATGTTTACTACATCCACAATTTTATTGGTTGGTATAATCAAGAATATATCATCCACATAACGCTTATATAAGATTGGTGTAAAATTTAATTTTTCTAATGCTCTCCTTTCTATATCTTCTAACACTAAGTTTGAAACAATGTGAGACAATGGAGACCCCATTAGACAACCTGACACTTGTTTATAGAATTTATTGTTAAATGAAAACACTGTATTAATAAAAACAGTTCTGGTTGCTATTAAAATCTCGTTTTTTGATATTTTAGTTAAGTTACGATGCAAATTTAATTTTTCTTCTATGCAATCCAAAGCCAAATCTAACGGAATATTATCAAACATAGAAACAACGTCAAGAGAAACTAAAGAATGTGTTTTTGGTACTGTAACGTTTTTTACATTATCAACAAATTCCCAACTATTTTTTACAAATCATTAGTATTTCCCGAAATCGGTTTGAAAATGTTTGATAAGTACTTAGCTAAATTATACGTAGGAAAACCAACAGTTGACACAATTAGTCTCCAATTTAAACCTGGTTTGTGCACTTTAGGTAAAGCGTAAGCTTTGGTAACAATACTGCTATGCGTTTTTAATCTATAGGCCATTTGTTCGTTAATGTATCTCTTTTTTTCCCATCTAGAAACTATATCGTTACATTTGTTCTCAACTGTGGGCACTAAGCTAGTCCTAACATTTTGGTATAACTTGTTGTTTTTAAAAATATTCTCAACAGTTGGGTTATAATTGAATCTATTTTTTGCGACCGTGATATTGCCTTTATCGGCTTTCAGAAATAATAATTCTTTATGTTCTTTTTGGTAACTTTTAATAGTTTCAGAGGTTTGGTTGTTATTTTTAAATTTATTGTTTCTACAATGATTTGAAACAAGTTCAGTTACAGTTTTTCGAATTTTGAGTTTTTGACCATCTTGTTCAAGATTTTTAATACAATTTTTAATTTTTGCAACGATATTGTTTACGGGAATTTTATTAACATTAAAAAAAACACCAAAATTACCTGCTAGAGCCAAGGTTTCAGCTATATTATCTGGGATTTCGACATTGGATACATTTTTCAAACATTTTTTCAATCTAAAATCCTCATTCTTCTGATTAATTTATAACTCCCTGCTTTTCAATAAATTAAGCTTTCTTATGCATTCTAGTCTTTTAGCATATTTTGAGTTGTATAAGCCCTGTTCTTGTGAACTGAAAAAAAGTGAATTGAATCTTCTTTAATATATCTCAATAAACGATACTTTATGTAATTAGCATGATGAGCTAAATCCTGAATATTTTCAATCGTGTTATTCACTTCACAATTTAAACATTTATTTTGAGAAATCAATTTAGTCTTTTGAAATTTAGGTAAAACTTTATAGTGTAAATTATTTAATTGAAATTTATTTGTGTGATTTTGAATATGTACTGGAATTAAGGTTTCTTTTCGGCATCTTATTAAGAAGGTACGTTGCTCTTTAAGATAAACTAACCTTCTTTGGACGTTTATCCAGTTTCCAAGTTCCAATCTAATGCTTTGGCCGTACTTGTTCGCAATATACGCCAAGTAACCCATCCTTCCAAAACGTTACTGACCTTGACAAATATAATTATCTAAACCAACTTTTTGGAGCGAGATCCCAAGTTGTTTCTCCTATCTTTTCTTCGACCGTTGATATAATTCAAAATTTGAAAGTTTCAAAACTTATCTTTCTTCGGTCTTACGGTCCAATCAATAAAAAACATAAGAAACAATTAAAGTTGTTGAAAAATCATTTTATTTTCTACGCGTCGGCTCTCATTGCGGGCCTTCATCAGAAAAGTTTCCATTTCTAAAATAAATCGTGTTTTATGATAGGTCAAACAAAACTAAAATAAAAAAAAATAAAAACCTACTGAGTAACATAAAATTTTTTTGGTTATTACCTGTCGTTAAAAAAATTACGTAGTGTCAAAAAGATACATTTTTAGTCAATCATGTTATGCATAAAAAGGTTCCATAAGGTGAAGATTTAACTCTCATGTCGAAATTTTATATTAATTGTCAAAATTTTGTCAAAACTTTCAAATTTTGAATTATTTTATTATTTATTAATTGTTTGAAAATTGTAGATGTTATGTTTCGCCATCAGGAAAGTCAGAGTTCTTGGAGGCTGATTCCTGACTCAGCAGCACATCTGCACAGATGTGTTTTTGGGTAAGGATTCTCGGCGACTTTGTGAAATAATATCTAGCATGTTTACAGTTCAATAAATAATTGAAAATAATCATTTTTGCTATTTACTCAAGAATGGTACTTTTCTTTTCAAACACTCACATACGTGAAAAGGTAGAAATGCACTCAGAAAACGATTTGGCGGGATCAGAAAAATTTTTGTTGGTTCAATCATAGAATATGTTTATTATATGGACAACATATTATTTGGTTGAACCAACCACATTTTTCAGTTGTTTTGAGCAAATCTCTTCGTGGATGGAGTATTTCGATAACTAAAACACAAAAGTCGTGGGATCTAACAAATATTCCATTGAATCAACAAAAATTTGTTCTATACAACTAAATTTTCATTTGTAAAGAAAAAAACTGTTTTTTTTTG
This sequence comes from Andricus curvator, assembly GCA_932195095.1. Taxonomy (NCBI): domain Eukaryota; kingdom Metazoa; phylum Arthropoda; class Insecta; order Hymenoptera; family Cynipidae; genus Andricus; species Andricus curvator. The sequence continues at coordinate 456,096 of CAKNYM010052257.1, forward strand.
TTGTAAATTTCAGAAATTTTTTTCTGGGTCCAAACGCGTTTCATTGTATATTTTAGTTTGCTTAAAATGCAGTTGTATAGTTTCCTTCTCAGGAAGGCAGACTACGCAAAAACCACAAATAAAGGAAATCGATGACCCACTTGTATTCTCTAACATAGAATGCCCCAAATATCATTTCTTTCTTATTCATTTTTTTTGCAAATATAAAGAAATTTGGGAGGGATATGCATGAAAATTAAAAAAAAAAATATTTAATATAATTTTGGACTACCCTAATTAACATTCTTTGAAAACTGGTTTCATTGATGTATTCTCCACTCTTTTGTTACATCATATTTGAAAATTATCTTGAAGAATGCAAGCTATTCTGGGAAAGCTAGTCTGGTTTAGAAAGCCGTTATCGATTCTCCAATATTGCGGTGCAGATATGCTATCGTCAATAGCTACTATTGGTAGGGATTCGGCTTCATAACGGACTTTTTCAGTGTAACAGTCTGTTACGCAACACACCATTCAGTTCAGTTTCATGTTGCCAGCTGGAATTAAAATCCCTGAAAAACCTCGACGATATTAATATCACCCATTGCATGGATGATATATTTCTGAAAACAAAATTTAAATCTTAAAAATTGTTCATTTTTCTCTAAGATATAACGAATATGCTCATATTTTATAATTACGAACACTGTACAAAGATAGGGAGCAATAGAAGAATTGTAACAATTCGAGACGTCAGGGTGGGGGAAGGGGGGGTTTGGCTAACGCGGAATGTTGCACCGTACTTGAAAAATATAAATGAGAATAACAATTTTTTGAAATGCTTTGAAAAATTAGAATTACTGATTTTATTTTTATACGTAAAGCATCTAAATACAGACTTCACACTCTTCCTCCTATTCCCCTCTTTTCCTCTTTTTTTAAATAATTCCTATTTTTTCCACTGTTTTCAAGAAACTTACCTTATTTCTTCTTTTTCTAACTTTTTTCGCTCAAATGCGTGATACTGAACTTACCGTAGAAGAAAATCCAAATCTTATATTTTGGGTTCAGAATTCATCTCCTTTAGTTAAAGATTCCACTATTTGGTTGGAGATTGAACCATTTTTTTTTAATTTTTAATTTTTTTTATTTGAAAATTAATTTTCTTAACTGGAAATTTAAGTAATATATTTTTGTGTTGAAGATTCATCGTTTAAGTTGAAAATTCAACTATTATATTGAAAATTTAATTATTGTGTTATAAATTCACCACTACGTAGCGCGTCCTCAGGTTGCGGATAGAGGAACGGCCCGTAAGGCTGAACAGCCCCCCATGGTTAACTGCGAATACAAGAATAAGCAGTCGCGGACAGCCGATAGGAGCCAGTCGTGGGTGTGGTGAATCTAGCACTGGTAAAAAATAGGTACACGACAACCATGGCTTGGGGGGACCCACCCATTCGCGTTCATACACAATGGGTGGGTTCTGGCAAGCCAAGGTGCAGCGTGTACCCACCTAGAAACTCTACCCGAACCAAAACTAAAAATCTTGTAAGGGAAAAATCCTGCTGCCCATTGGACACTGCAGCGATGACACTGCCCGCAAGGGATGTGTGGAATGATTCGCCTGCATAGGGCCAAAGGGGTATTGATGCCAGTAGGCGCGCTGCCTTGCAGGGGGACGTTAGGGTACGAGGATGAAACTGTAATGTGTCTGACGACAAGTTGACATGGTCCTTGTCAGAGTCGGAAAGCTCCCATACTTAGACCTAGGGAGGTATGGGGGTTATCACTCCTGGGACAGTGGACTCACCTACGATCGGAATAGGATCCTAACGTGCGGATTATCTTGAAACTACCATGGCTAACTTGCAAAAACAAAAAACTACAGTTAAAGATCTAAGGGTGGGAACTCTAAACGCGCGTAGTCTAAAAACTGGCCGATTTAGCGAACTCATTAAGATAGCAATTGAATACAAAACTGACGTAATAGCACTTCAAGAAACCTGCTGGTCGGGCGATTTCGCGTCAATTTCTAGGGATAACTATACTTTGCACTGGGGAGGAGCTAAGGGGCAAAGACTGGGGACTGGTTTTCTTATTAATAAACGAATTTCGCAAGCACTTATCGACATGCAATTCATTAACGACCGGTTATCATACATTGTACTAAAGGGTAATTTCAGCAAACACGTATTAATCAATGTGCACTGCCCCACCGAGGACAAAGACGAAGACACTAAAGATCTTTTTTATGAAACAATCGAGCAGGTTTTTGACAAGTTCTCAACGTTTGACGCAAAAATAGTATTGGGGGATTTCAACGCGAAAATTGGAAAAGAACCAATGTATAGGCCTACAATAGGATCAGAAAGTTTGCATGACGTCAGTAATGATAATGGAACCAGAGTAATAAACTTTGCAGTTTCAAAGAACCTCGTTGTCAAAAGCACATATTTCAAGCATAAAAATATACATAAGGCCACCTGGACATCACCAGATGGTAATACTCACAATCAGATTGATCACGTTCTAATAGACAGAAGACGTCATACAAACATTCTCGATATAAGATCGTATAGGGGAGCGGATTTAAATTCAGACCATTTTCTCGTGATAGTAAAACTAAGATCTAGGCTAGCGTTAAGTAAGAAAACAAGCCGCACAGAGCCAACAGTTCGTTTCAATATAGATAAGTTCAAAACAGCAACAGAAACATTAAATTACCAAGTTGAGATTTCTAATAGTTTCGACGCTCTCCAAGAACAGAGAGACGATAACAATAATCACGAGGAGGACCCGGAAACCCTGTGGAGCAATACGAAAAAGGCGATAAAGGCAGCCGCGAAACTTACGATAGGTTTTAAGAAAGTAACCAAAAGCAAACCATGGTTTGACGAAGAGTGCAAACTCTGGTTTGAGAAACGTCGGAAGGCCAGACTAAGTAGTTTACAAAATAAGTGCGATCAAACACATAAGAAATATCTCGAGATTAGCAAAAGTACAAATAGGCTCTATAGATCCAAGAAAAGGGAGTGGGAAAAGAATAAAATACTAGCAATAGAAGCGCATAATAAACAAAATAACCCGCGTGAGATGTACAGGGGAATCAATTTTATAAAGAAAGGCTTTCAAAGTAGAACGGAAGTAATGAGGGACGAAAATGGCAATCTAGTAGCCGATGCGACAGAGAGACTGAATTTATGGAAAGATTATTTCGATAAACTATTAAATGTACGCGAAGCCCCCGTTGAAGGTAATCTCGGCGAAATCCACACTGCTGATCTATTAATTAACGATCCTACTGATATAGAAATAGAAATGGCCATAAAGAAGTTAAAAAATAACAAAGCCGCGGGCATCGATGACCTACCGTCAGAACTGATAAAAAATGGAGGCCCTTGCCTCACAAGGCAAATTTGTAAATTGATACGCGCAGTTTGGAAAACAGAACGCATGCCGGAAGAATGGAATACCTCTATCATTATTCCCATCTTTAAAAAAGGCGATAAAACTAACTGTAACAACTATCGGGGAATTTCACTTGTGCCTTCGTGCTACAAGATCCTGTCTAATGTTATCCTAAGTAGACTAACTCCTTTTGCCGAGGAAATCATTGGGGATTACCAGTGTGGATTCCGCCGAAACCGATCTACAAGCGATCAAATGTTTACAATTAGACAACTGTTAGAAAAGAAATGGGAATTTAAAGAAGCAGTACATCAGCTATTTATCGATTTTAAAAAAGCTTACGACTCTATTATACGCGCGCGAATGTACTGGATCCTAGAGTTCTTGGGTGTGCCAAGAAAATTGGTTAGACTTATCGAAATTTGCTTAAGCGGCAGTAAGGGTAGAATACGCGTAAACGGTAGTTTATCTGAAGAGTTTTCGATCCGCGATGGCCTGAAACAGGGCGATGCACTTTCGTGCGTCCTTTTTAACTTAGTTTTAGAATACGTGGTTAGGCAAGTGCAGGCGAATCCGACCGGTGCTACCCTCAATGGGGTAATACAAATTCTTGGATATGCGGATGATCTCGACGTACTAGGGGATGATAAAGAAACGGTAGCTAAAAATGCAGAAATCTTGATCGCAAAAGCCAAAGAGATTGGCTTGGAAGTTAGCGAATCGAAGACAAAATATATGACCGTCGTCAGGTCCGGACAAAGTAATCAAGACGGGGATCTAATGGCCGGAAATATGAAATTCGAAAGGGTTAACGAGTTTAAATACCTCGGGTCTATTATAACTAGCGAAAATAAGATTAAAACGGAAATCAATGCGCGGCTACACGCTGGCAATGGGTGCTATTATGCAGCAAACACGCTACTAAAATCGCGATCGCTATCTAGAAACATCAAAGTAAGAATTTACAAAACGATAATAATGCCGGTCGTCATGTACGGGTGTGAAACGTGGGCGCTGACGAAAGGAGAAGAGAATAGGTTTAGAGTTTTCGAGAATAAAGTACTTAGAAAAATCTATGGTCCAAAAAGGGACGAAGAGACCGGCGAGTGGAGAAAACTGCATAATGATGAGCTGCACGCTCTCTACGGGTCAGCAAATATTAATAGAGTAATGAAAGCGCGTAAATTAAGATGGGCGGGGCATGTGGCAAGAATGGGCAATGAAAGAACAGTGGCGCAAGTTTTAAGAGGGAGACCGACTGGTAAGAGACCCCTAGGCAGACCGAGAAACAGATGGGAGAAAAATGTAAGGGATGATCTAAAAGAACTAGGACATGATTACTTAATCTGGATGGAGAATGCACAAGATAGAGATGTGTGGCGGTCTCGGGTAGATGAGGCAATGAACTTTCGAGTTCGAACTGCTAATCTATAATAATAATAATAAATTAAACTATTTCGTTAAAAAAATAATCTTTTTTGGTCAGAAATTTAACTTTTTCGTTAAGTATTTGTCTTTTGGGATATATAATAATTCATCCTTTTGAATTAGAAATACAATTTTCTTGTAAAAAATTCGTCTTTTTGGTTTGAAAATGTAAGTATTTAGCTGAAAATTAAACTTTTTTTGGTAGGCTGCAAATTCAACTATTTTGTTGAAAATTTGTCCCTTTTGCTTGAAAGTGCAACTATGTTATTTGAACTGCAACTGTTTAGTGGATGAATCATCTTTTTTGTATGGGTTAAAAATTCAACTATGTGATTAAAAATTCAACCATTTTGTTAAAAATTCGATTATTTTGTTGAAAATTCAACTCTTTTGTTGAAGCGTCATTTTTTTGAAAATTCAAATGGATTGTGGAAAAATAAGTCTTTTTTTATAGAAAATTCATCTTTTTGGATCGAAAATTCATCTCTTTTGGTAGGAAACTTCATGGTTTAAAATTTAACTGTCTTCTAAAAAAGCTGTCTTTTTGGCTTAATGATTGAACTATTTGGTTAAAAATGCAACCTCGAAGGTTCAAATATATGGTTGTATAAATGCAACAGTTGGGTTTAAAATTAATTTGTTCGTTTGTTAAAAATTCAAGTCTTTGATTAAAAATCATCATTTTATAAAAAAATCGATTTTTAATTTAGAAACTCAACTTATTTATCAAAAATTCATCTTTCTTGGAAAAAAATTAAACTTCTTTGGCTGAAAATTCAACTATTTGTTAAAAATGCAATATATTTCGAATTGAAATCTTAAAAGTGTTATATTGAATTCAATACGGTACCTATACATTAATTTTACTCTAAAATATTTTTTCCCCAGTTAAATCCCTACATTTGTAAAAAACCACCGTATTTTGCTCGGTTTTGAGATCAATTTGGGAGGGGTGGAAAAAGTGTTCCAAATAGCATGAAGTAGTTTTTGGATGGCATTAAATGTACATATATATACCTATGACATAAAAGAATAACACGTTTCGTGAAACAAATAAATTTAGCGCATGCGATATCGATTTCATTTTCTAGAGAGGGAATTTTATTTTTATTTTCGTTTAATTTTAAAGCCCGTAAATATCTTAAAAGTCGATTTCAGCGGTTTTTAAAAATTAATAGTCTTTTCGAATTCAAACTTTATGAGAAAATATTTGTTGGAAATTATTCTTTGCTGGAATATTTAAACATTTTATCCTGAAGACAATTGGAAAAGAAACGATTTCTATTTACATATTTCACATGAAATTCCCGAATATAGTAAATTGCTGAATTAAAAAATTCCGATAATAGTAAATTGCCTAAAACTGGAAAATTTCCCGAAAGGAGATACTTGACATAGAAAATTAACGAAAATAAAAAATTTCACACAATTTACAATTCCCGAATACAGAATTTGAAAATTCCCGATTATAGAAAATTTCCGAAATAAATTTGTTGACATAGAATTGCCGACACAGGAAAATTCCCGAATTATAAGACTCTGGAATCTAAAAAATTAAAAAGTTGTTTTAATAATAAATACATATTCAAATAATAAATAAAATAAATTGCTTTCATTTGTTTAACATATTTTGCTTTATTTATTATTTTAGTCTTTATTTATTATTGAACTTTTTTTTTAATTGTTTAGATTTGGGATGTCGGGGGATTTTAGTGGGATCGCGAAGATCGGAAGGGATTTCATAAGTTGTAGAAGATTTGCAAAGATTTCAAAGGATTTTGGAAGGGTTTTTCTTATTTTCGTTCTAGTTTCGAAATATTGCAACAGAATTTCAAAGATTTTAATCCGATTTTTTGAGATTTTAAGAGGTTTCCACGGATTTTGAAGTATTATAAAGGATTTCATGAAATTTTTAATATTTTGAGGGATGTCTCAGTTTTTAAGGATTTCAAGGAATTTGCACATTGCCTAAATTATTGGACTGAAAAGATTTCTAGGCATTCTATGAAATTTCATGAAAGGTGCACTCCACATTTGAACTTTATCTTTATTAGACGTATAACATAAGTAATTTCAGTTTCAAAGCAGATTTCAATTAGCATATTTTGAAAAATAATTATAAAGATGAAACATACGTAGGAACTTATTTGGACCCCCCTCCCAATGAGGGTTCATAAGATTTCCATTAGCCCGTCCATCCCAAAAAAGCCTTTCGTAATTAATTGACGCTCCCTCAACAAAAATATTTGATCAGAAAATTTTTGGATTCCTATAGCCTAATAATCTGGGTTTTTTTCAGAATAAAAACCGTCAACCCAATAAATAATACATTATTTATAATTGTATACAATTTTTTTAACTTGATATACTAAAAATTAACAGAATTGGATTTAGAAGCTGTAATTAACAGTCTCTCTACGCTAATCAGTAATCAACATCCCTTTTATCTTGTATTAGCAAACAAACCAGCTAGTTTCCAGTTAATTAACTATTGATATCAAATTGAAAATATTATTTCAGGATAGGAAGGGAGGCAGTGGTTTGTCCCTTGTGCCAATAAAGGGACGAACCTTAAGTTACTGTCACTGTAAATCGATTAATTGAAGTCCTTTTAGTCTGGTTCATTCAAGGGAACAGGGGACTAGGCACCATTGGTATTTATCTGTGCTTATCGGTTGCAGCAATGGTAATAGCATTGGCTGCTGCCTGGGAGGAGTTATGAAGTACGGCTTGCATTTACAGACCATATGGGATTTGGTGAAGAGTTGCAGTAGGGGTTGATTATTCCCCCTTCAGTAACTCTACCCTACCACGATTTGCGATAGAGATGGACATATAGATTAATTGATTGGTTAAACGATTAATTCCAACTGACATAACCTGTCATCCGTGCCTACTAATCACCACGTAATATTCTCCTCATTTCATTCATGGCCGTAATAATTTGATAATATCCAAAATTATTGATCATAAATTAGTTCAGCAGTTATATTAATTATAAAAAAATAGTTATTTTGTCTTTCAAAAGAAATAGATAAAGTAGGCGTTATCAGCCTTCAAAAGAGGGCTCCTTTGTCTATTGAGACGTGAATTAAGTCGTTAAAATGCCCTACCCTCCGCTCACTTCCCTTTTCCCCCTCCCTATTCTCTACTTCCTCTACGTTCTTCTACTTGTCGTCTTCTCCTCAACTTGCGCCTACTACCCCTCATTACCCCTCTCATGTAAACCTACCCTTGTCAAACTTCCCTACTTTTCTATCTCTCCTCTCTCCTCTCTCCTCTCTCCTCTCTCCTCTCTCCTCTCT
>CAKNYM010052257.1:464228-489340 GCA_932195095.1 Andricus curvator
CCTCTCTCCTCTCTCCTCTCTCCTCTCTCCTCTCTCCTCTCTCCTCTAAATTCCCCACAATTCCCCATAATTCCCCTCCGAAAGGAATCATTCTAAAGTTAGGGACTATACGGAAAATACGTAACATCTTTTGGGAGAAGGGGGTTAAGGGAAATCTTACAATCCGTTACATGGGGGAGGTGGTAAATCTATACTGTTACGCAATATTTCTAAGACATCAACCTTATAGGGAATCCATGTATAAAAAAATTACATCATATAACGTTAAAGTTTAGTACTTAAAGATTGTATTAATGTTATGCAGATTTCATATCGGTATAATTCGATTAGTATTTTAATTTTTTTCATCATTCTACTAAAAAACATCCATGAAAACAAAGCTTTTCCAGCAAATTTTTAAATTACTTTTACCCGCAAAATCTTTCAACACAGTAAAAACTCTGTGGGATGAAATTTGTTGCTGCTAATTTCAAAATGGGGTTTCATCTCGCTCGAAGTTGGGGTACGAAACTATCGTCTATTATTTTTGCCGCTAAACTGTGAAAACAATTAATAGCAGGTGACCTTTCGAACCCCAACTCCGTTTATACTTTGTGTAGTGGTACCATGTACACTATCAAGACTAATTTTTGTTGCAGGGAAATGGTACCCTGAAATTAGCATTAGATTCACACTTTGTTTTTCCTGTGAACATTTTTTTAATTTATTGAGTTGAGCTTAGATATTTGAAAAAATTTGATTTTGTTTCAAAAAGATTTTAATTTGAAAAGATTTAAAGAGATTTCCGAAATTTCCAAACATTTCAAAGGAATTTGAAGGAATTTTGACGGATTTGATGGGATTTTATAAGATTTTCACGGTTCTCAATGAGGTATTTTAATGAAGTTTCAAGGATCTCAAATGATTTCATAGAAATGAATATATTTCTAGAGATTTCATAATATTTTACTGAAATCTCAAAGAATTTATTAACAAGAATTCAGGTATTTTAAACGATTCCAAAGATTTGAAGAAATGTACAAAAATATTATAAGATATTTCAAAAATTCAAGAAAATCCTAAACATTTCAAAGAATTTTTAAAATTTTCGGATGTTTTGAACAATGACAAGGAATTTCAATGAATTACAAGAGTTTGTAAAGATTTCAAGAGATTTCTAAAGAGTTCAAAAATTTCAGGGTATTTTGAAAAATTTCAATAAACTTTCAAGAGCTTTAAAAAGTTTTGAAGAAGTTGAAAAGATTTCATATAATTATAAAATTTTTAAGGAATTTCAAAGGATTTTGAAGGATTTCATAGTACCTATAAGATTTTAAGATATTTTAAAGATTCAAATGGATTCAATTTTAAGGATTCAATGAATTTTTAAGGCTTTAAATAAGGTATTTTGATAAAAAATTTCTCAACGGATTTCATAAAACTTGAAATATTTCAAGAGATTTGAAGGACTTCTAAGAAATATATTCATATTTCATGTGACTTCACGGGATTTTAAGGTATTTTATAATATTTTAATATAAATTTTCAGAGAATTAAGTTCTTTTAAAGCATGTCAAAGATATTAGGAGACTTTCGATATTTCAATGATTTCAACGAAGTTTCAAGAGATCCCAGGTAAAAAAGTTATACATTGTTTATATATGTGCACCAGTCAATGATATTTTTTATTTGTTTTATCAATATTTCTGTATCAAACAAATGAAAAATATTAGTACTTTATCGATTATATATAAAATATACATCATTTTTTCACTTAAGATTTTGAAAATTTTAATAAATTTTAACAAATATCATAAGATTTTATGTAACTTTAAGAGATTTCGAGGAATTTTCTAATATATAAATCAAAAATCTGAAAGATATTATTCCCCAGAATTTGGGGATTTCTAAAATTTATAGAGACTTCCAAATATTTCAAGGTATTTCCAAAGATTTGTAAGAATTTTGATGATTTTAGGGTATTTGAAAGAATATCCAGAAAAATGTACTTGTACATTTTTTTTTTGAAATTACTACTAAGCACAAAATCATTAAACTTTTCATAAATTTATCGGGCTTTGCACTATTTACTAAATACTTCCTTAGATTTGGTAATGAGTTCCTGTAGATTCAACGACAACTTAGACAAGGAGTAAAATATGTGAAACCTTTATCAAAAGGGTTTTGATCTTCTTAATTGTTGCTAAAAATATAAACTTAAATAAGTATACCATTAAGCCAGTTCCCTTTCAGGGTATGCGTGACACTACCCGATTCGGGTAGTGTTTCTAGGTGGATAGTTTCTTGTAGTAAATTACTAAACTACAAGTGTGGGTTCACCACACCCACGGTGGGCCAACAGCACGCAGTATTCTCGAATGGTCATCCATCCAAGTACTAACCGCGCCCAACGCTACTTAACTTCAGTGATCTGACGAAAACTGTTTTTTTCAGCGTGGTATCGCCGTTAAGTTCCGTTAAGTGATTTGATAAAAGATTTGAGAAAATGGTATAATCTTGTTTTATATTACATTTTATTATGGTTTATTATTATCGCAATAGTCGTCAAAAATATTTAGGTTATTTTAGGTCACGTTCAGCTTGCTGAAAAATCCAAAAAAATGAAAAAATTTCAAAAAGAGTCTAGTTCCATTGAAGCATCTTCCATTTTGTTTTGATTTTCTTTCTTTTTATTCTAATAACTTCTAATCATTTAATGAGTTTGGTATCTTGTATAGTAAGTAAGTCACTAAATTTTATCAAATAAGAAATGGCTAAAAACATTTGGAAAAATCACGTAACATAGGCCTAAATTAAAAACCGCTTTGTTACGTCTTGATGCATGGAGAGGGTAGGGGTACAAAATTGGAAAAAATGTATTACGTAATTTATGGATGGTCCCTTGTCTATTTTTTTTTCTTAAAACTGTTTGCAATTTCTCACATTTGTTTATAGAATTTAGGTCCGATGAAAGCACTGCTGAAACCCGTGGTATTTGAACATTTTTAGTTCTTCTACACTTATAAAGATATTTGAAAAGATAAGATGGAACATTTTTGGAAAATGTAGGACTATACATACTAACAACGATCATAGTATTCAGCTTCAATTATTCTTTAAATATATAAAATAAGAGTGTAAGGAGGATGAGTCTGAAGGTCCGACGTCTGATGTCAGAATTTAATAAGCTACGTAGTTACTATGTGTTTCGACTAAATTTTAGAGGCATTCCAAATTTAACAAATGATGCAATATTTACTTTAGGGTTGTATATATTTGCTGAAAAGTAATCTCATTAATAGTTTTTTTTTTCTTTACAAATGAAAAGCTATTAAAAGTATGATTTGTTCTGTCGATCATGGACAGAACATATTAAGAAGAGAGATAGGTATTAATCACAGAGGATCAATTTAAAGAAGAGTGCTCATTCAACATTGTTCGTGCAGGTGCTTTTATTTTATCGTCATCAATGTTCCATATTCAAGAAAAGGACGTCATCTTCATATTTATGTATATTGTTATTAAATTAGATTTAGGGATTATGGGGTGGCCGTGGAGCTTGTGGCCGTTGAACTTGTGGCCGTAGTGCTGGTGTTTGTGGTGCTGCTGGCTGCGGTGCTGGTGGCTGTGTTGCTGGTGGCCGCGGTGCTGGTCCCCAACGCAGAGTAGAATCCAATTCATTATACAAATTTTTAAAATAAATTTTTTCTTCAGGATGACTGCAATCTACAGCAATATATATTTCCTCGTGAATATCAATGCAAGTGGCGCGTGGGAATGCTACAGGATTTCGTGAACGAAGATGATTATGTTGTGCTTTTGAAGAGATATCGTAAGGGAAGACTTCTAAGTATGGCCCCCTCATTTGGGGTGGCGGACGAGCATTATTATGTTCTTCATTATTCATCTGTACACTTAATCCTGTAAGAATAAAATGAAGATTTGTGAACTTTTGGTACGTAAAAAAACGCTGTGAGCAGTTTTATCAATATGGATTGATTAGCCAATACTTTTCAAATAATTTGATTATTGCAAGCAAAATTACGATGTTGCTAATATTGAAACAAAACATTTGTTTCAAAAAGATTTTTTCTACATCCTAAAGGTAATAAAAGCATCATATTGCAAACGCAAATTTATTTCTGTCGTTTTTACGTAATTCTGTATTTTATGTCCGTAACACAAGTAAGCAAGCAGGAAAGATAGGAAAAAATTTGTACAATTTCCGCAATATGATTTGAAATAAATACACAGAAACTTATCTTTAAAATAAGCACACAGAAATTAAAAAATGTTAAATATCTTGGAAGATAATATTTTGAAAAAAAAACTAAAATTTACACTTTGTTGTAATACATTCTAATTTGAATTTATTAGCTCGATGAATTCACTTGACATATTTTTTAAATAATTGCTATAGGTTTTCAGATATGTTTGACGAAAAAATGTGTACTGTATACTAAGGTTATTTTGTACTTTGTTTTATAAAGATTAAAAGAATATTTGCGAATGTCAAATAAATAGCAGTCTCCATAATCAGGGAAGGTTTCTGTAGTTAAATAATAACTAATTGAATCCGTGAATAAATTTTTCTTTTTAATAAGTAATTTTTAACTAATTCAGATTCACTGGAATGGGAAACCAAGAATTAATATTTTTATTTAATAATATTATATTGCAATATACTTACGTATAGAATTGAAAATAGCAACGAATGTGAGGAATTGAGTGCAATCAGCGATCTTCATTTTATCAAGATTAGAGACTAATAGAGAACTGAAACCGCTGACTAACACATATCTAATAAATATATGCAAATATATGCGCGACAATACCATGTACTAATCATTTTCGGATCACTCGGCCTTACTCATTCTTTAAATATATAAAATGCCAGTGTAAACTCAATGTAGTTCTCAAGGTCTGATGCCAAACTTCTTTTAGAAAAAGTTAAAAACGTCGAACCTGCAATTTTCTTATCTTAAGCCAATGAAACATGTTATTATTTTGTTTTCAGGAAAAAATTTGTTTTGTGGTTTTTAAAACATTTTCAAATCGCAAGAAAAAATAAAAAATCGCAAAATTCCTCAATAAAAAAAAAGTTTTTTTGGAAAAAGTAAAATTTTACAATGTTACTTTGGTTTCAACCTGAAGAACTTTCTGAATCGATATATTCAACATTTTTTAAATTGTGTACTTATGACTCAAACCAAAATCATGCTTTTCGCGCAAATTCAAGAAATTGTGAATTAAGCGAAAAAATTTGCTTTGAATTTCAAATTTTTTATAATTGTTTACTTTTGGTAGTGAAGCTTTCAGTAGCTGAACACACAAAAATTTCTCAATAATTTTTCAACCAATAGGAATTTTTTTGAATTTTAAATAAGAGAAGGGAACAAAAGATATTAACTGATTTTATTCAAAATTTCTTTCTCTTTTTTCAATGCCGACCTACAAATTTGCTTCTCTCAGCTTAAACAATTAATTAATTCTAACATATTTGGTCTATCCTAATACACATTCTTTCATCAGCACAGTAGCCAGATTGGCGTCTTGTGGACAGAGTAAATTAAATAAATTAAGTAAATGTTTACATTTTTCGGGGTGTCTAGAGTCTTCTTGAGTTTTTTCAGATTTGAGAATACTATTGTGCATGAGATAATTATGATTCAATATACCTCTGAAACTAACTTTTATTTTTTGCGCCCAAGGAAACATCAACAAAAATTAGCTTGGCTCGTTATGGCTTTCTTGAGATCAAAATGAACTTATCAAAAAATTTAAGATTTGTGGGAGATTAAAACTGAAAACACTAAAATTTTGATCCGATTTTACTTCAGTTTTGGTCTCCCGGGTATTTTTTTTGAGTTAATTTTGATCTGCAGAAAGCCCTCAAGAGCCAAACCATTTTTTTATGTTTTCATGGGCGCAAAAAATTAAAGTTAATTACAGGGGTATATTAAAACATACTTATCTCGTGCAGAATAGTATCCCAAAATCTGGAAAAAATTGAGAAGTCTCTAGACCCTCCGTAAAATGTAGAACAAAATTGAAATTCAAAAAAACTTCAAAACTCTCCAGACAATTATGCAGCTCCACCTATTATTTACATTTTTAGAATGATAATAATTCTTAATGTTTGATGACAGATACGCCAGCGTGCTGTTAGGAAAATTTTCAAGCCTTGATGTCCGATTTCAGAATTTGATAAGCAAACGTCAACGCGGGCTATGTTTGAAAGGATAAAGCGATAAGGCTATTAGAGAGTAACAAATTTGTTTGTTAACATAATTGTTAAATAATTTATTCTTGCGCCTAATCTATATAAATATCTTTTAGTAGTTACCTTTGAATGAAATGAACCGAACTCTTTAAAAAAATATTTATTTTTAAGGTATGCTTCAAAAAATGTGAAATCATCTGCATAACATAGATATTTGATCGTTTTTTTGTAATTCCTATCCAATGTTTGATATGATTATTAGAACATTCAGAACAATTTTCTTCAACTTTCAATTGCAATTTTCTTATTAACTTTTTTATAGAATGGCCTCACATCATTCCTTATAATGATTTTAACCTATTTTGATATAATTTTTCAGCTTTTTTATGAAAATTATTTTTTCTAGACAACCGGCATGAAAAAAACAAACATGTAAACAAATTGCTGCAAGGGTATGTACAAATAATACCGCCGAATAGAATACCCTGATTGACCAAACTTGATCTTCTTAATCGAGGAGAAAAAGGAAATTTACATTTTCTAAAGTGACGCGACATCAAAAACAAAAAAAATGTGTGTGGAAGTGCTAACTTTTTAAACAAGTATAACCTTGCTGCTTGACGCAAGTTGACAACAATACGCAATACATGCTGTTTCATTAGCACATTATTAGTAATAGAAAGTTGATTCCGATGTCTCCAAAAGACAATCTTCCATCTCGGAGAGACCAAATGAAAAGCTGCTATAAAATTAAAGTATTGATCCAACGTTCATCTTGCGGATGCTCTAATTACATAATAATAAAACAAATGGACTGGGAAACATAAAATCATCTAACAGTAATTTTCAGTGAATAATTTCTCTATATTCAAGAATATTATATTATTTTTAGACATTATTTATATTTTTATTTCGTTAGATTAAGCGATTTTGTGGTGGCCGTGATGCTGGTGATTCTGGTTCTGGTAACTCTGGTGTTTGTGGTGCTGGTTATTGTGATGCAGCTGGCTGCGGCGCTGGTGGTTATGGTGCTGGTGACTATGGTTCTAGTGGCCGTAGCACTGGTAGTTGTTGTGCGTGTTCCCTTCGGGTTGTTGATCGCAATGCTGGTACCAAACGCAAACTAGAACGCATTGCGTTATATAATTTTATGAACAAAAATTTATCTTCAGCATGACTATGATCTATCGATGTATATTGTTCCTGCTGAATATCGATGCTCGTACGTGGAAATACTATACGATGTGGCGGGAGAGTATGATTAGTGTGTGCTCGTGATCGAAGATCATAATTAAAGAAGTTTATAGGTGGCCCATCCATTCGGAGTGGTTGACGAACATTATTATTTTCTTCACTATTCACGAGTACACTCAATTCTGTGAAAACAAAAGAAAAATTCGTGAAATTTTTGTTTTCTGAAAAGTCGCTGTTCAAATATTAAAATTTTAATTAATTAGTCAGTATTTTCTAAGAAAACGTATTACTGCAAGCACAAGTATCATGCTACAACTAATTAAATATTAGCCAAAAATAAAACAATTAGAGTTTTCAAAATTAAACCTAAAAATATTGAACTTAATGAAATTACTTTTTTCGAGGTTTGTTCTGATTCATGAGGCGAATAATTTAAGCATCATATTGCAAACCAAAAAATATATATCATGTCAGTTTTACATAATTTGGCAATTCATATCTGTAACATATCATAAAATGTAGGGGTTCGATAGACTTTTTGATATTTTAAATTCTCTCATTTACATGATATGTACTAAATCCCATTCATATGCAAAATTGGTTATGTTCATTTACTATACGGAAATATGAAGTTAGAATAGAACTTGGATAAAAAATATAACTACTTGAATGAGTCAATGACATTTCTGTTTGAATTAATCACTGATAGAGAATTAAAATCACTGACTGAACACATTTTTTAAATATTCATACTATATATACTAATCACCATCCAATTTTGCATCTCCATCCATTAATTAAATTTACAGGAAAAATTAACATTCTTAATGTCTCATGTCAGATACGTCAGACCTTGATATGTTAGATATTGAATGTATGTGTTTTGATTACATTATTTGCAAATTCATCAAAAGTTCAAACATTGACGCAATATTTACCATATACTAACCATCATCTGATTACTCAACTGTACTCAATCTAAATATATACAAGGCAAGCGTGGAATCAGGATAATTCACAAGGTCTGATTACAGATTTCAGAATTTGATAAAGTACTACCAAGAGGGGCTATTTTGAGAAAAATAAAGTGAGGTTTTCTGTTCGCGCTTCGCCAAAAACCTGAATCTTAACCACAAAGTTTGGAGACCATTTAGTAATTATGTAGACATATTTCTGAACGCATCTGGCAAGTTTCTATAAGAGAATAATATTTTTGTTGTAGTAAAGTAGACTCATAATTAATTCTGATTTAGTGAGATAGGAACCGAACCTGTAATATTTCTTATTAATATTAATACACGGGAAAAATGTATAGTTACTAAATTAAAATATATTCGAAATAAGTATCCTCGGCTCATCCATTTACATACCTTTAAATTAGCTATGTTACTTTGTGAGTTTCAAATGTCATCCAATATTGGAATTTTTTGGTTTGTAAGAAGCACTAAGAAATTATATAAGCTCGAATCCCAGTTTTTCAGAAGTATAAAAGTTTAAAAACAAGTTTCGCTAATATTTTCACCAATTTCTATTTCAACTCAGCCTTTTTAATCTCTATAATCTTGACATAAACTATTTTGCCAAGATCATTGGTTTGATTCCAACGATATTTCTGGGCCAATTAGGAACTACTATAGTTTGTTCTGCTATACATTTTTTTCGTGTATACTATATTTCACTTACGAATATAATTGAGGAATAACACTAATGTAAGAAATTGAGCGCCCACAATGATCTTCATTGTTTCAAGATTGATTCCTTGCTAGAGAACTGAAGCCGTCGACTGATAAATTGTTACAAAATATCCACGTATATATATGCTAACCACCATTCGATTATTCAGCTTTACTGATTCTCTAAATTTACAAGATAAGCGTGGAAGAACGATAATTCTGAATGTCAGAATTTTATAAGCTAGATATTTATTGCGTGTTAGTTTAAAGAGAAAAAAATATAATGAAAAAATCTTTCCTTCTAAAAATGTACACCAATTACATAATATTATATTTGGCGGCATTATATTTTTAAAAATTTGAATATTGTGCTAAATTTTGGGGAATAGTTAAAAATATATAAGCTCACGTCTGCCTGGCTGATTTGATTTTTTGTTCAATTTGAATACTGAAATAAATAAATAAAAATAAAATTGCACCATTTATGTAAAATTAAAATTAGAATGGGCTATATGGACGTATCCTTATATATTCTAAACCGTTTCTAAAACTTTAAGCACTATACTTACATTTTTCAAATTATAAATCTGCCGAATATAATACAACGGAATTGTCGAAACTTGATATTCTGAACCAAGATGAAAAACAAATTGAATATTCGAAAGTGATTCAACGTCAAGAATAATATGAAAATTTAAGCTACAGTACGCGCAAGGTTATTAAAAAAAATAAATATAGCCTTGGCGTTCCAGACAAGTTAAATACTTTTAGTACACATTCATTTGTTAGCACAGTATTGATATTGGAGCGTCATGGAAAGAACGCTTCAAAAACAAATTGTTAGGCATACGCAGTTAATTTAAAAAAGAGTATTCATCCAACGTTATTTTTGCGGATGCTTCAATTGAATATTATAACAAGACTGGAATCAAATAAAACGATTATGTAGTAATTTTCTATTAATAATTTTCCGATTCACTGATATTACTTAGTTTTTATAAATTAATTATATATTTCATTCATCAGATTTAGCGATAATGCAATGGCCGTGATGCTGTTTTCCAACGCAGAGTAGCCTGCAGTTAATCATACATATTTAAAAAAATGTCATCATCAGGATAATTATATTCTACTCGCAAAGGAAGATCAAAATTGTGGAATTGTCCAAATAGCCAATGGAGTACTGGACGTACATTATTACCTTTATTATTTATATGTTTATTTCTGCAAGAAGAAAATGAATATTTGTAAGGTTTTTGTACAATTTTAAGAACTATTCAAGATATCGAAAATTCTTGCAATATTTGTCGAGGATATGTTACAACAGACTTCTCATTAAAATGTTATTTAAATCGGTTACAAAGATAAGTCTGCAGAAGTGGAAAATTTAATTTCTTTATAATCATATAACAAAAATGTATTATTTATTCAAGAAAATAAAATATATTTCTTTTAAATCTTATAGGAAATGAAGTATCGATTAAGTTTTGTGAACCTAGCCAGTCTTTCCATTTTAAATTGAAATTAAAAAATGCAATCGAAATTTCAATTAAATAATATTGTACCATCTAATTGAGTTGAAGAATAAATAAATTTAGTTAATTCAATTAATTTTAAACGAAAATTACTTAAGCAATTTATCTAATTTTTGATACTAGTAACTTAGTGATTTCATTTAAGTTAAATTAAATGAGCGTGCATATTTTTTTTAAGTCACAAAAAAAACATGAAATTCTACTGAAAACATCTGCTATGTAATGTTGGAGAAAATATTCCTGATAAAATATATAAAGGAACATTTTTATAAAGTACACTACGGAAATTTTTTAATCAATTTAAAAAAGCCATATTAGACATTATAGAACATGCTAAGATTGGATGCTATAAGCAAAATGATTTTAATAAAAAATTGCTGGGTATGAAAGATTGATGGTATACTATGCAATCCCACCAAGTTGTATAATGTCTAATGTGGCTCTTAAGAATTTATTAAAAAATTGCCCGATATTAATTGGCCAATGTTGATTTCACAAATCCACATAGTGGTACTGACAGATTTGTTTGCATGGCAGATGTTTTTGATAAGATTCTCTGCATTTTTATTGAATTTAATCTTAAAAATGAGCCCACGAATACTGAAAAGTATTAAATATCCCGGTAGATAATATGTGTATATTTTAAACACTGATATTTGCACATTTGTAAATATTTTATCTACGTATCATGGTGAGTATAGTTGAATAACAACTAATTTAGTTATTGACTGAATTTTCTTATTGTGTCTGATTTTAATTTTCTCCCATGAGATTCTTCACCAAATAGGCCACAATTGTCCACAAACCAAAATTAACTTGCAGACTGATTTTTTCCAAAGTTGGTTCTCCTACTCACAATGTATCTGAATATATTTCAAATATTTCACAATCAGTTTCCATAAATACTAGTTCGTTTATAAAAAATAGTTGGGAACTTCAAGAGATTCTAAAAAACATTAATGTACCTAAAAGCCATGTAATGGTTTCCTCATATGTCGTGCCGATGCTTGAAAGCATCCCACTAGATCTTTGAAGTATATTTTTGCATTGAATGATTTGCATTGAAGAAAAACTTATTTTAATTTATAACTTAACAAAAATAACTAAGAATGAATTGGTCATAGCCACTCGAACTGTTTTCATTGGTACTGTGTTCTCTTTTAATATTAAATTCTATGAACAAATATCGGGTTGTCCTGTAGGTTCGTCTTTAGCTCCAGTAGTTTTTGTTTATTTTTTTAAGATGATGAGAAAAAGCTCTTGATTTGTTAGATTACACACCTGTTCTTCATAAAAGATATATTGATGATATTCTTGCAATTGTTTTTTTTTTTTTTGATAAAATTGATGCTTTCTCAAATGTGTTTAATAGTCAAAATGCATATCAGTTCTGACGATGAAAGTTTAAATATTAACACAATATTTGTTTTACAGGCCTGAATATTTGCTGCAGAAGTTGTTCATAATGTTCCTGTTTAGGAATTCTACATAATTACCATATTTAATTTGTATGTTGTTTTCATAAGATCTAGTGATTCTAAGGTTGTTATGGCTGTCTTAGTCGTAATGCTGGTGGTTGTGGGACTGGTGTCTATGGTGCTGGTCACCATAGTGGTCGTCGTTGTGGTACTGGTGCTGGTGGTTGTGCTGCTTACGGTTTTAGTGTTGGTCATTCTGGTAATGGTGGCGTTGGTGCTCGTGGCTGCAGGGCTGATCCGAAACGTACACTAGTCTTCATTTCATAACACAAATTATCAAAACATTTATCCTCAGGATGACTACAATCTACTTCAGTATAAACTCCTTCATCAACAGTAATGCTGGCGGTACGTGGGAGTGCTATAGGATTTCTTAGGTGGCGATGATTATGTTGAACTCGTGAGCGAAGATCAAAATTAAAGATGTGTAATGGGTTGCCCCCCCCCCCCTTCTTATTCGGGGTGGATGACGAGCATTATTAATTTCTTTATGATTCATCTGTACACTTCAGTCTGTAAGAATAAAATGATGATGCAGTTTTAACCATTTGGATTATTTAGTCAATATTTTTCAAATAAACGTATTACTGCAAGCTCGATTATAATACCGTCACTATATATACTTTTTTATTTTTTATACACTAACTTGACCATTATCGACTTAATTATATTTTAAAAATGGGTTAAAATCATTTTTAATTTAGACACGAAAGAAAAAGTTTAATGCCTCACAGAATTTCTTGTTAAATCATGAGACCTGACTTTATGTGAAGGCATCATGGTACTCAGAAGATCTTTTCGAGAACGAATATTGAAAATTGACGTCCTAAAGATGTTTGAAATGGACGTTTTATAAAAACTGTTCCTTTGCGTGAACAATCTGAATTGGTCAATTTCACAAAGTGTGATGCTGTCTCAAATAAAAATACAATTCCTTATTTTAGTTATGTTTTGTTAATGATTAGAGAAACTAACTAGTATCGATACACAGCTCATACTATTTTTTGTGGAGTGATTTACATACGTGACTTCATTACAGACATTTAGAAATAATATGAATACTAGTATTTTCAGTTTCTATCACTACGAAAATGTAGTTCATGTCACATTCATTATTATATATTATAGTGTTTGAATCATATTCTTTATTAATAATATGCCCAAAAATTATTCGCCATTACAAACATTTTGTTAAAAATATACCTGTAGACAATACACTACATATTTTTTTTATGGAAAGCGATTATTTCTTTAGAAAAATTTTTTATTCATGTACTGAAATTGCAGGCTACTTAGTTTCTTTTCAATGAGATTAGGTTAGGAGTGGAAGCAGGAAAATGTTCAAGTTTTGACGTCGGATGTCAGAATCTGAAAAGAAAGATATTTACTATATCTGAAATGGCAATAAAAAAGAACTTTCACGGAATATTTTATCTACTGGTATATATATTATCCACAAAAACTTTTTTTTAGATATTAAAATGATTAAAATTTTAAAAAAGGAACTGTCTAGTTTACGGAAATTCTTGCAAGATTAACTGGTCAAGAATAGCACTGGGGCTAGTATTATGGTATGTTTCGTAATACTAGCCCTGGACGAGCTGTAAAAGGTATTTTTTTATTTTTTTAAAATAAATTCTTACCAGAACTTAATAGAAATTGATTTATTAACATTCTTGGGAAAGAAAATCATTTTTTTCTAATACATATTTTGTATATTCACCTTTTTTATCTGTAATAAATGTATCAAAATAAGAAAGAAATGGAATTTTTAGATCTTTTTATATAAAAAAATTGAAAAATATCTGATAAGCAAATCCTTCCGCACAGTCATTTTTATTCTTCTTAAGAAAGACAAACTTCTTGCACAATAAGAATCTCTCACGGCGCTATTTTATTAAAATTATTACTTCGTCGCTGTTACCAACCGGGACGGTTCTATTTTCAAATATTGAATAAGGTGCGTCGTGTACAAATCAGAAGCTCACTTTCATTTTTAAAAATAGAACACTCTCGTTTATTGCAATCCACACTTTTTACTTTTATGATATTTGCGATTATATATTCATGTGTGGAAAGATCTTACATGAGCATAAGGCTCTGTCATCTTTCCACCACGTCTTCCTACTTTTCTTGGAATCCTCCATATCAAAAGATCCCGATCTCTTTCACTCATTCGTCTATTCCCTAGGTATGCACAGAGACGTATCTCTTTCACCTCTCCTACTGAGGGCGATTATGTAACTCTTTTACTTTCACTTTTTCGGAATTTACTTCGGTTGTCTTTTCTTTTAAACATTTTAATTATCACAAGAATTTGAAAAGAAAAAACCAATGTGAATTTTGTAAAAGCGGGAGTGGAAATTAGGATGAAAAAGTTACATACCCCCCCCCCCTCAGTGACCCTTTAAGGGTCCCATTTAAGACACAGCTAGATGGGTTTGACCTGCGGGAACAGTAGCCATACAACCAAAAAAAGAATTCTAAAATATTTTAGGGTGGCTCATTTCAAGGTGCATTTTCATTGAGTTTCGTCTTAAAATGAGCCCACAAAAAATCAGAAATGTTAAATATCACGGCAGTTCATAATATTTACAGAAAACACTAAAATACTTGCATTTATTGTAATGCCATCTTATTTAGGGTGAGCTGAATGGATTTGCTTATGCTGATTTTTTAAAAGAATTTCTATATATTTGCAGATTTTATTTGTATTTTCTTTTTCATTAGATCTAGCGATTATGTGGCAGCCGTAGTGCTGGAGGGTTTGGTGTTAGTGGTCGCGGTGATGGTCACCAGCGAAGACTAGTCTCCATTTCATTTAACAAATTATCAAAAACAATTTTATCTTCAGGATGATTATGATCTACCTCAATATATCTTTCCGTCTGAATACCAATGCTGGATGCACGTGGGATTGTTAAAATGTTTCCTGAGCGAAACTGATCATTTTGGGTTGGTGGATTATGATCATAGGAGAACATTTCTATAGATGCCCTCCCCCCCCCCCCCATTCAGTGTGGAGGCCGAGCATTAATACCCCCTTCATTATTCATTTGCACACTTCATTCTGCAAAAGGAAAATGAACATTTGTGAAGTTTTTGTACTCTTAACTATTCGCTGTTAGCAATTAAAAAAATTTTGATTAACTGATTGTTTCGCATATTTGGAATAAGCGAATTACTGAAAGCACCAAAATAATGTCACAACTAATAAAACAAAACATAACCATGAAAAAATTAAAAGTTTGAGCGCTAAACGTATCAATACTTTTATCATTCTCATTTTGGAGATTTTTTCTGATTCTCAAAGCCAATAATTTAAGCATCATATTCCAGAGCAATAATATATTTTAATCGGTTTTACATAATGTAGGATTTCATGTCTGTAATACATATCATCAAATGTAAGCGGTTAATACACTTTAAAAAGTTTTGTATACCCTGATTTAAATTTCATCTACCAAATCATATTTTTAGTTTGTATGAGAAGCGATTAATTCTCCCGCCAAATTTGGAATAGTCATAGAAGTAAGTCGGCGAAGCTTAACATATCCTTTAGAAAAATATATAGTCACTTCTCAATATGAAAGTCACTTGGGTTCCACATGTAATATTTTTGAAAATATTGATTGAATTGTTTAAAAATTTTGTAAATTTTTTCTTTTTCATAACACTGACCAAAAGTATAAAAGAGATGCAGATTATTTGAGCCCCAAAATAGATTGCACTAGGAATAATTACGTGAAAAAAAGAATTTTCTCTGTTCTCCACTTAAAAGTTGCTAGGTTTGAGAAGGATTTCCGAAACCAAATTTAATAATATAAATATTATGACTATCATATCTTAAAAGTATATCTCCAAATCTGTTATGCGTTTACACCGATTTTCATTTTATTGCACTTAAGCAAAATAGAATTTTAAGTTTATAAGTTTCCCCCTGCTTTTTTTTCTTGAGCATGCGATGACAATTTTATAATTTTTTGGTGACTTTTTTTGTTCCTATAACCAATATCAATCTAATTTTTTGATGACTAAGTCTAAGAATCTTATCTGTATGTGAATTAACCTAAAACAACTTCAAAACTAGTCATAGTGAATAATTTCTTCCAAGGATTTTTTATTTAATCTTCTGAACAAGTGGAGTTTTTTTGTGTTTTTTGTTGTTTGTTATTTCACGTTGTGTCATCGCACGGCAATATTGAATTGAGGAAAACCAGTAATGTGAGGAACACAGAAACAGTAGGGACGTTCATTTTTTCAAGATGCAGTAGCTGAAAGAGAACTGAAATTGCTAACTATTTAGGTTCTTTGCAATAAATTACGATAAAAAGGAAAGAATAATTACTCATATTATTATGAAGGATATTTACTTATATCATTATTCTAATTTTGTACTGCAAGACGAATTTTGAACCAGTTGAATCAAAACAAAAAAATTATTTTCTAACAAAATAGTTGAATCGTCAACCAAACAGTTGAATTTTTATTAATGAAAGATGAATTTGAAGCAATTATTTGAAATTCCAATTGAAAAAGATATTTTTCGAACCAAACATGGAATCGTCCAATTTTTAGTAGTAAACAAAGAATTCTCTGCAAGAAAATACTAATTTTGAACCAAATAGTAGAATCTTCAAACAAGAAGATGATTTTTCAACAAACAGGGTTAATTTTTTAACCGAGAAGATTATTTCGAAACAAAAAACATGAATTTTATGCCATATTGTTGAATTTTCAATCAAAAAAACGTTAAAAAAAGTTAAATTTTCAACCGAACAGGTGAATCTTTGAAAGAAATTAATTTCATTGAAATATTTCAACTTTTCACCAAGTAGTTGAATTTTCAACCAAAAAAGATTAAATTTTAACCAAATAGTTCAATTTTTAAACAAAACGTTGAATTTTTCACCAGAAAGACGAACCATCTCTAAAACTGTTGAAGTTTGAACTCAAAAATATTATTTTTCACTAAAAAAGATAATATTCTTTAAAAAAGTAAAATTTAAATACAATTAGTAGAATTTTCAACTAAAAATTTAATAATTAAACGAACTTACCTGTAAGTGAAGTTCTATTATAATTGTATGAAGCGCCTCCTCCGAATAGATCAACTTGTAGTACCCCCACTTTACACCATGCTACCACAATTTATAAAGCATATATAGCAATTCAAAATTCGCGCTCCACTCCGGCGCACACTCCTGGCAATACTTGGACTAGATACTCATTTTATTTAAAGTGTTGCCGTAATTCCACAGAAAAAACCCGAGAAAGTGTAATTTTTGTTGACTATTTTTCAGGGAAATATATCCCTATATTTTGTTTTTACTGTATTACATTGGGATTATCTAAGAAGTTAGATAAAGGGATAGTGTATATATTGTGCAGGGTGGGATTGATCTATTCGGAGGAGGCGCTTCATACAATTATAATAGAACTTCACTTACAGGTAAGTTCGTTTAATTATTAAATTGTATTTCGCGCCTCCTCCTCTAGACCAACTTGTAGATGTTTAAAGTGAATTACGGCAATCATAAAGCATTGGGAAGGCTCAAATAGCCTTAAGAAGGCCCCGAGATAGATACTTCGAGAGATTGTCAATTTCAATTGAAACTTATATTTTCAATGTGAGCGCGTATTTATTTATTTACTTATTCTTTTATGTCTTTTTATTTCATTTATGTTATTTGCAACTATTAAATTATTTATGCGATTAACACAGGGTGAAAAAAGAAACTCATTGAAAAAAATACTACTCAATAAAGCCTGAATATCCATTTTCAATATGCATTTATATTATTCACTTAGAAATCTAATCTTCTAGAATTATCTTTCGTAGATTTGCTGAAGACAGGAAATCATACGTGATTTTCAGAATTTAATAATTATTACTTTTGCTGATGCAACGTTGCACAGCACTTTTAAATGTTTGTCTTTTCTGATTGGTTGACAGTTGCAGTATGATTTTATCAAAGTGAAGGAGGATTTTTTCATCTTCGAACGATATATAGTGCACACCTGAGCAATAAATACAATTCGTTCGAAAGGCAAATAGCAGCCGTGTACGGTACACGTCTTAATAAAACGTAATTTGTTTTACAGTAAATGCAAATGAGATAACGATTACACATTTATTAATCACACAACTCGGAAAACTCTTGACCCTGAATACTACTTCTATTCAAAAATCTTTCTTCAGAATAAGTGAAAAGAGTTAATATATCCAAATTTGGAGAAAATTTGTACTGGATGTGCAAAATTCTTGCTCTCAGGTCTGAATAGATCCTAAGAAGTTTAAATTGTATCGGAGATGAAAATAAAACTCCTATAAAAATTATATAAATCAGTTAACCACTGCTTGTATACAGTGGTGTAGTCCTAAAAGAAAAAGTGGCCTGGCGGTACTTTCCATAAACTCCACTCCCCGTTTGGGGGGGGGGGGCAAAAACTAAAGTTGGTAAAAAGGGTAAGGGTTATAAGTGGAAATAACGTTACGACCTTAGATTTCATTTAGAACTTAAACCCAATAAGAAAATCCAACTATATTTTTGGGTAAAAGTTAATTTTTTTCATTGAAAAGGCCACTATTTTATATTTTTGGTTCCGAATTCATCTCGTTTGGTTAAAACTTCTATTATTTGGTTGAAAATTTAATTATTTTGTTGAAAATGCAACTACATTGTTAAAAAGTAATCTTTTTATCAAAAATTCAACTACTTTGTTAAAAATTTATTTTTTTAGTTAAAGGTTCATTCATCTTCATCATCATCTTTGGTTGAAAAGTTAACTATTTTCATGAAAATTCGTTTCATGTTTAGTTGAAAATAAACTTTTTAAAACTTACAATTAAACTATTCCATTTTTGGTTAAAAATTTATCTTTTTTAGTTGAGAGTTCAACTTTTTGGTTGAAAATTCATGTATTTTGTTGAAAATTCGTCTTTCTTGGTAGAAATTTAATCTCCTTGGTTGAAAATTTATCCTGTTTGGTTAAAAATGCAATTGTTTGGTTTAAATATTAACTGTTACATGCTTCGTTGGGAATTCATCTTTCTTGGTGGAAAAGTTCATTATTTGACTTAAACTTGAACTGTTTTGTCAAAAAAATAATACTTTTATTTTTGAAAAGTCAACTATTTGCTTTTAAATTAACTTTTGTGTTAAAAATTCTACTGTTTTGTAGAAAATTCATCTTTTTGGCTTAAAAATTCAACAGTTTGGTAGATAGTTGAACTATTTGGTTGAAAAATTATATTTTTGGGTTGAAAGTGTAACTTTTTGTAGATAATTCGTCTTTTTGACGTTAAAATTAAAATTTTTTGTTGGAAATTCATGTATTTTGTTGAAAAGTCGTCCTTTTGGGTAGAAAATTAATCTTGTTTGTTCAAAATTCAATTTTTTGGTTAAAAATTCAACTATTTGGTAGAAAATTTATATACTTTGTTAAAAAGTCATCTTTTCGGGTACAAAATTATTCATGTGTGTTGAAAGCTCAACCTTTTGGTTGAGAATTCTAATATCTTGTTAAAAATTCATCATTCTTGTTCGAAAATTCATCTTTTATGGTAGAAAAGTTATCCTTCTTGGTTGAAAATTTATCTTTCTTGGTTGAAAAATAATTTTATTGTTAAAAATTCAACTGTTTTTGAAAAAATTCGTCTTTTTGGCTTGAAAATTTTACTATTTGGTTGAATCTTTAACCATTTTTGTAGAAAACTCGTCTGTTTTACTGGAAAGTTCGTCTATTTAGTTGTTAATGAAACTGTTTGGTTGAAAATTATTAATATTTTTTTCTTTGAAAATTCGACTTTTTGTGTTGAAAATTCATTTCTTTGAGTAGAAAATCTTTTCTGGTTGAAAATTCAACTATTTTGTGGATTTTATAAACATAAAATCCGTCCTTAGCCAAAGGCTACGTTACTTTCGGGGTGGGAGAGGGTACAAAAGGCCTAAAATTGGTAACATAGTTTATCGATGGCCCATAATTGGAAAAGATTTCCTTGTGATAAGAAAGTGGCTTGGCGCCGCCAGGCCTTCAAAAAAAGTACCCTGGCGGCGCCAGGCCCCGCCAGGCCTCGACTACACCACTGCTTGTATATCATGTAAATTGTTTCCAGCAAACTAAATAATTTGAGCTGGTTTATCCGTATATTTCTTATTAAAAGCGAGCGGTCTCCCTTTTTGTTGAAATATAGTCCGAAATTACCAATTCAACAAGGAATTCTAGTCAAAAAATCGTTACAAAGCTTTCGAGTTACATGGACCATTTGTAAACTTTCTTGAGTGGACAACTTTTTTAGCCAGATACTGATTAAACATTATAGATTGTACTAAAGGATAATCAGCTAGATCACATCAAGTTGTATACTCATTCCTAAAATATTATGAGATTTTATACAAAAACTATCTCATATAATATTCGTGTTGATCACCATGCATCCTGTAAGTCCAATTTTTATGTCAAATATTGGCAATCATTAACAGCAGCTTCTATTCGAACTTCAAACAGAAGAGTTGAAGAGTTCTTGTGACCTTATTTCTTTAATAATAACAATCAAGATTGACACGTAATCTAAGAGACAAGATCAGCCGATTTATGCTCATTCCTGCTAGCAATTTCCTGAATTTTCTTCTGCAAATCCTTGGAAAATTAATTAATATGGCAGTATCTTTTTCCCAATGAAGAAAAAAAAATAGCAAAAGGGAATGTTCTGATGATAATTTTCGTAAGGTCCAACGGTCACATATGAAGCTGCTTCTTAATTTAATTTTTTTTTTTTTTAATATTCAATAATTTTTATTATATTTTTACTTTTTTTTTTTTTTTTTAATTTACTTTTCATTTCTTTGATTTCGAAAACTAAATCGATGATCAGAAAAGGTTTGAGTAGGTAGAAGCTGATCAGATTTATGAATGTTAAAAAAAAAATAGTTTTCCACAAGTGAGAATCTTTTATATAATCCACGTCTCATTGAAGTTAAAAAGTTTATTCATGTCCGCGTGGGCCTTTAGGTGAACTTTAATATAAAAATATCAACTTTAAGTTTTCAGTTGAGAACAATAAAACTGTTCAATTATGAACTGACTGTACGTTTTCTGTAATTGAACCTAAAAGAAGTTATTAGACCTGGCCATTAAATTTGAAGAAGATTTAATGGATAATAAGATCTTCATTTTCAACAGTTTAAAAACTGAAAGATATTAGTTTTCATCTTATATCACAGTTTGTTTGAAAATATGGATCCTTTTCTGCTCCGTTGATATGACGTTACAGATCAGAATTATTTCCTGACTCCCATGGATATACACTGTTAGAAGTGAATTTAAATTTTCATATATTGAAAAATTTGAGAAATTATTTAGAGAAAAATTGAGAAATTTTATATAAAAAAAATATATATATATATAACATATATATACACTAGCAGTGTACCTTATATTTAAAATCGAATATAAAATAAATATACATATACATATTCCAAATTTCCATTTTACACGAGTTACAAGTGATTCTAGCCATAAGTTTAGATTTTGAATAATTGAATTAAAATATTTCCTTTCAGTTAGATACAACTTAAGTTGAATTTTATTTGAAGAACCATAGTTACTTTAAGGATTTAATATTCCTAACCTAAAAGTACTGCCAACGGCGATACCACTCCGAAAACACCAGTTCTCGTAAGATCACTGAAGTTAAGCATTGTTGGGCGCGGTCAGTACTTGGATGGGTGACCGTTCAGGAATACTGCGTTGCTGTTGGCCCGTCGTGGGTGTGGTGGTCCCACATTGGTAGTAAATATCCACCTAGAAACACTACCCGAATCGGGTAGTGAGGCAATGAACTTTCGAGTTCGAACTGCTAGTCAATGTATGTATGTAACCTAAAAGTACTACACGCGTAATAAGATGTTTGTATTTAGCAACATTGTTGGAAGAAGTTGGTCCCTGTAATCCAGTATTTTATTATAAATAACAGATGACTAGGAGAATTATGGACAATCACTTTGATTTATAATATATTCTTATTTCTTTTTCAAGATTTGAAAAATAAAACTGCTTTGTGGATTGTATTTAGAATTTCAATGGCCGTGTAACATGTTTTGCTTTAGATACTTGTATTTCAAGTCTAACACTGGAAGAATATCGCAACTTGGAGCAAAGTAGCTAAATAAATAGTTTATAGGATACACGAATATGATAAGGGTATAATATAATGATATATTCTATGAAGGAATAAAAGTTATAATTGTCATCAATAGATCAAAACCTTATAAAAAAAAAAAAAATGTGTATACTGTCTGTGAATAGAGTTTAAAACCAATTCGCAGGATTCGTTTCCAAAAACGGAGTTTCTTTAGAAAACAAAAAAACTGGCGAATTAGATAGAATGGTGAACATATGTAAAAAAAAAATATTTAGAGAATATAAAGTTACAGAACAGATATTTGGAGAACACAAAGAAGAAATTAAAAATATTGTTTTAATTGGCAGTTTAAGAACCTGCTTCACAAAACGTCTATGCTCTGTGCAAACATATGTAAATTAGAGTTAATTTGCGGAATTCGTTTTCCAAAAAACACTGTTTCCTAAAAGAAGCACTTTCAGCATTTAGATATTATGGTTACAGAGAGAAAAATATTATAAAACAATATACACATGCTATCATGACAAAGTTCGGGAACTAAAACATGAATATTACTTTTTGCTTCATTTAATGAAGGTATTGTGAAGTAATAACTTGCCGGTTAGGTTGCATTCGGAGTGGTTAAAGCCTATGCCTCGCTTGTAGGTTAGAGCCCGC
The DNA here is from genome assembly GCA_932195095.1 of Andricus curvator. Taxonomy (NCBI): domain Eukaryota; kingdom Metazoa; phylum Arthropoda; class Insecta; order Hymenoptera; family Cynipidae; genus Andricus; species Andricus curvator. The sequence goes on from CAKNYM010052257.1 coordinate 487,115, forward strand.
AAATTGATACTTGGCAATTTTTCCGGACAAGTGGAGTGCCATACATATATTTATAATCACATTTTAATGGATTTTTGGTACACTAACAAAAATGAAATGAAATTTGAGAAGAAAACTAGTATTTCTTTTTTCCAAACTCACGTAACTTTCGTACTAGTAGTTGCAGACTTCGAGTACAAGGGACTGTGACTTTAATATGAGACAACGCCTTGCAAGAGATTGTCTCCTTAAATTGCTCTACTATTTGTAATTTATACTTTTTATAAGTAAACTGGCTATCGCCAGCTCTGGTTTCAATTCCCAGCAGTACAAGTTTTTTTTTTCAATTTAAAATAAATTTCCATACTTTTTATAAGCTTAATGATATTATTTATACGACAAAATATAAATTTTTATATTCACCTTTATTTCCAGTAACGGTCGCCTCAAACAATCGTCTTGCTGAGGCGTTGTTGAGTCGTTTCTATATTTTTATAACTTGCTTTTATGTTCACTGACAGTTGGAAACTGTTGGGACTGGCACTGCTTTTTATCCCTTTTCATCAACCATTGTATGAATTATTTTGTCTCAAACAAACACCTTGCAGAGGCGTTGTTGAGTCGTTTATACATTTTTATAATTTGCCTTTATGTCCACTGACGGTTGCAGACCGTTAGGACTGGCCATGCTCTTCAATTCTTTTACAAACCATCAGATTAAATATTTTGTTTCAAAGAAACACCTTGCAGATGCGTTCTTGAGTCGTTTATATATTTGAATAAGTTGCCTTTATGTCCACTAACGGTTGCAGACCGTTGGGACTGACAATTATTCTGACGAAAAATCCTCGCAACTTTTCCACATATTCTTTTTTTTTTTCGTCTTCGTAGGATGAGCTAAAACTGAATAGTTTAGGTTACCTTCGTATCAGGAAAAATATATTTTTCCAAATTTCCTATCTCGGAATCTGGGACGATGTGGTACACACGGCACAAAGATAGAGAATGAGTATCTAGTCCAAGTATTGCCAGGAGTGTGCGCCGGAGTGGAGCGCGAATTTTGAATTGCTACATATGCTTTAAAAATTGTGGTAGCATGGTGTAAAGTGGGGGTACTACAAGTTGATCTAGAGGAGGAGGCGCGAAATACAATAGGAATTTTTGAATTTTCAACGAAATACGTGAATTCTCAAATGAATGGTTCAATTTTTTACCGAATTGTTGAGTTTTCAAGCTAAAAATTCATTGTTCATGACATTCATGTTCTCAAGATGCAGTAACTGAAAGAGAACTGAAATGGCTGACTTTTTAGGTGCTTCATAATAAATTACGATAAAAGCGAAAGGAGGAAAATTTCCAAGTTCTGGCGTCAGAAGTCAGAATTTGAGGAGATAAATATTTACTATATTTATAGAAGCAATATAGTTCTTAAAATTTGACGCAATATTTGCTCTACTGGTCTAACTATATCTTTTCCTGTTGAATTTTCAACAACAAAAAATTTTAACCAAATAGTTTGATTTTTAAACAGAACGTTGAATTTTTCACCAAAAAGACGAATTATCTCGAAAACTGTTCAATTTTCAACCCGAAATTACGATTTTTCACCAAAAAGTTAATTTTCAATTAAATAGTAAAATTAGTAGAATGAGTAAAATTTTCGACCAAAAATATGACATTTTTAACGAAATAAATGAATTCTCAATCGAATAGTTCACTTTTTTACCAAATTGTTGAGTTTTCAAGACAAAAATACAAAATTCAAAGTTAGTTCAACATTGAACTAAGTATTTGATTTTCCAATGAAAAAAGAAAAATTTTCCACATAACACGTAGCAGATGATATTTCGACTTGAAAAGATTCGAATTTTAAATAAAGCAAGACTACTTAACCAACTAGTTAAAAATATTATAATTTGTAGCAATTCAACGCAAAAAAGTGTTAGAGTTCTAAAATATTTGAAGCTAGCTGGGTTATCCGAATTCAAAAACTCAATCATTTAATTTTTAGTGTTAATTTGTAATGTTTGTTCTCTTAATTTTCATAAAAATCTATAATAGAACAAACAGTTTGTGTATCCATAATTTTTATACATGAGTTTATTGTTTATGGGCTCATTTGTGGGTGCATAATGTGAGGGCCGTTGTACTCGTGGCCGTGGTGCTGGTGGCCATGGTGGTCGTCACCGTAGTGCTGGTGCTGAAGGGTTTGGTGCTAGTAGCCGTGGTGCTTGTTGCCGTGGTGCT
>CAKNYM010052257.1:489350-501043 GCA_932195095.1 Andricus curvator
CTGAAGGGTTTGGTGCTAGTAGCCGTGGTGCTTGTTGCCGTGGTGCTCGTGACCGTAGTGCTGGTACTAGAGGGTTTGGTGGAAGTGGTCGTGGTGCTTGTGTCTGTGATTTCTATAGCCGTAGTGTCAGTGCTTAAGGGTTTGGTGCTAATGGTCGTGGTGCTCGTGGCCGTAGTGCTGGTACTAGAGGGTTTGGCGCAAGTGGCCTTGGTGCTTGTGTCTATTGTTTTCGTAGCTTTAGTGCTAGTGCCTAAGGGTTTGGTGCTAGTGGTCGTGGTGCTCGTGGCCGTAGTGCTGGTACTAGGGGGTTAGGTGCAAGTGGCCTTGGTGCTGGTGGCCGTAGTCCTGATGCTGGATTATTTGTTGCTAGTGGCAATGATGCTAGTGGCCGTAGTGCTGGTGCTGGGGTATTTGGTTCTAGTGGCCTTCGTGCTTGTGGCCGTAGTGCTGGTGCTGAAGGGTTTGGTAATAATGGCCGTGGTGGTGGTCCCCAACGAAGACTAGCCTCCATTTCATTAGCCAAATTATCGAAAACAATTTTATCTTCAAGATGACTATGATCCACCGCAATATATCTTTCCAGCTGAATACCAATGCTGGACCAATGTGGGATTGCTATACGGTTTCTTGAGCGAAGTTGATCATTTTGGGCTGGTGGATTGTGATCATAAGGAAACAATTCTATGGATGGCCCCCCCATTCGGGGTGGTGGACGAGCATTATTCCCTGCTTCATTATTCATCTGTACACTTAATTCTGCAAAAAGAAGATTAGGTTTTGCAATTTTAATTAATTGAATCAACTAATGATTCCATACTATTCAATTGAACGTGCTATTGGGAGAACCATTATAATGTCTGAACTAATAAAACACAATAATTGGAAGCTAAATCGTTATACGTATCAATACTTTTGAAATTTTCTCTTTTGAGATTTGTTCTGATTCTTGAAGAAAATAATTTAAGCATCATATTGCAGATCAACCTTACATTTTTCTCATTTTCACATAACTTAGGATTTTATGAATTCAGCAATACAATAATATATGTAAAAATTGTGAAATTCATTTAAAGAAAACTAATCGTCCTATCAAAAAACCAAGAACATAGTAGGATTCGTTTCAGCACTATCTCTAGGAATTTCTTTATTTATGCAAAAAAATACTTTTTCAAACAAATAAATGGTTATAAACCACTTGAACCTCATTACAAATAAATCTATCAGCCCGAAAATAGTTAAACGTACATTAGTAGATTCTTGAATAAAATACCCCCAGGCCTTATCACTGCGAAAAAATAATCATTTAAATAAATACAATTGTATAATACTTATAATATATGTATCAAGTACACATACATTGATAATAACATATGTTTCAAATGTTTCAAGGAAATAAATCAATTGCTGAATATAGTTGACGTCTGGATTCAAGATGTTTTAATATAAGATTGATTTGGTATTATGTTGTACACAAACAGAATAAAGGAATATCACCAACGTGAGGAGCAGCGTACAGAGAAAAATCTTCATTTTACTATAGATACAAAGAAATTATTTTTGAAGAATTTCTTGGAATGTAATGGAATGGATCTTGAATTTATCTCATTATTCGACAAATTATTGTCGACGTGTAGGCGGTGATGTAGCTTTGCGTGAAGTGTATGTTTATAGCTATAAAATAAACCAAACTTTATTTGCATACGAATAGCGAATAGCATAAGAATACTAATTCTTGCCCAAGGATTTTCTGTCATACGTCATAGTTTATTATGTCAAAGAACAAATTATGTCATATATAACAAACTATTTCCAAATATTCTCTCACAGTTTGAATAAAGATTCATGTAAAACAGATTTTTCGATTGAACTCCATCTCTGCCATGGCTTTATTTTTCATTTAACCAATTGAAAAATTATATTATTTTTTTTTATAAAATCATTTTTCAATGAAATGATCTCATCCAAATATTAACTTCTTTGTTATGTCTATTGGTGTTCCTATGGGCCTTAAAAAGTTAAAAAATGGTTCATAAGTTTCTGAATTGTTTATAATTCTTTTTATGACAAATCTTTTGTGGCCTAATACCGTTTTAATAACGGAATCAAAGTGACTGAACATCTTTAAATTTGGGGCATATAAATCTAAACCTTAAAGTGCCAAATTTTTAATTAGCAGTTTTTCCAAGGTTTTTCGCAATTATTAGATTTTTTCCATAAAAAGTATTAAATTATTCTAGTACTTATACGAGTAACGGAGACAAAATAAATTCGATGCAAAAACAAGGTATAATGACTTACGTAGTAAGGCCAAATTTATACCAGTCACCAAATATTCATGTGCGCGAATGGTATGAATTTGACCTTTGGTACAGCACATGCTATAATTATTATTTGCTATACATATACTGATAAGATGATTGCCGCGCTCTTTCCATATCCACGTAAAAAGTGAAATAATTTAATAATGATGAGAAAATGGTTATTTATGTGCATTTTGTTTGACTTAAATAAATTCTTATTTGAAATAAACAAATACTTTGTTTAAAAATAAAACATTAGTTCGGCTCTGTATTAAAGATGTAATACCTATATGTAAATTTGACAAAATTTGTGTGAAATTCAAGCAAAAATTCTGAAATTGATCAAATCATTAATCATTTGAGCTAAGCAAGGAAAGTTGTTGGACATTCGAACGAAGTAAATAAGAAAACTTCTTTTACACATTTAAAATTGAACAGCAATTGAGATTATTCAATATTAAAGCATCTTAAATTTTAAATGAAGTTTTACATTTAAAAAATCTTTAATTTTGATGATTCATATATGAAATTTCTACAATTTGGAAGATTTAGAATTGAAAACTCTTGACTTTTGATAAAATTAAAGAATTTTTATTTAAACATCTTCAAAATTGAATAAATTTCAATTTTGAATCTTCACAATTGAATATTTTTCAATATTAAATCTTCAATTGCAAAGAATTTGTAATTTTTCAGTATGATAATCAAAAATTTAGTCAGTTTGATGATTTGCTTTTAAAATTTCTTCAATTTAAGAAATTTAGAATTTTAAAACTCTTGACTTTTGACAAAATTTAAGAATTCTTATTTGTAAATGTTCAAAATTTAATTAATTTCGATTTCAAATGTTAAAAGTACATATTTTCAGATGGTTAATTCACGTATTGAAATCACTTATTTTGAGTTTCGAAATTCGATTACTATATTTGAAATTAGCCACCGCAAAAAACTCAGGGTACCCATTTTCATACAAAGAAGGCCATTTTCAAATTTTTAATGCAGCATATTGGATTAGTGAACTTGAATTTGGAAATTCTGTTAACAAACTCGGAGTTAGTGACTTCAAAAATTTTAGATTGCTCTTGTATATTGAAATCAAATCACTAATGCAGATTCTGAAAAATTTTCTAAACAACATGAAAAAAATATTTTAGGTACAAATACTTTCGAAATTGTTTATTCATGAAACAATCAATAGTATGAATATGAAAAAATATTTTAAAATACATTTGCAAAAAATATGGTTCCATTAAAAGTGGCCTTAATACATATATAGAATCATCCATATCAGATTTTTAATTAAATTATTATGTTACACTTACGAATATAATTGAGGAAAACCAGTAATGTGAGGAACACAGCGACAGTAAGGACGTTCATTTTTTCAAGATGCAGTAGCTGAAAGAGAACTGAAATTGCTCACTATTTAGGTTCGTTACAATAAATCACGATAAGAAGGAAAATTTCCAAGTTCTGACGTCAGATGTCAGAATTCGAGGAGATAGATATTTACTATATTTATAGAGGCAATACAATGTTAAAAATTTGACGCAATATTTGCTGTACTGTTCTATCTATATCCTTTCGTATTTACTTACATCATTATCCTAATGTTATACTGCAAGACAAATTTTCAACCAGTTGAATCAAACGAACAAAAATGATTTTTAACAAAATAGTTGAATCTTCAACCAAACAGGTGAATTTGTATTCATGAAAAATGAATATAAAGCAATTATTTGGAATTCCAATTGAAAAAGATATTTTTTGAACCAAACATGGAATCGTCAAATTTTCAGTTGTAAACAAAAAATTTTCTACAAGAAGAACTATTTTCAATCAGTTGTATTCGATCAAAAAATACGAATTTTGAGCCAAATAGTAGAATCTTCAACCAAAAAGATGGGTTTTCAACAAACAGGGTTAATTCTTTAACTAAGAAGATTAATTTGAAACAAAAAACATGAATTTTATGCCAAGCAGCTGAATTTTCAATCGAACGAACGTTAAAAAAAAAGTTAAATTTTCAACCGAAGAAGTGAATCTTTGAAAAAAATTAATTTCCATCGAAGTAGTTCAAGTTTCCGCCATGTAGTTGAATTTTCAACCAAAAAGATTAAAATTTAGCCAAGTAGCTCAATTTTTTAACAACATGTTCAATTTTTCACCAGAAAAACGAACTATCTCTCAAGCTGTTGAATTTTCAACTCGAAAATGATATTTTTCACTGGCAAAGATAATTTTCTTTAAAAAAGTACAATTTAAATACAATTAGTAGAATTTTCAACTAAAAATAGGAATTTTTGAATTTTGAACGGAATACGTGAATTCTCAAACGAATAGTTTAATGTTTCACCAAATTGTTGAGTTTTCAAGCTAAAAATTCGAATTTTCTAAAAAAAGTTCGATTTTCAAACCAAAAATATGGATTTTTGGCTAAAATTATAAATCTACAACCATTTTTTTTCAATTAGTTTAACTTTGAACCAACTAGTTCTTTTTTCAATGAAAAAAGATAAATTTTTCACAAAACACGTAATAGATGATATTTCGACTTAAAAAGATTTTAATTTGAAATGAAGCAAGACGATTAATAACCAAAAAGATTCATTTTCTGAAACTAAAATAGTTAAATTTTTAATGAACAGATAAATAATCAACAAAAAAAGAATTTTTTACAAAGTATTTCAAGTTTTAACCAAGTAGGCAAATTTTCGACACGAAGAAAAAAGATTATTGAACAAAATAGTTGCATTTTCAAACAAAATAATTAACTTTCAAACCCAATAGGTGAATTTTTCACTAAACAATATAGATTTAAAATAAAAAATATAATAGGACACTTTGCAACCAAAAATAGTTCAATTTTCTTATTCCGTTATAATAATTCATTTAGGATTCCGGCAAAAAAGGGGAAGTTTCTTGCAAAACAACAAATACCCAACATTATAGGGAAAGGCATACATGAATCTTACTGTAAATAATTAAATGGAAATAATTGCCAAATAAAATAAGTTGATTAAAATAAAGTTATTTATTATAGAAAAATGAGAAACAAGTAAGACAAAATTATTATTTTCCTTAAAAATGAGTTTAAACATTTTCAATAAAATATTTACATTGATGGTAATATTGTATATAATAGGGGATAATTCTATAATTATAAAATTTAATACGTGCATTTTTAGGATATTCAGAAAATGAAAACAATAGAAAGCTGTTAAAAAAGACAACATTCAAATAGGGGACCTCTAATCATCTCCGATCTGTAATTTCTTTTTTCGGAAAAATTTTTTTCCTAAAAAGGTGCAACTTAGGCTAGTGTGTACACTGACCGAAGAATTCCCGTGTAGTTCGGGTTCACACCCCAATAGTTCGGGCAGTTTCTCTTTTTTTCTGTTTCACACGAAGGTTTGGCGCGCTTGCACTACTGAGACGTGCGATTACCCCAACCATTCGGGTGCTCACCTGAAACAGCAGCAGCCGAAGTGGTGGGGCGCCCGCCCGAATAGTTGGGGAGCTTGCACGAATGATTCGGGAGATTCGAGTCGTCAACCGCATTGGATGTTGCGCCTTCGACGTTTGCGCATGTTCGCTAATGGCCGCAGCTGAGGAACATCAGGCTGTGCCCGAATGTCTCGAATTGTTGATGACTCGAATCTCCCGAATCATTCGTGCAAGCTCCCCAACTATTCGGGCGGGCGCCCCACCACTTCGGCCGCTGCTGTTTCTGGTGAGCACCCGAATGGTTGGGGTGATCGCACGTCTCAGTAGTGCAAGCGCGCCAAACCTTCGTGTGAAACAGAAAAAAAGAGAAAGCACCCGAACTATTGGGGTGTGAACCCGAACTGCACGGAATTCTTCGCTCAGTGTATGTTTAGATACAAAAGTAATTTTTTAAATGTCGCTGATCAATATTTTTCAATATTTAAAAAAAAACTGACATAAATTATCCTTTTAATGGCAGCTGATTTGTTATTTTTCTACTTGGAGATATCATGAACCACGTGATAAGCAAATCATACTGCACAGTTATTTTTATAGTTCTTTAGGAGGACAAGTAAGTGTTATGATTAGTTTTGACAGAGTTTTGAAATTCATAATTCTTTTACCAGTTCACCTTACAAATAAGGTGCATTTCCATGAAATTGTATCTCGAAAATGAGCCCACGAAAAATCTAAAATATTTGAAAACACAGGAGAATAGCATTTTAAGAAAACACTGAAATATTTACTTTTTTCAACATCTTATTATTTATAATAAGCTGAATGGATTCGCTTGGGCTGATTTTTTGTAGAATTTCGATATGTTAATAGATGCTTCGATTGACGCAGCTGAATGATTAATTTGTCAAAAATATTTACGTCTACGTATGATAATCACCGTTCAATCACTAAGATTTACTCAGTCTTTAAATTTATAAGATTAGATAAGAGTGGAAGAAGGAAGATTTCGAAGGTATTATGCCAGATGTCGGAATTGGCTATGCTGAATATTTACTATACTTCTTCGATCGAATTATGTAAAGAGGCATATCGCTTTTAAAGATAAATGTTAAGATATTGATGCAATATTTGTTTTAGAGGTCTATATATTTGCTTCAGCACGGAAAAAAATTAGATCGTTAGAAGACGTCCCTAAACCAGTAGTTCTAACTATTTTAAATTGAAAGGCAGCTTTTCGTCGTGAATTTTTTTTAAATTAATATTTTGTGTTCAGGTGAGTTAAACTGAATTTTTAAAAAAGTGGGATGAACAATTTCAAATAGTAGGATGCACTGCTGTGAAGAGTAACTCTGCCGATTTCGCATTGTAACGCATATATGTATATGTATATATGCAATGCACGCATTCTATACACGATTTATAAATAGATTAGCTCGAAACTTTCAACAACAAAAATTATGTAAAATCTCGATCGATTTTAAAAGGAAAAAATTATTAAACCTGTCCTAAAACCTAAATCTAGCGCACGCATTAGTCAACTGAGCTACGGAACCGCTTAGATTTTTCTGACAAACTCTCGGTCAAGCGGTTTCTCTGCGAAAAACGTGGCCAGCTAAGAGATGATAATAAATGTGTACTCAAAATTTTTGTAATTAATCTCTTGCTGATGATTTCTAATGTCTTGTAACGAGCTTGGGAAAAATATTTTGCTTAGAAGTATTAACTTACACAGTAAATATATTATTAGTAATGTATATGTATTATTATATAATGAATTAAATTACAATTTTTAAACAGTACATATTCTGTATTATTGAAAATTAAGGCTTGAAAAAATGTTTTCGAATGAAAGTTTTGGAATTTTTAATTTGATTTTATTATGATCTCACTTTATTTCAAACGCAACATTCATTTACATAACTGATATATAAATAAAAAATAGTTTAAACATCCTAATAATATATCAAATGCAAAATCGAAATCACTGTTTTAAGATGAGACAAACGTTGAATATCGATTCAAATAAAATTTGTTTGCACAAATAATGTTTTTCTCATGAGATATGAGGATGCTGAATTAGAATAAAAACTGTTTGAAACAAACAAAAAATATTTGGTTCCGGGAAATTAATATCAGGGTGCACAGTCTTCTCCTGTTTTTCTTAGTTTCCCCTTTTTTCTTGAAATTCCCCTATTCCCCCCTATTCTGAAAAAACTTCCCATTTTCCCCTTTTCTTAAAAATATTCTTAAAAAGTTGAAGATGAAACATTTTAAAGCAAGTTGAAAATGCAAAAACTGGAGACAGAAGTTGTTATCCCATATAAAATTGGAACAGTTACAAAATATATGGTATTTTCAAAATAAGTATTAGAAGATTATTACATTTTAGTTGAAATGCATAAAGTTAAATACCTAATTAAAAAATGGAATATTCCAAATTCATCAACTGCAATTTTAAATGTTCTAACTTTAGCAATTTTTAATTTTCTTCAATCTTTACTTGAAAATTTAACTATGGTTGAAATATTTTTTTTTGTTGGAAATTAATGTTTTTAAACTCACAATTGAACTATTCCATTATATTTTTTGGTGGAAAGTTGGTTAAAAATGTAACAATTTGGTTTAAATATATTTATTTTGTTGAAAGGCTGTCTTTTTGGTTGAAAATGAAACTACTTTGTTAAAACTTCATTTTTCAAACTGAAAATTGCAATTTTTGATTGAAAATTATTTTTTGTATTGAAAGCTTATATTTTTCAGTTAAAAATTCGAGTGTATTGTAGAGAGTACTTCTTTTTGGCACGAAAATTCAATAATTTGGTAGAAAATTGGTTTTTTAATTTCAAAATTAGTTTCTTGAAATGAAAATGTAGCAATTCCATTTTTGGTTCAAAGTTGATCTTTTTTATTTTGAAAATTCAAATATTTGGTTAAAAATTTATGTAATCTGTTAAAAATTCGTCCTTTTTTTGTAGAAAAATAATCTTCTTGCTTTAAAATTCGACATTTTGAATACAATTTTTTTTTTTCATTGGCTAAAAATTCTTTTTTGGTTGAAAACTCAACTCTTGTTGAAAATTCGTGTTTTTGGATTAAAGATTCAACTGTTTTGTAGAAAATTTTAATTTTCTATTGAAAATTCAATAGTTTGGTAGAGAATTCAACTTATTTGTAGAATTTTGAACTACTTTGTTATAAATTCATTTCTTAGTCAACAATTCATCATTTCAATTAAAGTTTTTTCTTGTTTGACTAGGTTTTTGAAGTAAAAATTTGAATATTTGGTTGAAAATTAACTCTTTAATTATTAATTCATATTTTCGTGTTGAAAAATCAACTGCATTGTAGAAAATTCTTCTTCAAGGCTTCAAATATCAACAATTTGGGAGAAAATTCAGTTTTTTCAATTGAAAATTAATTTTTTGAAACGAAAATGTAACTATTCGATTTTTGGTTAAAAACTGATGTTCTTAATTCAACAATTCAACTATTCTGTTCAAAAATTATCTTACTTGTTGAAAGTTTAAAATTGCGAAATTTAAAAATAAATTTCTTGTTCAGGTACAATTTCTTTGATTATGTGCAAAAACATGTTTTTTTTTTATTGAGTCATATGCACACATTTAAAAAAAGTTGAATATGTCGAAATTGAAACATATTCAGCTTGAACCAAAAAAACATTTTTTTATTTTTATTTTTCGGAAAAAAATGCTTGTCGTGAATTAGAATTTTTGGAATTTCATATCTTTTTTGCGATTTTTGAGTGTTATATGCACAACGAAAAAAATATTTCTCATGGATGAAAAATAATAACATGTTACTTTGGTTCAAGCTGACTCAATTTCAGGTTCTAATCAATTCAAAAAACATGTTTATGTATCTTTTCAAAAAATTTTAAATAAGGCAAATTTTTTTTATTAAAAAAAAAATTTTTAATTGTAAATTTAAGAAAGAGAACAGAAGATATTAACCAATTTCAAATTTTTTTCTTCACTTGTTTTGAATGCCGACCCACGAATCGTTATTTCTCAGCTCAAACGATTCGATTAATTTTAACATTTTTACTTCGCTCCAGTAAAGAGTTTAGTTTTAAATTTAGATTGGAAGTATTAATTATAGTAAGGATGAAATGACAAATCTTGGAAAGAAATATTTATGAGAACGATGTTAAACATATCAAAATTGTGTATTTAACTAATTTTATTTCTTCCCGGACTTTTTTATATCACTCTGGATAGATTTCCAACGATCTAAGTATGTCGAGTTTTTGAAAATAAATATTTAATGACAGAAATCATTGAAAAATCATGAAAAATTATTTAAAAATGTAACATTTCTTACGAAAAGGTTGTTTGTTCTTTTCGACATATAAAAATAAATGATTAATATTTTCCCCTTTTTCGTGAGTAAACCACCCTATTTCCCCCTTTTTGAGCTCCTTTTACGCTGTGATCCCTGTAATATTAAAGATCGCGATATCACAGTAGTATGGTAGATTTTATTGTTGTTGAAAATCTGAAAAAAATGGGAAAATATATATATTTTTTTCGTTAAATGGTAGTAATTTCTACAAAAAACATCAATGTGAAAAGTTTGAAAAAATTATTACTACGTTAAAATTGGAAATTAATTTGAACTAAAATTTTATTAAAAATAATTGTTTAATTATTGTTTCAAAAAATGATATGTCAAAAACAATGTATTATTCTACTAAAAAAAATTCTTCTAAATAATATAATATTTGAACCTAGGTGGCTTAATCAAGTACGATCCTAATCATTTTTAGTGTTATAAGAAATTGAAAATATCATAAGCAGAAAATTCCATAGTAGAAATAATGTAAAAAAAGTATTTTTTTTATATATATAATTCTTCAGAATATTTTAAAATTGTGAAAATTCCGTACAAAACGAAAAAAACATTATTGAAGTATAAAGTAGAGTTATTCACTATGTTCATTTATAATAATTATCTCAACTAATATTATGATAAAAGAGGAAACATTATAAAATAGTTTCGATAATGTATTTCATTTTGTAAAATGTCAGTGCGCGGTCTGTCTTATAGATTGAGAAGCGAAAATCTGTTGTTTTACTGACAAGCAAGTTATAAGTCGTCCTTCTTTTTTAATTTCAAACGGACCGCCTAAAAATGTTGCGGAGTGGGCCTAAACGTTTCTAGTTGTGCCCCTGAACTGACTTACAATTTCAAATAGTAAGGCTAACAATCTCGCGCAGTGCTTATTGCAACGCGAAAAAGGAGATCGAACTCACTTACAAAAGTCAAACTCACAATTCTTTGCTTACTATGAAAATTAGTTATTCATACAGTTTACATGTTCAAATGTACTATTTCAAATAGTTATTGAAGCTGCATGTTCTAGTAATCTTTCTTTTTACAATTTGAAGAAGTAATGCTGACTTTAAGGTTTTGTATATTTTGAGATCACTGTCTCATTCAGTATCAAAAACTATTTGAATTTTTTCTGGCACAGAAAAAACAGAAGATAAACTTTACATCGATTTCCGACGAAAGATTCTTTGCAACAAAAATTAACTTCAGAGCATAAACTTTACACAAATATCGGTTAAATATTCTTTTGTTTTTCCATGACAAACACATCTATTTTGAAAGACGCGAAGTTGGCTGAACAAAACTTTATCGCTCTAAAAAATTTCCTGCAACAAATTTTATTCTTAGTTTTTTCTTTGTTTACAATGCGAACAAGTAAACTTCAAGTTTACAATACATAAAAGTGAATCTAACTATCTACTTTTTTCCGTGAGAAGTAATCAATAATGATCCTATTCAGGAGTATCACGTGAATTTCATATTTTATTTGCATTTTACTTTTATTATATTTAGCGATTATGTGGTGGCCGTGGTTTATGTGGCTGTTGTGCTGGTTGGTTTGGTGCTAGTGGCCGTGGTGCTGGTGGTCGTAGT
>CAKNYM010052257.1:517839-551088 GCA_932195095.1 Andricus curvator
GAGCAAAAATCGGTAACTTTTTACACCAAAAACAGGTGGAAAAACTGCCACTTTTTCGCGAATTATAGAAAAAAATTATTTTTTTAACAAACAGTTGCATTTTCAACCAAATTGTCAAATTTTCAGATAATAAGAACCAATTTTTAAGCAGAAAAAGAATAATTTTTAACAAAGTAAATGAATTTGCAGCCTGGAAAGATGAATTTTCACTTTTTATAAAAAAACAGTTGAATTGAACCAAAAAAGACGAATTTTCAACCTTAACAGGATTTTCAATCCATGAAGAAAACCAAATTTTATCCAAAATGTATTTTCAAGCCAAAAACACAAGCTTTCTATGAAAAAGTTCAATTTTTAACCAAAAAGATGGATTTTCGAACCAAGAGGAACAATTCTTTTCAACAAAGATAAATTCTCAACAAAATATATTAACTTTTAACGAAATAGTTGCATTTTCAAAAAAGAAGATTGATTTTCTGCCACAAAAGATTCTTCTGCCAAACAGATTAATTTTTTATCAAAAAAGACCAATTTTCTACAACTTACATACATTTTCAAGCAAATAAATTAATTTTAAAACTGAAAGAGAAAAATTTTCAACCAAAAATGAAATAGTTTAATTTTCATTAGAAGAAATTAATTTCCAATGGAAAAAAACGAACAAATCTTGTACCAAATTGTTGAATTTTCAATCCAAAAAGAAGGGGCTTTTTACAAAACATACAAGAATTTAAAATAAAAAATATGAATTTTCAACGAAAAATTATTTTTTTAACAAACAGTTGCATTTTCAACCAAATTGTCAAATTTCCAGATAATAAGAACCAATTTTTAAGCAGAAAAAGAATAATTTTTAACAAGGTAAATGAATTTGCAGCCTGAAAAGATGAATTTTCAACGAAATGTTCTATTTATATATATACCATTAAACCATTTCCCTTTCAGGGTAGGCGTGACACTACCCGATTCGGGTAGTGTTTCTAGGTTTTTCTTGTAGTTATAAATAACTACAAGTGTGGGCTCACCACACCCACGATGTGCCAACAGCACTCATGTCAGTATTCTTGAATGGTCACCCATCCAAGTACTAACCGCGTCCAACGCTGCTTAACTTCAGTGATCTAACGAGAACTGGGTTTTTCAGCGTGGTATGGCCGTTGGCCATATTAGATTAAAAAAAAAACATTTTTAACAAAATTCTTGAATCCTCAATTCCAATACATTACATTTTTACCAAAAAGACGATTTTTTAACAAAATAAATAAATTTTCAAGAAAATGGTTTAATTTTCAACTAGAAAGGATCAATTTTCTAGCGAAAATGTAATAGGTAAGTTTTCAGTTAATAAAATCCATCTTTAAACAAAAACATGAGTTTTCAATGAAAAATGTAATACTTGATATCACAACCAAAAAATATTTAAATCTTAAATTTAAAACAGTTAGATTCAATAAAAAAGACCGATTTTTAGCAAAACAGTTGCATTTTTAACCATAAAGATTAAATGTCTACCTAAAAATACGCAGTTTCAATTATGTACATAATTGTTCAAACTGAATGACTAATTTTCTATCAAAATAGAGGAATTTTGAACAAAATACATACATTTTTAACCAAATAGTGGAATTTTCAACTAAAAAAGATAAACATTGTACCAAAAATTTCTCAATATTCGGGATTTTTATCTTTCCTCAAAATTATGTCATCCCATACAAATTTAGCTTATTTGAGATATAAAACTATGAATGTTTGGAAAAAGAATTGATATTTTGAATAATTTATTTAATACTATGAAAAGATAATTTTTTCTACATGAAGGGATTGTTCAGCATGAACAAAACTCACAGGATATCTCCCTCATACTACTGTGAATCTAAAGAAAAATTAAAATAAAAAAATCAAAGTTGGCCTTTTGAGAAAATGCCTTTTCAGTTTTTTGAAACAATTTACCACATTTTCATCATTTTTAACAAATAGGTTGCTTTAAATATTTAAAAGGGCGTATATTGCACTACAATATGCTGCAAAGGAAAATTTATTATGTCAATTTGTTCCCAAGATATTTCGTTGATTTTTTCATAATTTACCTCAAGATTCAAGTAGCACTTAGTTTTTTTTCATTTCGTAAAAAACAAAAAATAGGCGTCTTACATTTTGCAAAATACTTCACTCAAATCCTAATTTTTAAATTTAATTTTTTTTTCACATTTTCTATCATATCTGTTTCAACTTCCCCAATCTGATAATTCGAATTTCTGTTCTTGTAAGTTTGTATTTTCAATTTCATATTTTTACAATGTTCACTTCAAAAGATTATAGAACTTGAAGATTTTTGTTCGAATTTACGTCTTTTTAGTCTACAAAATTTAACACTATTCAAATTTTAAAACTTTTAATTTATAGTTTTAATAAATTACAAATCATTAGTTTTCCTTCTACATTTTCTTCTTATAAGTCTTATTAGTTTTTCAAAATAATTTTTTAACAAGATACTGAAAATTGCACTTAAATAGGAGAATACTTTCGTGTATCTAGACGTGATAATCAAATTAATTAATTAAAAAAAAATGTATTTCTCTGATTATTCTCGGTTTAATAAATCAGTAAATCGTTCCATTTATCAATTTTAGTCAAGCAAAGTATACAGATGGGTTACATTTTTTGATTACTTGTGTGAATAAGATTAATATGGTTCCATTCAAGACACCTGACGTTGCTTGATTGATGAAAGCAATCCATTGATTAAAGTACACAATATTTTTAAGCGTCATTTCATCTCTTCTTTTTTTCCGATTGACACCTTCCAGCTTCCCATAATTCACGCCTTTCATTTTTGTCCCCAGAGTCCTGATATTACACCTTCTGGAAAAAGAACTAGGAAAAAAAACGCAAGCTCTAGCTTGCAATCAACCCTCCCCTTTTACCATATTCACCAAGCCAGACATTATGTCGATAACAGCACCGTTGCACCTCGAGTGTCGATAACTCCACCTTTCAGCTTTGCTGGATCACACTATTAAATATACCTGATCCTTCGAGTTAAATTTTCTTTACGCTTGTGCTTTTAAAGTTGAAAAATAAATATTGAAAATGTAAAATTCAAGGGGTGGAAAAGTATTAAAATTTTATTTTACTATTATCGTCAATCGCGCGATCTGAGCGCGTATAGTTTCTGGGCTTAAAGTGAAACATAATTTTTAATACAAAATAAAATTTCGCAAAACCTACTTATTTTTTTACCTTATTCGGTTTAAAGGTCATATCCATATAATTTTCCTAAGATTTTTGAGAATATTCGAAATTTTTTTGAAGATTTCAGATATTTGAAATCAAAATTTCAACATAAAAGTTCACCCTCAGCCAAAGAGTGGAATTTTGAACAAGAAAAAAGATGAATTCTCGAAGAAAAATCTAATACATAATTTATGCTTTGATCGAAAAAAATTTAATTTTATATCAAAAACAATTCAGTTCACCCAAAAAAGAGAAAGTTTTATCAAAATACTTGAATCCTCGAATAAAAAACATTAATTTTCAACCAGTTGTATTTTGAACCAAAAAATAAGAAAAGTTTTCCTGAAGAGACGAATTTTTTACAAAACGGTTTAATTTTTCAACCCGAAATACGAATTTTCAACAAAATAGTAAGCTTATAACAAAAATGTTAATTCTAAACGAAGTTATTTAACTTTTTAACAAGTAGTTGAATTTTCAACAACAACATGAATTCTCGACAAAATAGTTTCATCCTCAACCAAGAACGATTAATTGTCAGCCAGTTGCCTTTTGGACTAAGAAAGAAAAAAATTTTTCCACAAGTGACGAATTCTCTACAAAATAAATATTAAAAATAAAAAATTCAAGGGGTTGAAAAATATTACAATTTTATTTTACTAGCATACAATCGCGCTCATCGCGCGCGTTTTGTTCTTTAACTTAAGGGGAAATATAATTTTTAATACAAAATAAAATTTTGCATTAGCTACTTATTTTTTAACTTTGCTTGGTTTGAAGGTCATATAAATATAATTTGCCTAAGATTCTTGAGAATATTTCAACAGTTTTTTGAATATTTCAGATATGACAAATCAAAAATTTACATAAAAGTTCATATTCAACCAAATAGTGGAATTTTCAACCTAAAAATATAAATTTTCAACGAAAAATGTAATACACAACTATTATTTCGAGCAAAGGAGATTTGAATCTCAAATAAAAAACAGTTGTGTTCATCCAAAAAAGAGAAATTTTTATCAAAATACTTGAATCCTCAACCAAAAAAGATTATTTTTCAACCAGTTGCATTTTGAACCAATAAAGATGAAATCTTTTCCAAAAGATCCGAATTCTCTACAAAACAGTTTAATTTTCAACCAAAAAATATGAATTTTACACAAAAAAAAATTAATTTTCTACAAAAAAGTTAATTTTTAGCTAAACAGTTAAAGTTTCTAGTGAATAGATAAATTTTCAACTAAAATGATGAATATTCAATCAAAAAAATTAATTTGTAACAATGTTGTCCAAGTTTTTAACAAGTAGTAGAATTTTCAACAACAAAAAATTACTTTTCAACGAAAAACGTAATTAGTGATATTTCAACTGAAAATATTTCAAGTTTAATTCAAGTAGAACTGAATTCATCCAAGGAAGACTAATTTCAAACAAAATAATTCAATCCTTAATGAAAAAAGATTAATTGTCAACCGTTGCCTTTTGAACAAATAAAGAAAACTTTTTTCCCAAAAAGGACGAATGCTCTACCAAACGGAGTTATTTTTCAACCAATCAATAAAGATTTAATGTTTTCCAAAAGAGACAAACTTTTGTTTTAAACATTTTAACTTCTTAGCCTAAAATACAAATTTTTAACGAAAAAAAGTAAAAGGTAATATTTCAACTAAAAATATTTTGATTTTGAATCAAGTAGACAAAAATTTATCCGCACAAGGCGAATTTTTAGCAAAATAGTTCATTCCTCAACCAAAAAAGATTAATTGTCAACCAGTTGCCTTTGGAATCAATTAAGATAACAGTTTTCCCAAACGGAACGAAGTCTTTTCAAAACAGTTTAATTTTTAACCAAAAAGTATGAATTTTCAACCAAAAAAATTAATTTTCTACCAAATATAGTTACATTGCCAACCGAGGAGATGAATTTTTGAATAAAGCGATGAATCCTTGACAAAAAAAATGAGTTTTTACCAAATTGGTTCGGCTATTAACCAAGTATTTAAATTTTTAATGAAAAAAGAGTGAATTCTTAACCAAAACAAATTAATTTTGTAGTAAAAAGTTGCATTTTTAACCAAAAAAGAAAAAATCGATAAAAAATACAAAGAATCGAATAACTATTTATCTTTTAGGTTTATTTGTTTCCTTGAAGGTTATATTCTTGAGAATTTCAATGTTAATGAATATCATGAAATTTCACAGAATATAATGTGCTTTTATAATATTTTAATGGACCTCAAAGAATTCATTTCCAAGCAGTAAGGGGTTTTTTAGAGTTTGAAAGATTTGTAAATATTTTTTTCAATTAATTTGGAATTCATCCTGAATTTTTATCAATTTATTCTTTGTTATTTTTATTCCTTTAAATTTTTTGGAATTCTCTTAATTTTTGAAAATTTACTATAATTCTTTTAAATTTACTACATTCTACTCAACTCAATGGAGTTTTTGATTAACATTTTTTTTAAATCGTCTGAAACTTTTTTGAACCCTCACACAATATTTACGCATTTCATCAAAACTTTTTGAATTCCCTTGAATTTCAAAAACTCATTTCAAACTCACTGAATTTAATTAATTTTTTCATATTTTTGAATTGTCTTCAATTCACTTAAATTATTCCTTAATTCATCTTGAATTTTTACTAATTTCATCGAGTTCTTCTCATTTCCCTTAAATTCCTGTAAAATTTTCATTCATGCTGGAAGCAAGAAAGTTTCCGAAATTTCTAGAAAAGTATTTTTTAAACAAATTTAATTTTTTTTAAAACGAAGAACGGTTTGTTAAATAATAAAGCTCAAGTATCGAAAACGTATAAAGTATATTAAAATGCAACCTTGGTCATGATTATGGAAAGCTGACCTTTTGAGGGAACACAATTAACTATACGACTTAAATTTGTTCAAATGATTGGAAATTTCTTCAAAATATTGATAATTATTCCAGTAGGCGAAATATGATAATTTTTTTGCAGAAAAACGGGAATGATATATAATTCTTTCTTGGAAAGTTCTTCACAATTTCTATAACTTTCCCTCAACATTTTCCCAACCCCACAGAAGTTATTCCCGCCAGCAGCTGTTAAACTCAAAGTTTTCAAAAAACAAAAATGTATAATTTCTTT
Source organism: Andricus curvator (assembly GCA_932195095.1). Classification (NCBI taxonomy): domain Eukaryota; kingdom Metazoa; phylum Arthropoda; class Insecta; order Hymenoptera; family Cynipidae; genus Andricus; species Andricus curvator. The sequence continues at coordinate 524,198 of CAKNYM010052257.1, forward strand.
TTTTTTATTTGAAAACGAATTGAGGAGATCGTTGCCCTTCAGCGGAAAAACAAATTTTCTGAAAAATTTTTGAACATCCCTTTTATAGATGTAGTACTTTGAATATTTTTAAAGTAAACACTGTTTTAAATGTTATGAATTTGAATCGCGATGACTTTTAATAAAAAACAGAACTTTAAATCGATTTAAAGTTGAATTTAATTGAAATACAACATTTCCAAGTTAGTGGAATGGAAAAAATACAAATTTACCTGTAAATTTAGTATCTAAATAAAGCATTTAATATTTTTTCATATAAATATTTTATTTATTCACGAACATTTATTTAATTAGAAAACCCCATAATTTCATAATAAAATAACTTTAATATATTAATAACGAGTTTCAATATCAATTTATCTCTGAAGTGTCTTTTGTGAAATAATATATATTATGTGTAGCAAAAAGACTTCTAATTCTCTTTTAGACTAAGAATGAAATGCAAATTTAATTTCTTTCTCGGTAATTATGGTAAAGTGGGCTCAATCCTTTATTAGTAAAAATTCTGGTTCACACTGCCGTGAAAATTTGCCTGCGGGTATAAAATTAAAACTCGTAGATTAATTTCCTGACTGCATTTCCCAGAGGAAATTAATTTCATTAGTTTCTTTTTGGTCTTGTTTCAGGGGGATATTACAACAAGGAAGACGGAACTACGAAGAGGCCATTCTCAGCTACCAGAGGGCGATTCACTTTCGGCCTTCTTTAGCCCGTAAGTAACTACCTGCTGGGGCGTAGACGATAGGTACAAATCACTCGGGTTTAGACCTTATGGCGCGGGGTAAAAATGAAAAAACGAGTGCCATCGCTTAGAATTTTTACAACAGGGTTTTGCTGCACTCGCTACACTGAACCATAGACTCTTATTTTATTTTTCGAAACTATTCCTTTCAATATTTTCTCTCTAGGATTTTTAATTCCACGTGGCTTTCATACAATTAATTGTAGAATTAGTTCTAAATCTTCTAATTAGTTATTTTATTTTATTTTCTTTATTTATACTGAAGTGCTTCATTATTATAGATAGATAGATAGATAGATAGATAGATAGATAGATAGATAGATAGATACATAGATAAACGTTTATTCTGCAGCCTGTTGGCCTTAAAAAATTGACTTGCTTACACTTCCATTTTTTCTTTACAGAAATTTCTTAAAACTAACCCTTAAAACTAACATCTTTCCACACCTTATCTCTAACGCCACTCGCTCTTATCGTCTTGCCTTCCTCGCTTCGCCTCGCCTCGCACGCATGTCCCTACTTTCTCGCTTTGCCTCGCATTACCAAACTCTGCCTCCGCGGCTTACACCTAATACTTACCTACTATTTACAATATTTACATTTACTTATATTTACTTCCTCCTCTATTTACAATCTTTCCTTCTTCATTCCTCTTCCTCATTCCTTCTCTTCTTCTCCATCTTACCCAAGACTCCCTTCACCGATGCTACTGCCCTTTTGTCCCCCCTTTCATGCATCAATACCTCCATGCTTATCCCACTCCTTTCCACCTCTACGCACTCCTCCAACCAGTGCTCCACTCTTGCCTCCCCCTTCCCACATAGTTCACACATCCTCTTTTCCCTAGCGAGCCAGAACCTATTAAAACCCTCCATGCACCCACATCTCATCCTCGCTATAAGCTCCTGACTTCCTTTCTCTCCTTTCTCACACAAATATTGCGCTCTCGCCCTTGGCATATTCCACAGATAGTTCCCATTAAACCTTATCTCTCTTATTCTCTCTTCCCCTGCTGTCTTCTCTCTCTCTCCATGCCGTTTTTGTTAACCAACTCATATACCTTCCTTCCTTCCTCATGCATCCTTCTCACTTCATCCATCTGCAGTCCATTCGTTCTAAAATACCTTTCTCTTTCAACCTCCATCTTCCCACCCCCTCTCCTATTCTCCTTCTCCCACGAACACTCCCTAACCAGCTTACTTCCCCCCTCTTCCAAAAATTTCTCCTCATGTTTACACGCCCGACTCCCCGCTAGAATCCCTACACTCGTTCTCCCCATCTCCCTCCTGACAATATAATTAGGCGTGCTCCTTGCCAGCCCGAGTGTCAACTTTACATACCTCTCCTGTGCCCTATTTACCTCTTCACTTTCCTTCCGCCCCCACACCTCTACTCCATACAATGACACACTCATCACTAGTGAGTCAAACAATTTCATTCTCCTTCCAAAATCATCTGCGAAACTTCTTTCCCAACCCCCATACCTGGCTCATCACCACATTTGCCCTCCTCACTCTCTCTTTTATGTGACCATCCACTCCGCCAATTCTCCGAAACAAGAAGCCCAGGTACACAAACTCTTTCACCTCCTGAACCGCCTTTCCCTTCCACTTCCACTCCCCTCCCTTATCCCTTCCCCCTCCTTTTCTGAACACCATAACCTTGGACTTTTCCGCATTCAGTTCTAACCTGTTCTTATCCAGGTATCTTCTCAACCTCTTCATCATTTCCTTTAAGGCCTCCTCGCTTTTTGCCAACAACACTATGTCATCTGCATACGCTAGTGACCAAATTCTAACCCCTCCTATCCTGACTCCTCCTACCACTCCGGCCTCCAGCTTACTTTCCATATCCGCAATTAAAATCGCAAAAAGCGTTGGGCTAAGCGGACACCCTTGTCTTAACCCCCTATCCATCCAGAATCCCTCCGAAATCCCCTGCCCTCCTCTTACCTTATCTTTGGTCTCTTCATATATCTCCCTTACCCTTATTATATGTAATGTGGAACGAAGATACCAGCCTTAGGGGCCGTACTTAAATTACGTAATGGATTATAGGCCCTGTTGAACCCCCCTCCCTCCTATAACAAACTGTAACAAAATATTTCTATCCTTCTCCCACTCTTTCTGTACGTAATTTTTAGTTTAAAAAAATGTTCTACTAGTTATTGCTAGTAGAATTAGGCAGGGTGTCCGAGAACTTCATTTTCAAAATTCCCTTATTTTTCTTGTCTAATTTTTCATTTCCCTTAATGAATAATATTCAAATACCAGCATTTTAATTTTGAAATACTTTTAAGATAAAATCTTTTATAAACGGAATAAAACAGTATTTCAGATAAAAATTTAAAATTTTCAAATTTATCAATTTATTTTTAACAAAAAAAATGTCTTTTCCACTATAAAAGACGGCTTTTTAACAAAATACTTGAATTTTCAACGAAATAATTAAATTTTTAACATAATATTTCATTTTGCAACCTAAAAATATAAATTCCCAACAAAAAGTGTCATAGTCTATATTTCAATCAAAAAACAGTAAATTTATTCCCAAAAAAAAGTTTTTCAAACCCAAAAAGACGAATTTTCAACAAATAAAGATTTTTCACTGAAGAAAGAAAATGTTACCTAAATTGTTGAACCTTCAAGCCAAAAGACGAATTTTCTCTACAAAAATTAAATTTGCAAACAAAAATATGACTTCAGTAAACAATTATTTTTCCTCGAAACTGATGCATTTGTACCCAAAAAAATGAAATTTCAAACCAAGAAAATTATTTTTTTTTCACCAAAAGAGGAGAATTTTCAACTAAAAAAGATCAACCTTAAAAAGATGGAAAAGTTAAATTTTCAGTTAAAAAATTAATTTTAAACTAAAAAAAAAGACTTTTCCACTAAGCAGTTAAATGTTTGATCAAAAACATTAGCCTTCAATCAAAAAAAAAAAATTTATCGATGTAGTTTAACTTTTATCCAAGTAGTTGAATTTTCAATTTAAAAAGATTAATTTTCAACAAAATAGTTAAACTTTCTACCAAAGGGATGAATTTTCAACTAAAAATATAACTCTTAAAAAAAATGATTTCTTAACAAAGTGATTCAACCAAATCTTTCAAATAAAATAGTTGAATACTCAAACCAAGAAGAATAATTCTTAACCAAAAAGTTGCATTTTCATTAAAAAAATAAATTTCTAGCGGATGAATTTATAAATAAAAAAGATAAATTAAAAAAAGTAGTTTAATTTTCTGTTAAAGAAGATTTCAGATGACTTTTCGCGATCAAAATATGAACTTTTAACCAAGAAATAATTTTCTACGAAAAAAATTGAATTTTCAATCCAAAACGACGAATTTTTACCCAAAAAGGATGACTTTTTAACAAAATTGTTGAATTCTCTACCCAATAGTTGCATTTTTATCCAAAAAAGATGAAATTTCTCTTAAAACAGATAAATTTTTAATTAAAAAAAAAAAAAAAATTTTTAAATAGTTGAATTTTCATCCAGAAAAGATTTCAGTTCTCTTTTCAACACCAAAATATTAAATTTAACCAAAAAGTAAATATTCTACAAAATAATTAAATTTTCAACAAAACAGCAGAATTTGCAACCAAAAAGTATGACTTTTCAACAAAATTGTTGAATTTTAAATCAAATAGTTACATTTTCATGCAAGAAAGATGTAATTTCTGCTAAAGCAGGTGAATTTTGAAATCAGAAAAACAAATTTTCAAAAAAGAGTGGAATTTAAAACCGAAAAGTTGCATTTTTATTCAAGAAAGATGAAATATTTCTTTTAAAACAGATGAATAAAAAAAAATGAAGAAATTAGTTGAATTTTTAACCAAAAAGAATGACTTTTTAACAAGATTGTTAAATTTTCAACCAAACAGTTGTACTGTCCAAGAAAAATGAAAATTCTACTAAAACAGGTGAATTTTTAAATCAAAAAGACAAATTTTCAAAAAAAGAGTTGAATTTTCATCCAAAAGGATTTCAATAGACTTTTCTACAGAAAGATACAAATTTTCTAGGAAATAGTTGAATTTTCAACAAGACAGTTGCATTTTTGTCCAAGAATGATGCAATGTTTCTACTAAAACAAGATGAACTTTTAAATTAAAACGACAAATTTTCAGAAAAAATATTTTTCATCCGAAAAAGATTTCAGTTGACTTATCATCAACAAAATATGAATTTTAAACAAAAGGTTAATACTATACGAAAAGAGTTGAATTTCTAACCCAAAAAGACGAATTTTTAACAAAACAGATGAATTTGCAAGAAAATGATGTCTTTTTAAGAAATTGTTAAATTTTCAAACAAATAATAAAATTTATAACTAAAAAGATAATCTTCAGGAGAAATTTTTAACAGAATAGATAAATCCACAACCAACCAGATCAATTTTTGATCAAGAAAAATGCACCTTCAACCAGCTAGTTGAACTTTTCACTAAAAAATGATTTTTTTGAATCGAAAATGGAATCGCCCAATTTTCAGTTTTGAAAATCAATTTTTAACAAAAAAAAACTAATCTTTAACCAAAAGAGTCGACTTTTTATTCAAATAGTTCAATCCTGAACTAACAAGATGAATTTCGAACTAAAAGAAATTAATTTTCCTAAAGTGAAGTTTGTAAATGAAAACACGAATTTTTAACAAAAATTTTTCTTTAAAAAAAATCTAGTTTCAATAAAAAAGCAAATTTTCAACCAGTTGAATTCAACCAAAAAAGACGAAAATTAAACAAATACTTGAATCTTAAACCAAAAAGATGAATTTTCACCAAACAAGGTTAATTCTCTAACCAAAAAGACGAATTTTAAATTGAATTTTCAACTCGAAAATATGATTTTTTAACAAAAATTTAATTTTCTTCCACCTACTTAAATTTTCATAAAAATAGTATAATTTTTAACAGAATAGTTTAATTTTCAACAAATAAGTTAATTTTCTATTGAATAGTTTAATTTTCTATCAAATCGTTGAATTTTGTAGTCAAAAAGACTAATTTTCTAAAAAAAAATAAATAGAATAGTTGAATGAACTATTCTATGAAACAGTTCTATAAACAGGTTGACTTTTCGACCAAGAATATTAATTTTGGAGAGAAAAAGACGAATTTTTAATGTTTAAGGTCTTGTAATGAAAATTTGTTTTTCTTCAAAAGCTTTAACTCGAAAATATTTTGTTCGAAATTACTCAATTTTTAATTTATTTTATAACTTGAAAAGTTTTAACTGGCAAGCGTTAAGGCCAAATGTTAAGTATAATTAATAATTTAAAAAGTTTTAACTGCCAAACGTTTAATTTTGAAGCGTTTGAGTACAAAAGAGATTCAATATTACAATTATTGCTGATTAAATATTGTTTTCAGTTTTGAATGAAGTTTGGATTCGATTAATTTTCAACGTTCTTTAGTAGAAATTTTTCCATTTTTAATGTTTCTCATTCAAATTTACTTCACTTCGAACGTTTCTTCCTGATAATTCAGTTTCAGAGTTTTATGATTGAACATTTTTCTCAGAAAAATTTGTCCAATCAATTTTAAAGTTAAATTAGAATTTTTTATGCAACGAGTATTGAAAAATCAAGACCATTAGAAGCTTTGACTTTGGAAAATTCAATTAAGTTTTTAATTTTAAATTGTCAAATTTTAATCGAAGCGAAATGAAAATAGTTTACATTCAAAAGCTTTCAATTTTTCATATGAATTTTAAATGATCTCGTTTTCAAAGTCTGAATCTGAAAATAGTTCATTTTTTAAGTTTTTCGCAATTGAAATTTGAAATAATTCAATTCTGAGATTCTTTATCTAAAAAAAAATAGTTTAATTTTTAATGCTTTAAATTAAAATTTGAACAAAATTAATTTGAAACGCTTTTAATTCGAAATTAATAATTAAAGATAATTATTGTTTCAAAAATGTTTCAAGCCTAGTATTTAAAAATTGGATGAATAATGGATTTCAAAATTGTTTCCAATTTTAATGTCAAAAAATAAAATATTAACTTATAATATTTATCTCTATTTTATTCAATTGGAAAAAATTAAAGAAATACAATTGATCAATTGCCAACTATATATTCGTAGATTTAAAGCTCAGGGAATCAATTATTTAAATTTTCAGTTTCGAGTTGATTGACATGACCTAAAAAATGCCAGGATCCCTTCCTCTTATCGAGAAATATTCGAGCACTATATTCATTAATAACAACGTACATCCTTTCCAATCTAAAATCGATACTGAGGCCATTTTTGCTTTTTAGTCGCTCTCTAACTGACCGATTCGTTAAAATTCACCTCTACTCTTTTCCCATTTCACACTTTTTTCCCTTTTTCCCAGATATCACCACTATCGGCTCCTGTCGATGTGACTCGTTTCGTCCCGCCTGTCCTACAGGCATCAGGATTTTCGTAGCTATAGGGTGACCGAGAAAAAATATATTTTTCAAACACCGAAGTCCCATTTCCCTGGAGCGGAGAACGTGATCTCATTTTAAAACACAAGTCCGCTCTCCAGTCTAGTTTTATTGCACAGTTGTAAAAAAGTTACCCCTCGACTACAAAACAAGTAAAGAGTTTTGTGCATGATGGTTTCTAAAGTGAAATAGGAAAAAGTTTCGTTCAAGAATGGCGAAGGATTGAATTGAAATTAGGGTGATCTCCTGCGTATCGATATTCGATGCTTCGAACTATCGGCTTTCGAAACTGCCGCAATTCGGTCTTTCCAACTGTAACGTTGGATATCTTGTGCAATGAGAAGAGGCAGATCGAATTTTTATGCAAATTTCACTCCTGAAAATTTATTTTCCTAAATTGTACATGTGCAGATATCTCTTTTGGCGTCGGCAGAATGACAAACGTGTGATGTTTTTATTTTACCCTGAGAGAAATTGCATTTGTTAGAGTATAGAAAAGGCATTCCATTTTCAAGATTAGACTTAACATTCACAGTTTTTTATGGAGAGAAAATAACCAACAGTTTTTGATACAGTTGATAGAAAATATATACCAATGAAAGAATTAAACCTGCGCATTAAAATTCAAGGGATCCAGGCGATTCGGTTGTGGTTACCAAACATATGGTTGTGAGTCGCAAAAAAGTGCTTAGTGTCACAAAACAATTTATTTGACTCAAAAAAAAAATTTTTTCTAAACAATTTTCATTACTTGTACCTAAAAGGTTGAATGCTCGTACCTATTTTATCTATGAGCTTTGTTTGAGTGGTTTTGAACAAAAGAAAGCTTTATTGTGTTTTAAAAAATGTACAACAAAATATTTGGTTGACCCGACTAAATTTTTTGGTTATTTTAACAAAATATTTCGTGAGATGGAGTATTTGGTTGGATCAACAAAAAACGTTAAGTCAATAAAATACATTTCGTTGAATCAATCAAAATTTGTTTGATTTCAGGGGGTATTTCCAATTGACCGAGCTTTTATTCAGGCGTTTTTCAAAAATTCCTAAAAAATACAATTGTCAATATTTTTGAATGGAAGTTTCTTTATATTTTTAAGCAGATCCTAAACTAAGAAAAATACATAGTTGCCAATTAAAAAAGAAATAATAGAAGGCGCTGTAGCATTACAAAAAATGTATCCCAGAAACGACACGTTCACTTGGCTGACATGATTCAGCTACTCCAGGTTATCTAAAACAGAAGAATCGAGGAGATTCTTTATATATACGAGCACATCTATAGCCGGGACTGAAACAAATAAAAAATATTGAAAATTGACAAAATGGCGCCCATTTGAAATTTTTTTGTGAATTTTGACTTTTTTGCGGGTAGTTTTTGACTTGGTTAAAATTCAAAAATCATTATTATTCATTTATTTCAGTTCGGGCTATAGCCAAGCATCCGCTAAATATATCCTCCAAATTTGAGCCTAATCGGTCCAGCGGTTTTGACGGAATCATGTCAGCCATTTAAAAAAATCGTTTTTTGAGAAAAACGCGTTTAAGGCTAGACCCTGTATACTTTGATCATGGACCTAACACTGAAAGTTTTGAGTAGAACTTGGATTCAAATCTAGAGATGCTTTCGGAATATCGTGTAGGAGAAGGAAACCCTGTTTGAGACGAACAATGACTCTATTATACACATTTATGACCTGCCTGCCTGACAGCCGAGGCGGCCCTCCACAGCGTGCGGCTGAGTACTCTCCGCTCTGCGCAGTTGACCCTGCTGCAGCTTCGTTAAAAATTCAGAACAAAACAAATCCCTTTGCGTACAAATTCCACATACTATATACTATCAGAAAATAAAAAATCGATTTTTTGGTCCGGTCAAATAGAAATACCCCCTTAATACAATTTTATTCGAGTAGAAGGCTTTCGGTTAGTGCTAATTTTTTTTTATGATAAAAAATTTTTTATGATAAAACTTTTGCGGGGAATTGAAATTCAATCAGGAAAAAAAGTTGCAAAACAAACCGGCTTGACAAGTAAAAAACAATCCTCTCTGAAGAAGTACAGTGTTCATGAAATAATCACAAATATACACGATATGTGTGACAATCAAAATGTTGGAAGCATTCGATTTTGAATTAAATGGAAAAAGGTATTTCAGATTGGGACAAAATATTTTTTTCTATTCATATCGATTACAATAAGCAAAAAAGTAATCACTTGCGAGATCAAGGTGTACGCTCTTATTTTATAATTATAATTTTTTATATTTGAACAGAAAGCGGAAAAACGCGATCAATACATTGTTTCAAAAAATGTAGATGATGATTTTTTTTATGTTTGAATTATCATCAATTCTATTATCCAACTTAAGTTAACGGAAAAAATGTTCTTCTCGGTTTTAACGTCTATCCATGAAATAAAATGAATTTTAAACAAAATTAATTTTTAATCACAGATTTATTGCGCAAATAGGTAAAACTTGTTATACATGTAAACACTTTTCAAAATTCATGAATACGTTTCAACATTTCTTTTATAATATATAATAATGTTACAAAACTTAAAAATTTTAGGTTAAAATTTTAAATATAGCAATTAGGTATAAAATTATCTTTTGATTTTAAATGTGAACAAAGCCTCATAGATTATAAGAGCCCATTTCAGATTTTGATTTTGATCAAAATATTTCAAGCTATTATATATCTTCGCATACCACGAAATGAACTGAGTTGGATTGATTACATTTTGTTCGTTCATACCTCATTTCATGGCAATTTTTTTATATAAACCACTTACGATATTTTGTAATTCCAAATATCAATTTTAAATTTGTTACGGAAATAAAATTCTCATTTTATGAATTTTTTTGCGTCTCAGTTTTGATATAAGATTTGTATATGATGAATAAACACAATATCTCGATTATCGTAATAATACATATTTCCTTTATATTTTTACATTATAAGTTAATTGTATAATTTAATTTAAATGAAACATCAAATTTCGATTGAGGTTATATGTTAAAAAATAATTTTTGTAGTGCAAAACATTATAATAAGAATAAAAAGTTACTTACAAGTTATTAAAAATTACTTTTAAATTCAAAAATAAGGGAAATATCGATTATTTTCTGCTATTTGACAAACTTCAAACGTTGCAAATAACTTTTCTGTTGCCGGATGACAAAGTTCTGGAATAGAATTTTCGTAATTATTTTTGGTCAGTTAACCTGTCAAATATTGACACTTTAATGGTTATTAAATTTTATTCTTAAAGTCTGTTTAATAATTTTCAATTAATAATCAATTTAGCTTCGAAAATTAAACTCTTGAGCCACCAAATTAATGAAAAAAACTATGCTAACAGATGACATATAAAATAATAGACATTTACAAGTCATTATAACTCTGTCACTGTAATTGGATATTTAAAAAAAGTTCATTTTTTCATTCTGCGATTAATTATAACAAATAAAAAATAAATATATATACTGTATGATGAATGCGCTCGAAACTACTTTCCAATGGTCTTATGTTTCTAGGAATCTTTTGGGCATTGAAATTTCAATTTTTGTTTCGACTAACAGATTATTTCAGGCATTGTTAGCAAAACAGAAAATTCGTGCGTGAACTAAAGCGTTACAAATATACATAAAAAAAGTATAAATATTGTGAAATGACAACAATGTAAATGACTGGTGTGCAGAATTTAAAATTGAACGAGATATTCTTGTTTTCATAACTAATAGCAAAACTTCGATTTTCACAGTACATTGGTTGATTCGATTCGCAGATATATCTGATAAATATAGGACTGGCGGGAACGATTTGGCGCGAATGTGGTGCACAGTGAACATCCGCAAATTGATGGCCGATCGAGCCACTAATTACTCGAATTGGGCATCTTTTAAAAGCTCGACGTGCTAATTTTCGAAAACGCGAGAGAGCGGAAGAGTTACCTGCCGTAAAACACGCTAAAAACAGTTTTATTACCCATACGCACTTGGTGCTCGGTACCTTCGGTACACTCACAAGAGAGACATTTTAATTTATTATTCTCCTATTAATGAAAATTAAATTTCCTATGATCGTAGACATGTTTCTTTATTATTACACTGGAACCTGGATTTCCGTTAACAGGATTTGTGCGCTCCTAGAATTGCTCTCCTCGGCAATTTGTTGATAAGGGGAGCCGCGGGACCAAGAGAGAGAGGCGGTGCTCATTTAAGCATGACAAACAGCATGAGAACCGCACTTTCATCGCATTAGTTGCACTAGGTTGCATCATGCGACCAAGTCCAACAGAAATTATTCATTCGGCCCTGTCTGTTTACGTTCGGAGTCCCTGGATTTGTGCCGGAGGTCACTGCGGGCCATGCTGGAAACCGTGCACAAATCCAGGTTCCAGTGAATTATGATTATTTATACCATGAAGCCAAATTCCTTTCGGTGTTGAGAAGACTGAATACTGGCATGAAGAAGATGGTCCTCAAAATTATCGTGAATAATCCTTCTAGAAATAATTAATTGGAAACAATTCCAAACAATGGAAAGAAATTTGAATTGTTTCTAATCGTGTGTGCACGATTGTGAACGATTGAGTGTTGCAAAGTTTCAATCGTTCCCAATCGGGCCAATCGGTAGTAGGATTTTGAGGTTATGAAGTAGCAATTTGATGGCAGCACTTTCTTCTCGCGGGAATTATTTGAAAACGTTTATTTACTTTTTTTCGAGGCAAAGCATGTTGAAGCAATATCTTCATGAAAAAAATTAAATAAATGTTTGGTAATAATTTCCGCGAGCTGAGAGTGCTGTCATCAACAAATTTGCTAATGAGGTGAAGTTTTTTCATCAAATTATGCATTTTATTTTCTATAATTTTGTATAAAAAACATGTAATTTATTAAATAAATTACTTAAAATATTTGAGGTACAAAACAATTAAAATTAACTGAGAGTAAAGTTATTCGGATTCTTCCTCATTTTCTAATATCCTACGGATATTAACATTTTCACTTGTTAATTCGTCACTCTCTGTCCCACTATCACTCTCACTTGAAAGATTCATCATTTTAATTTAAAATTCATCTCCCGTAGAAAATGTATCTAATTTGTTGAAAATTAATTAATTTTTGTTGTTGTGAAACTTCAACTATTTCATAGAAAATCGGTATTTTGCATTTAAAAATTAAACTATTTGTTTGAAAATTTATGTACTTTGAGTAAAATTTGACTTTTTTGTAAAAAAATAATCTTTATGATTGAAAATTCATCTTTTTGGCAAAAAATTCAACTATTCTTTTTCTTTGAATGTTTTTTGTTTGAAAATTTTTTTTTTTTCGATGAAAATGTAACTATTATTCAAGTTGAATATTCCATAATTTTAGTTAAGAATTCATCTTCTTTTTTGAACATTCTTTTTTTTGCCTAAAAATTTACTTATTCATTTTTTGGTAGAAAAATTATCTTTTTCAGTTTAAAATTCGTCTTTTGGTAGAAATTCATCTTCTTGGTCCAAAATTTAATTATTCTAGTTAAAGATTCTTCATTTCAGTAAAAAATTCATATGTCTGGTTTAAAATTCAACTATTTCAGTTAAATATTTACAATTTCATTTGAAATTTTATCACTTCGTTTGTTTGTTTGAACATTAATTTTTTTAACTTGAAATTCAATTATTTAATTTTTGGTTGACAATTGAACTTTTTTAGTACAAATTATTTTTTTTGCTTGAAAATTCAACTATTTTAGTTTCATATTCATTGTTTTGGTTGAAAACTCTGATGTTTGGTTTAAAATTAATTTTTTTAAATCAAAAATGGTACTATTCCATTTTCGGTTGAAAATTATTCTTTTTTTGGTTCAAAATTCAACAATTTGGTTAAAAATTTGTCTTCTTCAATCAAAAATTCAACTATTTTTTTTGTTAAAATCTGTAACAGTTCTTGAATAGTAAAATCTCCAAGTCCATTTCTGTCAATTATTGTTAATTTATTTAACCTTTTAATTACATAAAGCCTTCTGAACAATCTAATACTATAAAATTAAAAATTTTAAACCTTTAAAATTCAAATATTTAAAGATTAGGCATTGCAAAACAAATTATTTGAAATATTCAAAATTGAGTATTTTAAATATTTAAAACTAGGAATTTTTGAGAATTTCAAATCAAACTTATTCATAAATTCAAAATTATTATACTGCAAGACATTAAAAAAGATGGGATAAGTTTTTTTACTAAAAATTAAAAGAATTTAATAAATTACCTCTAATTTATTTAGTCCGAGTTTCAAAATATTGGCGCCATCCTACGTTCTAATGATTCCAATCGTTTCCAATTGGGTATCCAGTAATTTAATTCAGAGGTTAAGTTGTCACTACAACATTTTGATATTGCGATAATTATTTACAAGCGGCTTTTACGCTGGCATGATTTTCACGTACCGTTAATTCATATACTTTCGACTCTTCATTCGGTATACCGCCTGAACAAACGTTCTATTTTTTGGACTTGAAATTTTGGTTAAATTAGGAAAAATTTAATTTCCAACCCATAAACACGTCCGCGCCATGTGTGTTACAGACGAAAACTGCAAAGGGCGCACTGCAGGCAAGTGCATTTACTCAATTCAACCCGATTGGGAACAATTGACACAATTAGCAACAATTTAAACCGATTCAACTTTTAATCACTCTTAATCGTTATTAATCGTGTCCAATCGATTATTTCTAGAATGGAAAACAAAAATTGTAGTGTTTGAGGGAAATGGCGAGAAAACTGTATGCAACATTGCCTTAGACGAAGAGAGGATAGAACAAATTGATGATTACGTGTATCTGGGAAATTTATTCACTATTGACGGAAAGATTGATGGAGAGATAGCCAGGCTTATAAACAAGATAGGAAGGTTAGCGTTCGTATAGGAGCCATTGCCAGAACTTAAAATAAAACAAATGAAGCTACAATTGGAATATCCTGCAATATTCTGCACAAAGTATAAGAGTAAAGTTAACGCGGTTGGAATGAAATTCCTGCGGGATATATGCAATAAAACGCTGATGAACAAAGTCAGTAACACGGAAAAAATTTATCCGTGAAGAAGTAACGAACCTGTAGCTAGGTCTCGGATACGAGATAAAAAAATGAAACATTACATCCTTATATCTATGAGAAATATATGGATAAATTTCGAAGTTTCTGACGAACAGTGCGAATTTCCTACGAACAGTTCCTGAAAATTTCAGACTGAAATATAAACAGGAAAAATTTTATTTGTGCGATTTAATTTTATATTAATTTATGAATTCGCAAATCAGAAGATTCGAACCCTCAAAGACTGCTGGCTCGCCAGTTTCTAAACATAAACCAGGAGTGCGTAAACACGCGCAGCCATCGAGGCCAAACAAAATAGGTATTATAAAACTTCTATCCGACGATTAAAAAATATCCGACGAGCTCAAGGCACACATGCGAGCGCACACACGCACCGCGCGTTTGGGAGAGTGTGTGTGTGGGCCAGGTACAGGCGAATCTACTTTCTAGTTCCCAGATTCGTCGGGCAAGCTCGTGAGTGCTCTGAGAATCTTTTCCCAATCACTCGTAACATGTTTGTAATTATTCACGTAAAAAAAAGTGATGAACCGTTTTAGAATTTTCACATCGAGTTCGTCAATCTTTCTCAAAGTTCGCAGGTTATTTACGAAAATACATAAATATCCGATGAATTTTTCTCATATCCGAGACCTAGCTACTAGTTCGTGACTTTTTTACGGATAAATTATTTCCGTGAATGAGAGGATTCACAAGGAATGTGTTGTAGAGGAAACAGTGTTTGACAAGAGTGAAAGAAATTTGTTGCAATGGTTTGGTCATGTCGAGAGTATGCCAGGGGAGTGGCTGACAAAACAAGTATATTTAGGTAAAGTGAATGGTAGCGTACCTAAAGGCAGACCAAGGAAAGAATGGTAGGAATGTGTGAATGAGTATCTAAGGCGAAAATATATAAAGAGCCATAGAAACACAAGAGCTTGCATGAGAAGATTTACGGACGTAAACGAAGGTGAAGTTGTATGCCAGAACAGGAAAATGCGAAGAAAATAGTTTTGAAGAAATTTTTGATAATATTAACTCCTTGAATCCCAACATTTATATCAAATTGAAAAAAAAATAAAAGTGTAGAAAACTGCGAACTTCTTTCTTCAAAAATCGTGTTTATGAGATCTAGCATGCATTGTTGAAACCCTGATTGGTTGCATACTGCGCTGCTATGAATTTTAGTGGCTGTTTTCAGTTTGTTCTTTTGAATTTTCTGGAATTGAAGCAGGGAAAGCTAAATGGTGCTGAGTCAAGTCAATGAAATTTTACAGCGGTGACAAAAATGAAACAGTTTACAACCGATTGAGTAAATTATTATTATTTTTTTGTATAGATGGATGAATTAATTAAAAAACTATTGTGTCAAAAAATAGATAGCGCTACATGTAGGTTCATGTAATAATTTGGAAATGGCAATGAATTTAGCAGCGTTCAGCTTTTTCTGGTATAATAACTCAAAATAATATATCAGTCGTTGATAAAATCATATTTTTATTTATTTTATAAACAAATAATACTTTTTAACCAAAAAAGGGATATTTATAATACTAGTATAACATTTTTAAATTATGATAAAAATATATCCAATTGCTTATACTTGCTAAGTCATATAAAAACCGTCAAACTGCTAAAAAAAGTGAATATTTTAGTATATTTCCTTCATTTATTTTGAATTATTTCAAATTCAAAAACATTTCAATACATTCGAATACTACATCGCAGGATGAGAAGTTGCAAAACGTTAACTTTTCAGTGAAATAGGTGTAAAAAAACGAGAAAATCTGATCTTTGCAGAAAACCAAATTCCAAAAAAAAAACAGGCTGAGCACCGTTTAGCATTCCCTGCTTCAATTTTATAAATAATAATATTTAAATGAGGAATCTTTATTATAAAAATCAATTTATGAAGAAGAAAATTCAGATTGTAAATGATTCTTTAATAATAAAGGCAATAATTATTTTCCTAACTTTATAATCACATGTTTTAAAAATAAGTACCATTGGGCAAGTCGATTGAAAATCTTCAAATCTTTAATTTTTTTGCGAATAGACAAAAATTTTTTCAACATTTTTTCGTGAAGGTCATTGCACTGAATAACCTAAGAAGGGTACAAGTGAGACAAAAATTTTGTCGTAGAAATATATTTCAAAAAATTATGAAATCTTTAGGTACAAATTAACAGAGGTGCATATTTCCTTCTTTTTTGAAATATTACATTTAGATGAACATTTTTTTTTACTTTTTTCCATCAGAGGTTATCCATATTCATGAACTCCACACAAATAAAAAACTGGAAACAAATTTTTTTTTATGGATAAAAATTTTCAATCAACTTGCCCAATAGCGAGAAATTGTTTAAAATTTGCTTTTTTTAAATTTGTTCGTGATGTCACAAAAAAAATTTTCGGTTTTATTAGTAATGAATCTACTAATTTTATGTTTGTTTTGCTCATCCTATCGACCATATATTTGCAAATAAATCATTTCATTTCATGATAAAATTAATTTCTGAATTTTTCTACAAACTGTCCACTGTTACGGATTTTTTTATAAGACTAACCCATTTTCAGCTCGTTCAGGGCTAACGTTACTGAAAATTGAGTACTGATCTTGAGTGCCGTGTTTCTAAACATAATTGATAAAAGAGATAATTTAAAATGTAAATGTTTTTTTTTTAATTAGGAAATAATTATATTCTTAAAATTTTGCTACTAAACTATAATTTTCAAAAAATAAGCTTTTTATGAATTTTGAAAGGCTTCAAGACAATACAACATTTTTCTTAAGATTCCCGGGCAATTTTCAAATGATTTTTTATTTTGACAAAAATTCCTGGAAAAATTTTGAATGATTTTTCATTTTGCAAAATGAGTTTTGGGAGAAAATTGAAAAATATTTCAAATTATTTCATAAAATTTCGATAAACATTCAACTATTATGTTATTATATCGTTCTATTCAGATGGATTCAACTCTTTACATTCAAAATTAAAATCTTTTTTAGTGTGAATATCAACTATTGAATTTTTCGTTGATCATTCGCTTTTTATGTTGAAAATTCATATTTTTGGGTTGAAAAATTAAAAAGTTTTGTAGAAAATTCGTCTCTTTTGGAAATAATTAATTCTTTATTGGTTTAAAATGCAACTGGTGGGAAATTATTCTTTTTTGATGGAGGATTCAACTATTTTGTTGAAAAGTTCTCGTTTTTAGATAAATTTAACTTTTTTTTTATTGAAAATGAAAATCAGTTTAGGTTGAAGTATCAATTAGGTATTACATTTTGCGATGAGGATTCATCCTTTTTTGTTGAAAATTCAACTATTTGGTTGAAATTGAACTTTTTTGTTAAAATTTGGATTCAACATATCTAAAATCTACAAAAAACTTATTGAATATTCTCAAGAATCTTAAGAAAATTATATTTATTTAACGTTAAAAACAAATTAAATTACAAAATAAGTAGTGATTCTAAAATTTTATTCTGTATTACACATTACTTTTCACTCAAAGCGAAAAAACGCACGTGTGTATAACGCGATTGCTGATGCTGTTGTCTGTAAAAATTGATTTATCGTAAATTTTATTTATAGAAGATTGAAAAATTGAGAATATTCAATCTAATTCCACCGATAATCTATTAAACAATTTCTGAGTTTTTAATTAAATTGAGATGTCGATTCTTAATTGAATTTTTTTTGTTTAATCAAATTGTTTTCACCCTGGTTCAGCACCAGAATATCTCTGTAGCAGGCTATAAAGAAAATATTTGAATTGAAAATTAAATTCTATAGAATATTTTTTTCCGCCTAATAATCGGGGATTTTTTTTATTGGTGAATGTAGTGACTTATCATATTATTTATTGAAAAGATAAATAAGTTATCGATAATTTTAATCTAAAACGCAAGCAGGGAAGATGATGAAAGATCTACAATTATCACACATGTGTATTTTATTACGTATTTGATATTTTCATACATGCATATAATTGATATTGATTAACCATTGAGTGAAATTGTTACCAAGTGACTTATTTCACAATTATAGGGAGTATAAATATTTTATTTCATGTCAGTAGATTACAATATGTTTCCATATTTTTCTGGAACACCTGGCTGAACCAACTATTCCAAAATTTGCCTTCAAATCTTTCGATTCGGGATATTACAATTTTTTTTCAGGTGTAGAAATTTCTGACCCTTTGGGACATTGTGGTGATTCCACCAGAATGATATCTGAAATCGGTATCAATAATTATTATAAGGTAAATAATTGTATTATTTTAACAATCTGTTACTTCTAAGCAAACGTTATATGTAGATCACTCTAAAAGTTCCTGGAATGATTAAGAAAAAATAATTTTTTAACGCAATTTTTATTATATCTTTTCAAAATAGTCTCGATTAACACTTATACAGTCGTGCATCTTTTGACTGTCATTTAAAGACTTGCTCTGAAGACCACTAATTAGCAATTTTTCGCTTCACCGTTTCTAGAATCTCATTCCAGAAATTTAAAATTTTAGGCATCCATATGTAAAACATTTTTAAATGCGGTATTCTAAGATTTAAAAAACTAATTCTTGAAAAATAAAAAAATGTCTTTTTACACAACTGACCTACTCCGCAAAGATAAATGCAGCGGATTTCCTCAGGTCCTACATTCTTGTAAATATTACCATAATTTGCACACCATTGATATTTTTCACCGGTCTGAAAACATATATTCTTTTAGTTAACAATATTTACAAAAGAAATTGTTTTATGATATTAAAAAGTCCATGTAAAATTTTGTTTACTTACAGGGCACTTATTCATACACTTCTGGAGTTCTTTATTATTCTACAAATGGTATAATTTCAATTAATAGAAGTACTATTGGACAATGTTTTGAAGTATTATAATTTAAAATTGAAGACAAATTCCACTTAATTGAAATCGTTAAATTATACAGATAAGCACTTTCAGTGAGCGATTAATTTTACCGATATCAACAAACTTTTACGCATTTTTCTTGTAATAAATTTGTTATTGTTAACAGTCTGAGAAAAAGGTTACGAAAAGTAAAACTCACCGGGTCGTAAGGTACCTGATCTGCAAAGAAGGCCGACAATAAAGTTGCGATGACTTTAAAAACAAAGAGACATTAATTAATTAATTTATTCCCAAATAAATTTCATATAAGTAAGACTAAGGTTTATCATAAAATGAGATAAAATATTTAAAACCAAACTAGATGAAGTTGTGTTGTGATTGTTTAAACAATGCAATTCTATTTATTTGCAACTTAAAATGTAATTGAGTACTACACTTCAGTACCCTGGCTAATATTGAATGAGGGTACTAAAAAACAAGTTTCAAATTTTACAGTCTTAGTTAAAAATTTAAATAAATATTATTATTTGAACAAAATACAAACTTAAATTGTTCAAATACCGGCACTTTAGATTAGAAATAAAAAGGTGGAAAAGAAACATATGGGACGATCGGTAATTCGTGGCGTTATACATAGAATACGATGTATATGTTAGCATTAGTAAAATTATTCAAGGAGATTTTAATCATATAAAGTGAGATGCAGAATTTTGTTTATAAATTTTATTCATTTTCAATACTTTTTAATTAGTTAATGAGTATACTTTCTGCAGTATATATTATGAAACTAGCTCTTTACAAGTCTAGTGTTTAAATACAAAGTACCCAATTTTCTGGAATGTAATTAATTAATAAAAGTAATCATATATCATCAATAAGTTATAATAAATACAAACTTAGTAGAAGAGCAAATTCCACTTTTCCCGTCATCTTGATAGCTGGATTTTAGGACAAAGTTTTTTCCAATGAAATTTTTTTCTGAAGAAAATGTGAACTAACGAGGTTTGGCAAGAAACTCGATATTTATTGAATGATAACATATTATCACTTGTTGTTATTTGCGTTCTTGACACTTGCGTAGACGTGACGTTTATCTGAAAAAACAAAAAAATTGATCAGTCAGACATGAAATATTAATAAAATGCTTTAACTGCGTCGCAATTTGGTGTGAAGTTTTTTAACGCCGTAAGGAAATATAAGAGTTTCGTAATTCAAAAGTGGTGTAACGATATGTCTCGAAAATCTCGCAATCATTGTGGTTAAAAACCTGATCGGCTTTTCATTAGTTTCAATTTTTTAAATTAATTTGAAATTTTGAAAATTAAATCTACAAACAATTCCTTTGAATGGCAAGTTATAGAAAACCTTATGTTAATTGAGAAACGTTTTTGCTTTCTAATATTCTTGCGCGGTTGAATTAAAACTTTCAAATTATCTAATAAATTATTGTAAATATTATAGATGTTTTTTTCTGGAAATGAGTATTTCTTCTAAAGAATTAATAAAAAATCATAAATTTTCGAAAAAGACTCAACATTTCTAAAAAACTTTAGGTCGTATTCGTTTTTCTTTGACCGGAAATTAGCATTGAAAAAAAAATTTTCATCGAGATGCCCAATTTTTAATAATTTTATGTTATGTAAGCGTTTTAGACCGGAAATAGGTATTTTAATTCAAAAGTTATTAAATTTCAAAGGTTCGATATATTTTAACGATCAACGTCTCTGTTTTGTTAGCGTTTTTAAACAAAAACAATAAGATTTTAACGGTTTGTAATTTTTAACAATTGTAGGTTACGTTAGGGATGTACACCAAAAATTTATATTTTAGGATGAAAATAGTTATAATGTGAAACCTAAAGAATATTAGGTTATTTTAATTTTTTATTTTATATTATTATTTTACAAAAGAATCATTAAATACTCTGAAAAAATTGTTGTTTTGTCATGGTGTGTTTGACCTGAAATTGACATTTAAAAAACGAAAATCATCAGATATAAAACCAATGATTTATGTTTAAATAGTTATACTTACAAGTTTGAACAATTTCGGATGGACTCATTGTCTTTTGTCGGAAATTGAAATTCTAAAAAAAATATTTCAATAAACATTATTATTTTTTTAACAATTTTAGGTGACGTTGGAATTTTAAACCGAAAATTGGAATTTTCGAACAAAAATCATTATCAATGCACAAGAATTAGAATCTTTGAACAAATGTGTATTATGTTAGTGTTTTTCGTCGAAAATTATTGGCATTTTAAATGAAAAATAATTAGGTTTTAAACAATATTAACAATTTTTCAAAATCTTCAGGTTATTTTGGAATATTTCACCTGAAATCCAAAGATTTAAATCCAATGATTTTTGTTTAAACAAATGAAATGAACAAGCTTCAAAAATTTTGGATTTTGATAGTGTTTTTAGTCGGAAATTTACATTTTTATTAAAAAATCATTAGATTTCAAGGAAGGTTAATAATTTTTGAACAACTTCAGGTTACCTTAATATCCTTTCACCTGAAATGGGTTATTCTAAACAAAACTAATTACATTTTACAGAAGATTTACAATTTGAAACAATTTTTCCTTATTTGATGTTAATTTTTTCCGTAGAAAATTGCTATTTTAATTTGAAAAATCATAAGATTTTTTAGATTATTATTCCGTCATTGAATACGAATTTTTTGTTCAATTTTTTTTTTTGCGTTTTGAAACAGAAATGGGTACTTTTAATACAAAAAAAATTGGATTTAAAAGAAGATCAAAAATTTTGAAACAATATCAGGTTATTCTAGAGATTTTCACCGGAAATGGATATAAATTTTAAAGAAGATTTGCAATTTTGGAACAATTTGAGATTATGCTAACATTTTTCACCGAAAATCGGTGCATTTGAACCAAAAAAAAAATAGGTTTGAATGCACCATATTGATTGCCAAAATCCTTCAGGACGCTTTTTGCTCCAGGTATAGTTAATAATTTTTTTTGTGGTTTTATCAACCATGTACTTTTCATTCATTTATTAATGTAATGCAAGTTCATACCAGGATAGAATTTTCCTATGATATTTTTATTCTAGATCTTACCATAAATTTAAATTTACTACTGAGATAAAAGCTAAGGGATCTTTAATATTACTGATACTTATATTCGACCGAAAAAGAGTAATCGGAAGAGTTTCACAGAGCTATAATTTGGTTAAATTTTTTTCTTTTTTGACTGGAAAATCGTTTTTGGTTGGAAATTCAACTTTTTTATTTAAATTCGTGCTTTGGCTTAAAAATTTATCCCTTTTTGTAAAAATTTTATCTATTTCGGTTGAGAGTACAACTGTCTAGTTAAAAATCAGTCTCTTTTGGTTGTGGATTCAACTATTTTGTTGAAAATTCGTCTGGCTTTGATGAATTCAACTCTTTTCGATTTAAATTTAAAATCATTTATAGCTGAATTATCAACCATTAAATTTTTCGTTGAGACTTTATCTTTTTTAGTTAAAAATCAAACTACTTGTTCAAAAGCTGAACTACTTTGTTAGAAAATAATTTTCTTGGTTGAAGATTCATCATTTTAGTGGAAAATTCATCTCTTATGTTGAAAATGTAACTATTTAGGTGAAAGATCACCTGTGAGGCTGAAAATTAATTTTGTTGTTGAAAATTCGTATTTTTTGGTTGAAAAATTCAACAATATACCTTCATTAGAGATCCATTTAAGGCTTTTTCCAGTGAGAGGATGTTTAATTTTATAGCAGAGAACTCAGCTTTTTAAAATGCTGATGAGTAGGGTCCTGCTATATCGCAATTATTTTTATTTTGGCGAATTAGTTAAAAAGAGCGGGAAAGAAAGTTCTAAAAAATTTATTGCAGGCTGGGTTTGAACCAACATCGTAATTACTAGCGCACCTCACATGTAATGAGGAGGTTGTTGTTTTAAACCCAGACAGCAGTGCATTTTTTAGAACTTACTTTCTCGCGTTTTTAATAAACTCTCGAAAAGAAAAGATTCCGATATAGAATTACCCCACTTATTAGCTATGAAAATGAATAAAAAAATTAACCATTGCTTACTGGTAAAGGCCTCGAACGGATCTATAATTATTAACCAGTCTAAAGAAACATCATTTAAAAATTAATCTTATTTGGTTGAGCATTCAATTATTTTGTTGTAGATTTCTTCCTTCTTGGTGAATTTAACTGTTTTTTATTTAAAATTGAATCTTTTCATTTTAAAATTCAACTGTATTGTTGAAAATGAACTCTTTTGTTGAAATTTGAAATTAGGATATCTGAAATCTTAAAAATATTTTTGAATATTTGAATATTCTTGAGAATCTTAGGATAATTATAGTAATATAACCTTAAAAACAAATAAAGTTAGAGATAATTAGTTATTCCAAATTTTGATTTTGAAATAAAAATGACCTTTCCTTTCAAATCGAAAAATTTCAACCGTGTGTTGCGCATCATTGATGATGCTAGCGTTAAAAGAAGTCTAGACCAATTACTTTTATTGATCCTAATAAAATTTCAATGAATTAAATATTTTTGCTTTTTTCCCTTAATGAAATCATTTTATTTCGGTTCTTTTCATTTTTTAATAATTTTATGCAAGTTGACACCAGGATAGAATTTTTCCTATGATATCTTTATTCTAGATATTACCCCATAAATTCAAATTTACTGCTGAGATAAAAGCTCAGTGATCTTCAATATTACTTATACTTATTCTCGACGGAAAGAGAGCAATCCGGGGAGTTTCGCAGAGTGAGTGCATTTACAAAGTGCATAAACTGAGAGAACATGTGATATTGCGATCCATCACTGGAAATACTGGCGTACCTCTTATACTATGCAGCAAGAACACATGCACATAAGGGCTCGCTTCAACTACTGCAGTCATTTTATTCTTTCTCGCCCTGGAAAAACCGATCCATAGGGTACATTGCGAGATATAAATTTTTATTACTGAGAACACTGCAATGTGAAATTGTATCTAAAAATAAAATGTGCACTGTCTTCAGAGTTCCACAGAAAAAGTTTCTATTAGAGTTTCTATTAGAACGAATTTTTGGTTCCTCACGAGCTGCAACAAAAATGAACCCCTCTTGCTAAGAAGGAACAAAAAACGATGAATTTGCTTCAAAGGAGCTTCCTGTTGGGTCTCTGAAGGAACCTAATTTTAATAGAGGCTTTTTTTAAGAACCTGTTTTTCGCTTGGGCTACCTCGATATTTTATCTAGTTAATTATACATATTTTACGTTGAAGCACACATGTACTAGAACTCCGACGGACATAATTTAATAATTTCTTTTTCTGAAAAAAGATCTTCTCCTTTCTCTCCGCTGGGAATCGAACCACAGAACTTCCGATTGCCGGTCGGGTGCTTTCCCATTAATCTACTAGAGAGATCGAGAGAAGAAACTTTTTCAGAAAATACACGCATTATTTTGCAAGGCGGTTCATATCAAATTTTTTTTAAGGAATATATATTATCATCAGGGCATAACAGAAATTTTTAACGCCTTTTCAGACTAGATGGAAATATGAATTAAAAATTATTTTAATTGATATTTTTTCTGAAAAAGATCTTCTTCTTCCTTCTCGCTGGCAATCGAACCACAGAACTTCCGATTGCCAGTCGGGTGCTTTCCCATTAAGCTACTAGAGAGATCAAGAGAAGAAACTTTTTTCAGAAAATACACGCATTATTTTGCAAGGTGGTACATATCAAATTTTTTTAAAGTAATATATATTGTCATCAGAAAATTATATAAATTTTTAACGTCTTCTCAGACTAGATAGAAACGCGAATTAAAAATTATTTTAATTAATTTTTTTTTCTGCAATTTTTTTCTCTTCAGTGGAGAGAAAGGAGAAGATCTTTTTTCAGAAAAAAAATTAATTAAAATAATTTTTAATTCATATTTCCATCTAGTCTGGAAAGACGTTAAAAATTTCTGTTATTCTCTGATGATAATATATATTCCATGAAAAAAAGTTGATATGTACCACCTTATAAAATAATGCGTGTATTTTCTGAAAAAAGTTTCTTCTCTCGGTCTCTCTAGTAGCTCAATGGGAAAGCACCCGACCGGCAACCGGAAGTTCTGTGGTTCGATTCCCAGCGGAGAGAAAGGAGAAGACCTTTTTACAGAAAAAAAATTAATTAAAATAATTTTTAATTCATATTTCCATCTAGCCTGAAAAGACGTTAAAAATTTCTGTTATTCTCTGATGATAATATAGATTCCTTAAAAAAATTTGATATGTACCACCTTGCAAAATAATGCGTGTATTTTCTGGAAAAAGTTTCTTCTCTCGATCTCTCTAGTAGCCTAATGCTAAAGCACCCGACCGGCAATCGGAAGTTCTGTGGTTCGATTCCCAGCGGAGAGAAAGGAGAAGACCTTTTTACAGAAAAAAAATTAATTAAGATAATGTTTGATTCATATTTCCATCTCTCTAGTAGCTTAATGGGAAAGCACCCGACCGGCAATCTGAAGTTCTGTGGTTCGAGTCCCAGCGGAGAGACCAGAGAAGATCTTTTAACTTAAAAAAAAACTAGTTAAAATAATGTGTAAATCATACTTTCATCTAGTTTGAAAAGACGTTGAAAACTTCTGTTATTATCTGATGATAATATAGATTCCTTAAAAAAAATTTGATATGTACCACCTTGCAAAATAATACGTGTACTTTCCGAAAAAAGTTTCTCCTCTCGATTCCTCTAGTAGTTTAATGGGAAAGCACCTGAACGACAATCGTAAGTTCTGTGGTTTGATTCCTAGAGGAGGGAAAGCAGAATATCTTTAAAAAAAAAATTAATTGAAATAATGTTTAAATCATATTTCCATCTAGTCTGAAAAGACGTTGAAAATTTCTGTTTTTCTCTGATAATAATATAGATTCTTAAAAAAAATTGATATGTACCACCTTGCAAAATAATGCGTGTATTTTCTGAAAAAAGTTTCTTCTCTCGATCTCACTAGTAGCTTAATGAGAAAGCAACCGACCGGCAATCGGAAGTTTTGTGGTTCGATTCCCAGCGGAGAGAAAGGAGAAGATCCTTCTAAAACAAAAAAAATTAATCAAAATAATGTTTAATTCATATTTTCATCTAGTATGAAAAGACGTTAAAAATTTCTGTTATTCTCTGATGATAATATAGATTCCTTTAAAAAAATCTGATATGTACCACCTTGCAAAATAATGCGTGTATTTTCTGAAAAAAGTTTCTTCTCTCGATATCTCTGGTAGCTTAATGGGAAAGCACCCGATCTAGTATGAAAAGACGTCAAAAATTTCTGTTATTCTCTGATGATAATATAGATTCCTTGAAAAAAATGATTTAATGAAGAGAATTAAAGTACAAAATATTATCGCAATAAGACAAATTCTTTGAATCCCTCATCTCACTTACTAAGCCCACTTTGCAAGCGATTGGTTTGTGAATGCGCCTTCGTGTTGTTCTATTTAAGTGTCTCCAAAGGAACCCTTTTGTGTCTCCATAGGTTGCTAATGGAGTTCAAGTCCTAAAAGATACAAACTTTTATTGAAGCCGCAACTTTAGCGAACCCCCCGGTTTTCATGTGTCTCTAAACAAAATTGTGTTTCGTTTATGAATTGAAGAGCCGTCCAAAAATGTTGCCACCAGTTTAGGATTGGGAGGGGGTAGCTGGTAGCGCCAAAAACTATGATTGGTAACAGGGACTGGA
>CAKNYM010052257.1:551188-588776 GCA_932195095.1 Andricus curvator
ACTTAGATGCCTTTTAATGCGTTTCATCAGCCTAAATTTGAACAAAGTTTGCAAAAGATGGCCCTGCAGCGGTACAGATTAATAATAACTTAATAAGTTTGAAAATCACTTATATATTTTAGACTTTATACTATATCCTCTATTCCTCTTTATTAACGATTTTTTTTGTTCCCCCTGTTTTCAAGTAACTTCCTCTTTGTCCCCATTTTCTCGTTTTTTTTTCTCGCTTGAATGCAAACTGAATCAATAGAATCCAAAAAGAAAATCCAACTATTTTTGGTTGAAATTTAATTTCTTTGGTTGCGAAGTCTAGTATATTTCTGGCTTGGAATTTTTCTCGTGTCATTAAAAATTCTACTATTTGGTTAAAAATTTGATTATTTTATTGAAAATGCAGCTGATTTATTAAAAAGTCACATTTTATGGTTAAAATTTCAACTACTTAGTTGAAAGGAACTACTTTGTTGAAAATTAATTTTTTTGGTTTAAGATTCACCTCTTTGGTGGAAATGTAATATTTTCACTGAAAATTGAACTATTCCATTTTTGATTGAGTTTATCTTTTTTAGTAAAAAATTCAACTATTTGGTTGGAAATGTAGCTTTTTTAGTTGAAAATTCAACAATTTAGTAGAAAATTCATGTATTTTGATCAAAATACGTTCTTGGACAAAAAATCGTCCTTTAGATGGAAGATCTAACTATTTTGTTAAAAATTCTTTTTTCCTTTGGTTGAAAATTGGGTCTTTTAACTGAAATTTTATCTATTTTATTTCTAAGTGAAAATCTACCATTTTCAGTTAAAAATTCAACTATTCAATTAAAAATGCATGTCTTTTTAAGAAAACTCTTTGTTTTTTGGTAGAAAATTAATCTTCTTTGTTGAAAATTAATTTTTGTTTTGGGTGTAAATTAATTTTTTTTACTGAACGTTGAAATATTCTAATTACAGACTTTAGTTGAAAATTCATCTCTTCGGTTGAAAATTTATCTATTTTGTTGAAAATTGGACTCTTTTGGTGAAAAATCCTTTTTGGTTAAAAATGCAACTCCTTGGTTGGAAGCTAATCTGTTTTGATTGAGGATCCAACTATTTTGTTGGAAATTCGTTTTTTTTTTTAAATTAAATTCCACTATATTTGATTTCAAATGAAAATTCTTTTTGGTTGGCATATCAATTATTACATGTTTTCTTAAGAATGCATCTTTTCTGGTTGGACAATTAACTACTTGGTTTAAAATTGAACAACTTTGTTGAAAATTTATTTTCTTGGTTGGATTGAACTGGCTTCTATTTGAAGTTAAAATGTTTTCATTTGAAATATCAACTATCACATTTTTCCTTCAGAATTCCTTTTTTTCATTTAAGTTGAAGTACTTGGTTAAAAGTTGAATTGCATTGTTAAAAATCAACTTTCTTTAATTCGAGTGTTATCGCTTCGGTTGAAATTCAAACTATTTTCTTAAAACTTCGCATTTTTTAGTTGTAACTTAATTTTTTAACTGAAAATTTAACTATTCGATTTTCCGTTGAAAATTTATCTTAATTAGTAAGAAATTCAACTACTTGTTTGAAAATTCATGTATTTTGTTGAAAATTCGTCTTTTGGTCGGAATTTTTTTTTGGGTGCAATTGAACTATTCTGGTAGAAGATTTCACTATTTGGTTTAAAATCAATCTTCGTTTATTGAAAATTCAACTACTTGTTTGAAAGTTGAACTGCTTTGTTGAAAATTAATTTTTTTGAAATCACCTCTTTGGTAGAAAAATTAACTATTTTGTTAAAAATATTTATGTTGTTAGTTAAGGTTCGTCTTTTATCTGAAAATTAAACTAATTCATTTTAGGTTTGCAAATGCATCCTTTATACATTAAAAATTCAACGACTTAGTAGAAAATTCATTTATTTCGTTGAAAATTCGATTTTCTGGCTAATAAATTAATCTTGTTTGTTAAAAATTCATCTTTCTTGGTTAAGGATTTAATTATTTTGTTGAAATTTCGTCTCTTCTGTTAGATATTCGAAGTAATCGAAATATCAATTTTTTTTTGTTGACAATTAATTTTTTAAACTGAAAATTCAACGACTGCATTTTTGAAGAAATACTCAGTTATATCAACAGAAAATTCGTTTTTGGTATTGAAAATTAATTTTTTAAACTAAAGACTTAACGATGCCATATTTAGTTGGAAACTCTTCTTTTTTAGTTGAAAACTCGTTTTCTTGGATAGAAATTAATTTTTTAAACCTAAAATTTAACGACTCTATTCTTGGGTGTAATATTATCTTTTTTAGTTAGATTTTGAACTATTTTGTTAAAGTCGTCTTGTTTGGTCGTAAATGTGAATGCTTCATTAGAAATTCATCTTTCATGGTAGAAAACTCATCTTTCTGGGTTGAAAATTACTTTTTTTTTAAATTCAACTGTCTTCGAAAACATTCTTCTTTTTAGTTGAAAATTTATATCTTTTGCTTAAAAGTTCAACTTTTTGGTTATTAATGCAATTGTTTTGTTAAAAATAAATTTTTATTGGGAAAATTTGTCTTTTTGGTATAAAAATTCAACTCTTTTGTTAGAAAATCTTTTTTGGTTAAAAATTCAACTAGTTACTTGAAAATGCAGTATATTTCGACTTGAAATTTCAGGAATTTTAGGTGTTTCATGTTGAGTTCAATATGGTATTCAACATTAATTTTATTGAAAAGAATTTATTTCCCTATTATTGACTTATTTTTGTGAAAAATCTTACCACACTGTCACATTTTTTTTCTAATATCAAATTTTCGCTTCATAATCAGCAACTCGATACTTGATTTTCTTGTGGACGTGAGTTATTGTGGAAAAAATGTCGGTAAGGAAGGAATCGGATAAGTAATACATAGCCTTAAGGTCATGTGACGAGTGGGTCACGTGACCGGATTCCTACCTTACCGCCACTTTTTTTGTTTTTTAACTTATTTTCACACGAATAGCCACATCGATTTGAAAATTTGGAATAATAAATAAAAAGCACTAAGAAAGGTGGGTCTGGTCCTGAATTTTAATAATCATGAAAAAAGCAAAAAAAAATTATTATTTACAAAAAAAACTTTTTTCATAATTATAAAAATGTAGGACCAGACCCACGTTTCTTAATGCTTCTTATTTATCATCTCAAATTTTTAACTTGATGTGGCTATTCTTATGAAAATAAGTTAACAAATAAAAAAAGTTTCGGTAAGGTAGGATTCCGGTCACGTGACCCACTTTTCACATGGCCTTAATGAATCAAAATTATAAATTAAAAACATTTATCTACTCTGAAGGTATTTCTGCTAGTTGAAATATGAATTTAATTATAGCAAGGAGTTTCCTGAGATCTATTTCCTGAGATATTGCAGTCTTTTGTATATTTAAAGGCGAATAAATGTCAGTTTGAGTGAGCTTGTCGTTTAGCGAACTGTTGAGAGCTGAACCAATTGTTCGCTTTCGGTAAAAGGAATAACATTTGACTAAGGAATGCGACACATTTAGTTACGGGACTGGCTGATGCCTCCATCAAACATCCACCCACAGAAATGCAACCCTCTGGGGCTCCCCTACCCTTTCCGGTCCCAGGAAGCTGAATGCCCTTCACTTCAGCTCGTCAGCAATAACGTACATGCCGTGTCGAGCTTTAGCTGCCTCCACCCCTAAACACCCCTTACCAACAAACTCCACAAACCGTTCTGTCTTCGTCCTTCCTAATTTTCTCCTAATACCTTTGCACCTATTGAAAGTCACATCGATCAGCTAGCTAGGTGCCAAGCTTCCTCGTATAATCCACGATATCACCTTCAACAGCGATTGCCCTTTTTAAAATGTTCACTCAACCAAACACTATTCACTGATCTATCATATCCGAAAAACCTAATACTTTTAGACGAAACACTGAAGGGAAGGGAATCAGATGAATAGAATCAGGGGTGGTTTTTTTTTGTATTCGTATCTGAAGCTTTTTCTAAGAGGGGATTTGGTCTACTTTTTTTGATAAATTCGAAGTGACTGTAGCTAGGGTAATATTTATAGGGAAATTAAGAATAATATTAATCGCACCAAAAACATCTGCGATGAAAAAACTGGCAAATACACATATAAAACTTTTTTATACAGGAACCTGTAGAAAATTTTTAATAAATTCCAAGAAGGCATTTTAGATATTTCAAAACTTTTTGGGACTATATTGTAAATCAATCTCCCATACCCAGCAAAATATATTTAATCCCGCATGGTTTTAATATTTCTGGCATGGCTTTTTGAAATTTATTGTGAAAATTTTTAAAGGGTTCATTGTAAAAAAGGTTCTTAATATATTTTATTATGACTATTTCTTTCCTAATTACTTGGCCAACTGTGACTTTGCAAATTCATATCGTTTTACTTTGTCGATTTTTTTTCATCCTAGATGCCTTTGTAGGATTTCACGTTTATTGTATTTTTTTTAATTAGTTAGGTAGCTTAATCAATTTAATTTTTATTATATTACACATTGGCTTTTAATCAATTTTTGTGTTCTTTATTCAATTTATTCGTACCATTATTTAATGGAACCATTATCCAATGTAAGGAGTAGCTAGGTTCACCAAACCTAACCGATACTTTCGATAGATGAACCTTCTTCCTTTCCATTACGAAATAATGATTTAAGATTAAATAATTTTCACTGAAATGTTTCCTTTTAGTCAGATTTTTTATTTTAGTTTATAAAGGAGAAACCAAATAATTATGAATAATTTGTTTTCACCACCGAGAAACTTTCTTATATTTAAAGTGTACTTCCAAAAAATTAAGAAAGATCTGATCGTTAAAAATGACGAGCTAATTGAAAAAATTGAGCAACTTGTTATTTTTAACAATCTGATCTTCTTAATTTTTTTGGCAGTACATTTTGAACATAAGAAAGTTTTTCTATGCTGATAAAATATTATTTATAATTTTTTAGAGCTTAAAGATTTTTTGTTGATTTTCAGGCCTTCATAAAAAAAAATATCTCCTATAGTAACTCAAATAAAAAATCTACAAAAATTATGAAAATTAGGCATATTATGTAGATTGAGAAACAATAATGACATTCACGATTTTTCGACAACTCTGCGATTGAAAAATTTGTTTATTCTATTTCGACTCCACCCAACCGCGGAATATTAATCAATTTATTCAGTGCTAAGGAGTTTTCAATTTATAAAATTTTATATTTCATATTTAGATTGTTTTTTTCAAAATTATATGAACTTTATTTTATTAATTTTATATTCAAAAATTGATATGATCTTTTTAATAACAAATTATGTTTAATAGTTTGTTTTTATTTAATTAATTGGGATTCAAAGTGCACTACTGATAGAAGAGTTAACTTTGTTGATAATTTCAATATTAATAAATAATTGATAAATTAATGAGAGGTTTACTGCAAACCAATCTAGCACGATTATGTAATACACAATAAAAAAATAATATTTAAAAATCGTACATCTTTTAATTTAATTTAGTAATGACTTGAAATGTCTAGAATATGCTGCTATAGATTTTTAGGTCAAATATTATTGACACATTTTGCAAAAATTTTCGATATCTGGAGTCTTTTAAAAAATGTTACCATTTAAGTCAACTCTGATTTTTTATTGTTTACACCAAAGACATCAAATTTTTAAAACTATTTAAGTTACCAACATTTTTTGCAAAATATACCTTGCTTCTCGTTAAAATTTGGTGATAATATGTTCGATAGATTAGGATGTAAAAGTTAATACAGATCGAAGATTGATTGTTTTTGTTTTGTTTTAATTCCAGTTTCCCGTTAATAGAAAATAAATAACATTGCCGACGTTATGAAATATCCGACAATGTACAATTTTCAACACAGAAAAATTCCCGAATTATAAAATGTTCGAATCTAAACAATTGAAAACTAATAATAAAATATAATAACTAATAACTAAAACTAACTAAACTAACTAATAACTAAAATAATAAAATAAATAATAAGATGTAAAATACTTTTATTTGATGCAAATATTTTTTTATTTTCTACAGGTTCTACACTTAAAGTCTGAAAATCTCTCGGGAACGAAATATTTTTTTTTCACAGGAGATTAGGCGATATATATTTTTCTCATGAGGGAGAGAAAAATGTCTAAGAAGTTATGCATATTTGAATTTTGTGCGTTGTTTTTCAAAAATCTGCAAATTTCTCCTTTAAGCCTCTATAACTTTTGAACCAAATGAGGTATTTTTATTTTATTTAAAAATTGTCCCAAAATTTATCTCTTCAATGGAAATCCGCCGAAAAATGTGAAAGGGTTTAAAAATGAAAAAATTGCGGCGATTTTTCTATTAATAATAAAAGTAGATTTTTTTAAATCATGTCCTGTGTTTTTTGCTTCTAGAGATAAAAATTACATGCATGGTTACATTTTTTTATCACGTTTATTCATGTTTGCTCTCTGTGTCTGCTGTGGTTTGCAAAATCAAGATATAGCTAACATTTTTTTAATCACGATGATTCATGTTTGCTTTTTTTATATATACAGTTTGCAAAAAGAAATAAAATGTGGGTTTTTACTAGAAATCTGTATTATCGGAGATGGTAACGATCAATCAGAAGAGAAATCTTTTCACACACTGTGATAATGGAAATCTACAGTATCGAATAAATTAAATTAAAATTTTTTTAAATTAAAATTATTCAGAAAAAAGATCTTATCTTTTCGCTCCGCTGGGATTCGAGCGCCAGGTCAACTGATTGCCGGTCAAGTGCTCTACCACTAAGCTACTAGAGAGATCGGAAGAAGAATCCTTTTTCTGGAACACGCTTTATTTTTGAAGATGTTATGTTTTAATAAATTCAATAAAAATTTTTTTCAATTCATAGCCCCACCAAGTCTGATAAGACGTTAAAGATTTTCTGTATTAGAGGAGATAACTTTGATCGATATTGTAGATTTCGATTTTCACAGTGTGTCAAAAGATTTCTCTTCTGATTGTTCGTTACCATCTCCGGTGATAATACAGATTCCTAGTAAAAATTGACTTGTATTAAAAGATAAAATCTTGCAACATAAGCGTGTTTCACAAAGAGTATTCTTCTTCCGATGTCTCTAGTAGCTTAGTGGTAGAGCACCTGACCGGTAATCAGTTGACCTGGCGTTCGAATTCCAGCGGAGCGAAAGGAGATCTTTTTTCTGAATAAATTTTATTTCAAAATGTAGGTGCTCTCTGTTTCTGTATTTTTTATTAATTCAGCAATAAAATTGAAGCTGACTGCAAAAAAGAATAAACCAGAAGAAATAATGAAAAAAATCGGACTGTTGTTTATGTGAAACAATAAGATCTTTTTTATTTCTCCAATTAAAAATTGAATTATACTTTCCGTCAAACTTACATAGATATGAAAAGCAATCTTTTGAATAATTTTTTTTACTGTTCAACTTTCTGGTCCATCTTTGTTCTGTTTTCTGATTTGAGGACCATATCAAGAAATTTGGAAAAGAAAGATAAAAAAGCATGTTTTTGATAGAAGAGGGACAAGTATAACAAGTATAACAAGTTGGTATAACAAGGTAGCTTTTTTACATTTTGTGGCGCAGATAACTAATTTTGAATATAGCAAAGCTAAGCCAAGCTTAATATTGTGAATATCAATTCCTTCTCTCGTCTTCTCTTCCAAAATTAATGTTCCCTAAATTCTTCTTTATAAGTCTACAATCTAGATTTTCATAAAGTTTGAAATTTGTTTAATCCGGGTTCAGCTTATGATGTCTTGTTCCCTTTTATTTGTCTTTTCTCAAAGTCATGCCGCGAAAGCTGAGTTGAGAGACAGCTAGGTGGGAGGGGGCGGTAGGCGAAGGTGGCTGCTTATCGCGTCCTGGTTCACGCGGAGATTAAAAGCAGTCCTGAATTTCAACGGAGTTTGCAATATAAGTCAGAAATCTGCTAGATGTTTCATTTATTTCTTCCCAGAATATCTCTCAGTAAAACTAAAATTTAAATCCCATTGTATGCATCATGCGAATGAAAGGACATTCTAAGTATTTAAATTTTCATAATGAAATACAATTAGACTGAGTTCAAAATCACTCGACTTGAAATTCATTTCATAAACGGATTATATTCTAAAATATTTAAACCGGAATTTAAACTTAAGGGATGTTCTGCACTCTTACATTTCCTTCTAATTTTGTATTTTTCTACTTTATCGCACTCTAGTACTTTCCAAGAGAAAATGAAACTCTAAATTTCACCAACGAAGTATAATTTTGTGAAAAATGGAGAATCACACTTCAATTATATTCGGCCTACTTTTGACTCAAGTATCCTCTAAAGCGAGCCGGAGTATATTAAGGATAGTTTTATTTTAGCCTACCATCCACTTCAGAACATTAAATCTTGCTGAGCATGTTTATCTGCCTCCCAGGGAGTCATGAACTGAAACTCAAAAGTTCATCAAGAGACAACTACATGCATGTAACTCGCCTTGAACTTTATTGCTGCCTGGCGTAAATAATAATCCGGATTTTGTGCAACGACCCTATTATCCACAGCAATGCAAGTTCATTTTAGATGGAATGCAGAAGAGCCGACTACTTGACCTACTTAATCTGCTAACTTCATCCGCCTCTCGGAGAAGATTGCAAGATTCATCTTCTTTTTTTTTAAGTGGATCATAATCATATTACACATATATGCAGATAATAATTTCTTGATTATTTTCTATTAAAAATACTAATTGTGAGCTTTAGCATGATCTCCCAGATACATCTAAGTTATTTAATTATTTCTGTCATGATAAATCTAAATCTAAATCTAAATTCTCACATTTCTAGAATTTTTCTTTTATTCTTCTGAAAGTTTTCAATATTTCTCTTCTGTATATTATAAAAAAATTGTGACTAAATATTGACCTGTACTACTATATCCCAAATGGCTGACTAAACATGAAGGTAGACTGCTGTCCTCAAATTTCTGACTACATATTGACCTGTACTACTGTATGAAAACTCTCTGATACTGATATGTAGTACTGCAGATCAATGTCTGACTAAACACAGTCCTGTACTACTTCATCACAAAAAGGCCGCATAAACATTAAACTAGTCTACTTCACTAAAAATTTCAGCCTGCACATTGACATGCACTACTGTACACAAATTTTCTGATAGACGGAAATACCTCACTAATCATTGACCTGTACTATTGCACTCAAATTTTCTGACTAAGAATTGATATGTAGTACTTCAAATCAAATTGCTGACTAACCATTGTCCTATACTACTGCATCACAAAATGGCTGGATAAACATGAACCTGAACTACTTTACACAACTGACTAATTAAATATTGACCTGTACTACTACATAAAAACTGCCTGACTAAGCACTGATATGTAATTACTGCAACTCAAATTATTAACCTAAACTACTTTACTGCAAATGCCTGAATACACATTCACCAGCACTACTGAATACAAACTTACTATGCTTTGATATGTAATTGATGTAACCCGAGTTGCTGGACAAGCATTTACTATTACACCGCAACCCCAAATGGCTCACTAAACATTGACATACACTACTTATATCAACATGCCTGACTAAACATTAATCTAGACTATTGCATTTAAACTGCCTGAGTAAGAATTGATATGTAGTACTGCAAATCAAAATCAGATATTATTATATA
The DNA here is from genome assembly GCA_932195095.1 of Andricus curvator. Taxonomy (NCBI): domain Eukaryota; kingdom Metazoa; phylum Arthropoda; class Insecta; order Hymenoptera; family Cynipidae; genus Andricus; species Andricus curvator. The sequence goes on from CAKNYM010052257.1 coordinate 560,886, forward strand.
TTTCGCTGAGAACCCTTTTATATTCATAGAGAAATATAGAAAATAAGATATTTAAGAACATAAGCCTATCCTTGGGTTATTTAAATCAAACTTCATCGATTATAACCTTTTTTCTCATATAAAACAGTGATAACCGAATGTTTACCGGTCATCTGCCACACATTGTAGTAAGAAAAATGCGATATTTTTGAAAATTATCTAAAATATAGATCATAATTAAGTAAATTATCTTAAACACAAAAATCATGACTCTGGTCGTGAACTTCAAAATTAGTTTTTACTTCACAAATTTTAAGACACGATGATACACGATGATGCATGATTAATACGAAATTTTCGAGAAATTTGTTAAGCATACATTAGCAATCAAACATATATAGTTTAGAAGCACCCTACAATTTGTTTGCGACCATTAGGGACAAAAAATCTCTTTTTTCAGTAAAAAATAAAGAATGACGATTTTTTGGGCTAATTTTCTTTGCTGAATGTATATTTCTAACTATCATAAAAAATAATAATAAATCTTCCAGAAACGTCAAAAATTAAAATAAAAAATTGGTTTCACTTTTCACTTTTTTCTTTATATCTTTTTTGGAAATCCTAAGTGATTTTTCCATTAATTTTTTATTCATTTCTTGCTACGAGTAAAAAAATTCATTAAAAGATGAAGATCATTTTTCGACTTTTTCGTAGTTTTTATTTTTAAAATTTCTGAAACAGCACTTAGAATCACCGGATCGGGTTCTTCTAATGTTCAAACTTCATTATTTAACTTACGTTTTAAAAAAATTGAAAAACGTTTTTACTTTTAAAGAAAAGCCTTTGTTTTGTACCACGCTGCTACTTAGCTCGGAATCTCTGACTATCCATTGACCTGTACTACTCTCACCAAATGTCAATTATTCATAAGCATTATGAATATGAACATTAATTATTAAACATTTTCAACAACACATTGACAGCCTCACTAAGCATTGATTTTACTACTACATCCTCAATGGCTGACTAAATATTGACTTGTACCATTGAACTCTCAAACATATAATTATGGAAATTGATTTATATGAAACTGAAAACATAATATTGCAATAGACAGACTTGAGTTTAGAACTCTCCGGGAGATAATTTAGAGTGGATTGGCAAGGGAACAAATTTATAGTTTGATATTGCTTATCTGATCTGCTAATTGAAACATTAAATTTACAGACGAATGCATAGACATCGAACTCAGCCGTAACACATCTCATAATTTAATACGGCTCCATTCATATTCCGCTCGAGATATCCTCTCGTGTTTCAATCAAATTGCATTTTGATCGCTTTGAAATGGTAGAAATTCTCCTATTCTAATTAGCTTTCTACACAGATTTAGATTAATTTTCATTGACAGGAATTGATCTACCAAGGATACAAATTGATTCTAGGATTCTCCAGAAAGCAGAGCCCTTCTGTGCGATATACGTCTATTTCACCAGCTAGACGAAAAATTAGAATTTCTATTATAGCAGAAATTGGATTTTAAGATGTCTGATGAGTGAAATATTTCACTAGCCAGGACATAATCCAAATTAAACAAACAAATCGGTAATTTTAATCAGTCAGTGAAACATTTCACCAGCCAAAAAAAATCGAGAAAAGTCTCGAAGTCTGAGAAACAACCTTTCATTTCGCAACATTATTAACTTAACTACTGCACTGCAAATATCTGACTACAAATTCACCAGTACTACTAAATACAGACTGACTATGCTTTGATATGTAATTAATTCAAACCAAATTGCTTGATAAGCATTAATTTTTACTATGGCAACCCAAAATGTCTCACTAAACATTGACATAAACTACTTAGCTTAATATGGCTGATTAAACATTGGTTCGACTACTGAACACAAACTGCCTGACTAAGAATTGATATATAGTAATGCAACTTAAATGGGTGCCTACACATTGACCTTTGCTTCGCAGTTACATTGACCTGTGCTACTGAATACACACTGCCTTACTAGTTTAGACAAAAATTTGCTAGATTATTTTTGCCTTATTTGTCTTATTCGTCTAATAAAGAAAATGCTGTTCAGGGCTTATTGTAAGAAATTTTTAATATTACCTGACTACCCCCTCAACCCTCCAATATATATGCCTGACAATAAAAGAAAACTCTTCCTTTATATTAATGTTCAGGAAATCCCCCCCCCCCACTTCCAATTAAAGGCTACACTTACATTTTTTTTAATTTTCATACTGCACAAAATACGTATTCAACACTACGCATTTTGATTTATTACTGCATTTTCCGTGTGAAATGGAAGGTTGTTCCAAAGAGTCTTCTGAAAAAAATTGCTGGGCTTTTTAGAATTAGAGACCAGAATTGGGCCAGGTTAGGGGGTCAGTATAAATTGAACTTTATATATATTATTTTGCAATAAAGAAAGAGATTTGTATTTTGTTGTTTGGCCGAAAAAATTTATCTTATGAATTATACGCTATTGAAGTTAAACTTGCTAACATCAAAATCAGTCGAAAACTGAAAGATTTTTTTTTAAATGCTGTATTTTTATACTGATTACATACATTTGGGTATCTACTTTTTAAATGATGCAATATGCAATATGTAGATCTTTCATTACTTCTTCCTTGAGCTAAATCAAAATTACCTATCTGTTAGTTTAATTTGGATTATTTTCTAACTGGTGGAACGTTTCACTGAACCCGATTGGTTCAAAAATGGTTTAAGACTGAAATTTTTCAATTTTTTCAAGTGTTACAAATTGATACAGATTAAGACGATTAAATTGGCCTATTTTTTAAAACTGGAATTAAATACTTTCTGGTGAAACGTTTGACTGGCTTGGACCGGCTGGAAAATGGTTAGAAGTTTAAATTTTGTAATTTGTTTTGGGCTTGCAAATTCATAAAAAGCCAGGGGATCAAATTGACATATTTGACTGTTTAATTTTGAATATGTCATGGCTAGTAAAACATTTCACTGGCCCGGACTGGTTAAAACCTGAAATTGCGTAATTAGTTTTGAAGTTAAAAATTGATACAAATTCAGACGATTTAAATGAACTATTTGTTTTTTTAATTTTTGTTACTTTCTGGGTGACAAAATTTTTTACTGGCCAAACCTCTGGAAATCACATTTCAAATCTTGTAGCAAAAAATTTTTTTTTATGTAGGGGGTGGCTTTTTCAATGGACTGGTGAGATATTACGTAAGAACATCTTAATATAATACTGATTATTATTTATTAAGACTAGATTATTACAATAGTATTTCATGCGGCAGGAAAGTAAAGCTGGGGTTCTTAGGCGAGTAGGGTGTTTTCATCACTAACTCATCAGCAATTTCTGATATCTTATCACTTTGTTATGATCCAATCACTTCAAAATCGCTCTTTTAAATTAAACTTCAATGCGACAGTAAGTTTACCACTCCTGAAAACAACCGTATAAAGTCTTTTTAGGGCAGTTGTGAAGATCAGCCATATAATGTGCCACTTTAAGAAACTTAAACCTGGAGCATGATTTCAAGAATGACTTTGTTTTTACAGAATTGAGGAGATATTAAACTTAATAGTTCCCACTTTCACTATCCCTGTTTCTCTCTTCTTCGCTTCATCCCCATTTATTACTGAATCCTAATAACTCTGAAACGCTCGAAGAGTGACATTAAAAAAAGCGATTTTCCATCAGACTCGTCATTTTATACCACTTCCATTGAAAAGTTTCCGTCCATTCACGCAGGCACTCCTCGGGTTTCATCATCCTCGTATTAAGCCTGAATCCTGTATAGAGATGAACGGTTGAATGGCAGAACGTGCGTCGATACACCAAATATATCTATAGCGACCTTCCACTCACATACCATATATATCCACTCTTCACATTTCCATCGTTCGGTCTTCCTCTATTATCCGTAAATAAAGTGGGATCTTTCCTAATCCTTTCGATTCTTGGCTGCGATCCCCTCGAGAACACTCGTAAAAACTCATCCCCTTTCACTTCCTCGAAGCGGCCCTTTGGTTTTGACAGTGAAATATATTGTCGTCCTTCACGCCTTTACGTTATATGAGCCGGCAGAGTTGAGCGAGAGAGTGGTCCTCCTCACTAAAGGCGGAAGAAAGATGAGCAGGCGGAAACTGCTGTTTCATCTCCGACTTCGCCAACTTGGCAAGACCGCGGTTCTGTTTGCTTCCTAATTACGAAGGAGAGAGGAGAGGGGTTGCTGAAAGAGTAAGGAGAGGAGCTGGTGGAAGAGTAAGGAGAAAGCTGCAACCATGGGGTGAAGTTGCAGGTAGGGTGTTTCAGACAAAAAGGGAAGGCGGGGAAGTGTCAGAGGTGCAAGGATAAAGAATAATGGGAGTGGAAGTTAAGGAAGAACTAAAAGGGAGAGGAGGAGCGGACTCAGCTTTACGGTGGCTCACAAAATTAAGATTCCATCGTGGAACCGGTTCGTGTGCTTTGCAATTTTCTGGTTAACCTGGCTTTAGCCCTCGAGTCCTTGCCAAGTAAAGCAAGAGCAACGTCTTTTCGACGGATTCCTCGACAGTCGAGTATTCTGACTCGAAACTGACGAAGTCGGAAATCCTAGTCTAAACTGCAGGCTCTAAAATCGATTTAGAGTCCAAAACAGTCACTTGCAAGGGATGCCAGACGACACAAATTGGGACAGAATAATGTATGTGGACAATACAATGTTTTTCCTTCATTATTCATTAGATGTCACAGTCGGACAGAATCCTCAAAGACGGCCAAATATCCTATTTATTAAGTTTACTATGCAAAGATAAACTACTTAAAATTACGTTTTAATATAACCAGTCAATCATCTAGTCAAACAGCGTAATCATGGAGGACTTGTAAGGTCAAATTTTTTTTTTTTGTAAAATGAACTCAACTTTCTCAACTTCCATTCAGAATTAGTGGAATGAGATTAATTAAGAAATTTTTGCGATATTTTTAGGAATCAGTTCCTCATGATCCCTATTTTAAACCCTTAGAAAATATTGAACGGTTTTTTGCGGTATTTCAAGTTATTTTAAAAATTTTATCTAACATGCAAAAGAATATAAAAACAAATTATTTCATTATATTTTCAAAAAGTGACGAAATAGAATAGAATGTTGTGAATTGTTTGTGGGACAGACCATAATTATACAAATATCAATTTTATAAGTGAAAATTTAATTTTAACAATATTAAAATTAATTTTTTATTTTAATTCTTTCATTACTTAACTTCAAAAAATTTTAATATGTACTTTTGAATTATCTAAACACTTGAGCCTACTTCCGTTAAACTGAGAATTTAATTTATTATCAATCACGGTTGGTATGTGAGCAATTCTGAGTAGGAAGGTTTGGAGAGCACTCAGAAAAATATTACACTTGACTTAAGGAAACCGTTTCTTTGACATAATTTTTTTTTATTTAATCAGAAATATCTTCACAAGGAAGAAAATCATTTTTAATAATACATAAATTTTCATTGTAAAAGCATTATTTTTCTTTGATTCAAACAAATTCTCTTTGAATGAAAGAATAATTTTTTCTGAGTAAGTATTAGTGAAGTTTTTGAAGACATTTTGACGATTCTGCTCCACTGCGGGTTTGGGCCTTTTTTCAATGAATGCCTTTTAAATTTCTAAAATATTTGTGTTTTTGGATTTTTGATAAAATTATTTCATCAATTTTTAAGTTAACAACAACGATGACACTTTATTTTTAAGTTAAAGTTTCAGAAATACCATTTTTTAAATTTTCAGATTTATCAAAGAAATTCGTATATCTGTGCTACAACTATCTGAAAAGAATTTGCAGTAGCTGAGAATTGATATAAAAAATTGTTTCTGTGTTCTAAAGAAATTAATTAAGAAACGTTTTTTTCTAGATTTTCACTTTTTAGCTCCTTAAAATCTAGTGTTGGTATAAAATGTAAGAGAAATTACGACTTCTTGAAAATAGATGCTGTTTGGCGAATGTTTGAACAATTTTGATAAACAAGTTTACAGTTTGGCTATTTTTCAAATAAAATACTTTGAAAATGTATTAGAATTATTAATTATTCAAACAATTTTGAAAAGCAAATTTAGAGTTTGGCTATTTCCGAACGAATGGGCTCAATTTTTGTTCACGGAATTGACTAAAAATCTCTTTCTTATTATTCTTTGCTGTGCTATTTTTAAAAGTGATAACAATTGTTAATAATCTAAACAATAATTGTAATAGCTCAATTTTTGTTTACTTTCGAAAACTTTTGTAAAAATTATTTGAATAATTAATCATTGTTGTCAGTTGGGAAGTAGCATAGCACATAGTCAACGGAAAGACATTCTCAATCGATTCCGTAAACAAAAATTCAACATATATGTTGAAAAATAGTCACATTCTGAAATTTTTTATCAAGATTGTTCATATAATCTATAATTGTTGTGAATTTTAAAAGTAGCATACTGAAAAATCGTGGCAAAGACATTTTTTCTTGGTTCCGTAAAAAATTCAGCCTATTTGTTGAGAAATAGACAAGCTTTAAATTTATTTCTGAAAATTGTTTACATAATTAATAATTTGTATAAATTTGCAAAGTATAATAGCGAAGAGTCTTCGAAAATACATTCTTACTCGATGTCGTAAAAAATTGAGCCTATTCGTCGAAAAATAGCCAAACTCTGAATTTGATCATGAAAATTGTTTAAATAATTAATAATTCTTGTGACTTGGCGAATTATCATAGCAAAAAGTGATTAGGAAAAAATTCTTAGTTGACTCCGTACAAAATTAGGCGTATACTTTGTAAAATAGTCAGACTCTGAATTCGTTGATGAAAATTGTTTTAATAATTGATAATTCTCGTGAGTTGGCAAATTATCATAGCAAAAAGTCATCATGAAGACATTTTCAGTTCACTCCGTGAAAAATTAGGCATATTCTTTTAAAAATATGCCGACTCCAAATTTGTTTATAAAAATTGTTCAAATACTTAATAATTTGTATACATTTGTAAATTATCATAGCACAAAGTCATCGGAAAGACATTTTGTGTTGATTGGAGGAGGAAAATTATTCTAAGTAATAACAAGTGTTTAAACAATTAAGCAATACCTTAAAAATACTTGAAAACCTCTCAATTATTGAATGAAAATAATTTACGTTGAAAAGATTACAAAATAACCCTTTTTAACATGAATTTTAAATAAAACTTCTATTTTATATTTTTTTGTATTTTTCGGGAATTTCTTTTTCCGAGAAACAAAAAAATTGGAGAGGGTGAGATCGATCATCAAAAATCGAAAGTTAAGTTTTTGGACCACCCTAATATGTCACAGGTGAAAGGTTACGGTGCATAGGTAATCTACAGTGTAAATTAATAAACATTATTGTGACATAAATCAGCTTTGAATTTGGGAACCCAGAATCGGTGAAAATATTATAATTTTCAAAAGAGATGGATGAGTTGAGATCGTAGAAACACAAAGTTACCTCACCAACAAAATAAAAACAAATGATCTTTCCGCATTGCTAGAGTTTCTGTGACGTGTCTAAATCTAGTTTCAGATCGAAAGGATGGATGATGGTCGAGCTACTTTTTGATCGATGTCGCATTTCATTTTTATTCCCGCTTCGCTTTCTGGCTGAATAGCGAACAATAAATTATTGTGAACGTCGGACTCTAGCAGAAGCAATATCCATGATGAAACGTGGCGCTACTTTCCTGACTTGGAAAAATATTTTTAAGAGATGGTCCCTCTGTCACTTGGATATGCCTTTCCTGCAGAAGTGATTTATAAATAAGTCTTCCTGATAGCAAGCAGTCAGACTTTGTAGATCTTGGTGTATGTAAGGCTGAATTTTGCATCCAATGGAAATTTAATAGAAGTACAATGGGAGTTTCATGAGGTCGTACATAACATTGAATTTGACTTCGTAAATTAGAGTTGGAATTCAGTCCAGACCAGTCTTCATTTCTGGGAAATATATGCATTCCTGCAGAAATAATAACTGGAATGAAATTTCGTGTTCTTGAATGAATGAACCGAATTCAAACTTTCAAATGGAGTGAGAATTTCTACAAGCAGAAAATTATAGAGAGCATAAATGGAGATAAACTTTGGAAAAACGGGACGTTTTATTATTTATAATATTCCACTTCTTCATCGCCTATAAAATAATTGTTCTTTTTATTACAAAATATTCTGATTAATTTGTTCCTAAGTTTCTTTTAGTCAGGGTGACCAATGATCGGGAAAACCGGGAATTAGCCTGGAATTTTGAGCACTTTGAAATAGCCGGAAATTAGCTAAGAATTTGGTTTAAAACCGAGAATTTTCCAGAATTGTTTTCACTTTTGCAATAAATATCGCCTGGCTTCCAGAAAAAATGTGTTTGGAATTGTGCTCAATTTTACTAACCATCTCTTACTTGTTTGAAAATTTAATTATTTTGTTGATGATTCAACTATTTTCCTAAAAAGTCATCATTTTTGGTCGAAATTTTTTTTAAATAGAAAAATCGTCCTTTCGGATTGAAAATGCATCTTTAGGTAGAAAAGTCGTATTTTTGGTTTAAAGCTCATCTTTTATAGTTGAAAGTTAATTAGTTTCTTCGAAAGTTTACTATTATATTTTGAGTATGGTATTAATTACTTTTTATTAAAAATTCTATTATTTGATCGAAAATTCAATCGCTTTTTTGAAAAATCAACCATTTCATTAAAAAGTCATATTTTTTGGTAAAAAAATTCAACTGTTTTGTTGAAAATTGGTCATTTTGGATGGAAAATCTGTCCTTTTGGATTAAAAATTTTTGTCTTGGTAGAAAAAGTCATCATTTTTGGTTCAAAATTTATCTTTTAATATTGAAAGTTATTTCTTCTGAATTCAAAAGTCGACTATCATATGCTTGATCCAGAAAAATGTGAAAAATGTATCTTTTTTAATAGAAAATTTATTCTTTTGTACTGCACATTTATCTTTAGGTAGAAAAGTCATCTTTCTTGGTTGAGAATTAACTTTTTTATTGAAGCTTTATCATTTTGGTTTAAATTGTAAATGATTTTTAAATCTTTGGACATTTTAAATAAAAAACTCAACTGTTCTGTTAAAAAATCGACTTTTTGGGTTTTGAATTAATCGGTTTTATTTGAAAATTCTACTACTTTGTTGAAAGTACAATATATTTTTACTTACAATCTTAGGAATATTATACCTGAAACATCGTTATTCAAAAGAATTTATTTCCCTATTTTCTTGAAAAATCATCATATTTTCTCTGTTTCAAGAGCATTTTGGCTGTGAAACCTGGAATCAGTTTTACAATAATTTACAGGATACATTTTACCTTGAAGTTCACAATTTGTATAATAAAGAAATTTTAGTATCAAATAATAATTATTATAAGAGCTTAAAAGTCAACCAAAAAATGTAATTTTGACCGGGAATACCAGATCCAACTTTCGATTAACAAGTTTTTGTTGTGTTTTGTTGTTGCTGAGAATCAATTTTTTTTTCAACTGCAAGTTTAACTTTTTTATTTTTTCTTGAAAAATTGAAAGTTTTTAGATGTTTAATTCAACTATTTGGTTGAAACTTAACTTGTTGGTTGAAAATTCAACTGATCTTTCCTTGCTAAAAATTCAACTCTTTTGTTGGAAATTCGTGTTCTTGATTTAAACAATTCATCTCTTTCGGTAAAAACATTACCTTTTTGATTAAAAAGCAACTGCTTAATCTTATTTGGTTGAAATGTCAACTATTATATTTTTCGTTGAAGATTAATCTTCATGAATTGAAAATTCAACTAATTGGTTTGAAGTTAAACTCCTCTGTTAAAAATTCTTCTTTTTTTGAAGATTCATAATTGGACTTCATAATATTATAATCATATTTCATAGTTGAAAATTGGACTAGTTCTAAAATTTAACTACTTTGTTCATAATTTGTCTTTTTGGATTGAGAGATCAACTCTTTCGGATTAAAAATGAATCTCTTTGTTAGAAAATTATTATTTTTGTCTCGAAGATTCGACTATTTGGTTAAAAATGCAACTATTTGTGATTGAAGGTATTTATTTTTTTGTATGAAAATTCGACCATTTGGTTGATAATGCAACTTTTTGGTTAAAAATTCGTCTCTTTTGCTTGAAAATTCAACTACGCTAAACTTCTAATATAAAACCCGGTTTATAAGACCCGGTGCTCAGTCAAGCCTGACAAACAGCCAGATGGCTGCACTCTCAGCGCGTTAGTTGCATCAGTTTGCGTCATGCGTCCAAATCCAACAGAAATGATTTATACGGTCTCATATCAAGAGTTGAGTGTACCTGGTTGTAAATGAAACTGTGTGGTCTGAAATTAATTTCCTTGTTTGACGAAAAATCAACTATTTGACTGAAAATTCGTTTTTTTTTGTTTGAAAATTCATCTCTTTTGGTAGAGATTTTATCTTTTCTAGTTAAAAATAGAACTGTTTGCTTAAAAAATAATCTGTTTCGGTTGAGGATCTAACTATTTTGTTGAAAATTCGTCTTATTTTGTTGCATTTAACTGTTTTTTTTTTCAATTAAAATCTTTTCTGGTTGAAATATAAACTATTACATTTTTCGACGAGACTTCATCTGTTACGGTAAATTCAACGGTTTTTGATTTAAAATTCAACTACTTGGTTTACAATTGAACTCTTTTGTTAAAAAATCTTTTTTTTTTAAGATTCATAATTACATTTGAAAATTCAACAATTTTGTTGAATTTTTTTTTTTTAATTCGATTATTTTGTTATAAAGTAATTTTTTTCATAAAAATATGACTGCTTTGTTAAAAGTGTGTAATTTTGTATTGAAAATTTATCATTTCCGAATTAAAAATTAATATTTTTTGGTAAAAAATTCTTGGCTGAAAATTCTTTGAAGATTCGACTGTTTGGGTATAAATGCAACTGTTTATGGTTAAAGATAATTCTTTCTTGTTTAAAAATTTGACCATGAGGTTGAAAGTTCAACTATTTGGTCAAAAATTTATCTCTTTTGCTGGAAAATTCATGCGAATGCAACTGTGTGGCCTTTAATTAATTTTTATATTTGATGGAAATTCAACTATTTGGTATGAAAATCATCATTCTTTCTAGAAAACGCAGCCTTTCGGGTTTCAATGTCAACTTTTTTCTGAAACGTTCGATTTTTTAGCTTGAAAACTCATCTCTTTGGTGGAACCTTTATCTCTTTTTTACAAAATATACTATTCTGGTGAAAATGCAATATATTTCGACTTAAAATCTTAAGGGACTTGTCTTGAATTCAATATCAAACCTGTACCATGGTATGTTTTGTGTTTGATTTTAGGGTGGGTGTTTGTATTTTTGACGTCACCTTAGGGGGTTCAAGCTTTGTATGATGATCTGAGGCAAAGAAGTGGAGGGATGGAAAAAGTTTTCAAAATAGCGTGACGTCGTTTTTGAGCGCTAAAATATCAAGATTGGGCAATTTGAAAAACTAGAAAGAAAGAATGTTGCCAAATTCACTATATTAAGAATTGAGTTTTAGTTGAAGGCAGTTGAAGTGCAGTGATAAAAATGTCAGATTTACGTGCATAATAAAACTGAGAAAAATGTGAGATTTACTACTGTAAATTGAATTTTCACTTGATCTGAGAAAAAGTAACTGCATTGTCATATATCAATCAAAAGTTGTATTTTTACAACAGGTAAAAAATTTGTCAATATCTTCATTGCATTCTTTAAATTTGAATAATTATTTTGGAAAACTAAAAGTTACTCAAAAATTTCAATATTGAACAAAAATGGAAGAATTATATTTCCAGTCAAGATAATTCATTTTTAACAAAATAGTTAGAATATCAACCAAGGTAATGAATATTCGATAAAAAAAAAGAATTTTAACAAAAAGTGTAATACTTGATGTTTCCACCTAAAAATATTTTAATTTTTAATAAAAAACTGTTCAATTAAACAAATAATAACAATTTTCAACGAAAAAGTTTAATTTGCATCCCAAAAAAGACGAGAAGTCAATTTTCAAATAGAAAAGATCAATTTTTCACAAAAATGGAATAGATACATTTTCAGAAAAAAAATTATTTTTCAACAAAGAAGAACGAATTTTCAACAAAATAGTTACATTTTTAAGCAAAGAAATTAATGTTAAACTAAAATAATAGATCTTCGACCAGAAAAAAATAAATTTTAAACCCAACAGTTCAAGTTTTAACCCGAAAGATGAATTTTCTACCAAAAAAGCCAAATTTCCAACAAAATAGTTAAATTTTCAACCAAACAGATGAATTTTTAACCAAGAAGATTGAATGTCTATCAAAGAATGAAAATTTTCGATAAAAATATAATAGTTGAATTTTCAGTTAAAACATGAATTTTGAATTTAAAAAAAACTAATTTTCAATCAATAAAATGAATTTAAAAGAAGAAGATTAATTTTGCTATGAAAAAATCAACTTTTAACAAAATAAATGAATTTTCGACCCAAATTTAAATTTTTAATAGAGTTTTCAAACTAATAGTTCAATGTTCAACCAAAGAAATGAATTTTCAACCAAAAAGGTGAATTACTCAACAAGAAGATTAATATTTTACTTTTTAATGACAAAGTTTCAACAAACTACAGAAATTTTCCACCAAATAGATATATTTTTAAGTGAAGAAGATAGATGTTGAATGAAAAATGGAATAGTTACATTTACCTAAAATAAATGAATGAAGTAAAATAATGATTCGTCAACAACAAAAAAATGAATTTTCTACCAAAAAAAGACAAATTTAATACCAAAAAAAGATTGATTTTTAACAAAATAGATAAATTTTCAAATAAGTAGATTGAATGTATATCAAAAAATATAGGAAATAGTTACATTTTTAAACGTAGAAATTAATTTTCATCTGAAATAATGATTATGCAAGCAAAAAAAAGGAATATTTAACCCAATAGTTGAATTTTCAACCCAAAAGATGAAGTTTCCACTGAGAAAAGCAAAATTTTCATCAAAATAGATCAATTTTCAACAAAATAGTTCGACTTTCAACCAAATAGCTGAACTTTTAAGTATAGAAGATACATGTTGAACAAAACATGGAATAGTTTTACAACAACAAATAAAATTTTCAACATAATAGTTGAATTTTGAACAGAAAAAGATTCTCAACTAAAATGATGAATCGTCAATCAAAAAATCAATTTTTAACATAATAATCAAACTTTCAACTAAGTATTTGAACTTTAAATAAAAAATGGTTTTTCTGTCGCTATTGAAGCATAGCGAAAATATTCAAAACTTGATCAAATCGTTATATTAGGAGAGAAATTCTTGGACCAACGTAAAATTGGCAGGTTGATTCGAACAAGAACTGATCTAAATAGCCTGCAAATTCTAGATTTTTCCGTTTCTTTCTAAGAGTTTTTCGTCTTGAAAAACATGGAAAACCTCTGAAGTGACAACTTTCAAAGTGAAATTTGTTATATTACAGAATTAAGGTATAAAGAGAAGCTCAAATTTGTAATAGAACTAGCAAAAATTACCCGTTAGTGGTCAGATTTTGATTTTCAAAATTATTATTTAAATGTGTATAATGAAATAAAAATATAGAAAAATAGTTATTTTTTATTTATTGTTAAAATACCATTTCGACTGTTAATTAGCAATAAAGTTACTTGATTGTGCTAATGACAAATATAAATTGAAATATCTCGATTAAATAAAATGTTGCATTATAGATTTTGAATTTTTCTCAGTTTCACCCGAAAACAGAAACCAGTGAACGTGGTAAATGGAATCTTGTAGAAAATTCGAATGAAATTCAAATGGTCGAATTCAATTCAACTTTGACGGAATAATCAGCCGAAAACACCTTAAAAACGTATTTTTTATGGTTTTTAAATATGAAGAAAATATTAAATGTACGATGTCGGATAATTCGACACGCAGCGAGACATATTTTGTTACTGAGAAAAAAAATCTGCCAAATTTAAAGTATTGTGATTAAATGAAAAGAATTTTGTTATTCATATTAAACTTACTGGAATTTCATTGCTATAATAAAGAAACGTCTGTAAATCATTTAGAACGTTTTCAAATATATAAGATTTTTTGTAAAATCTATAACAAAATGTTGGAAAATGGACCAAATTTTTTTTGGAAGAAAGGGTACTTAGTGCGCGCGTAGCGCGCAAAGCGTTCTAGTATCGATCAAAAGGTAATTTTTAACCTTTATTGTTTTCAGAAGCTTATGTGAATCTTGGAGCAGCTTTAGCCTCAGTTGGTCGTGGGACGGAAGCAGCTGCGGTTTTGCGCGCTGGTGCGTCTTTAGACGGATCCGGTCTAAAGGACAGAAGGGCTCACGAAGCTGCCAGAGTACAGGCATTGTTGCAACTTGGAACCCTCTATGCGGATCAAGGGAGATTACAGTGGGCCTTATCTGCATACAGAGAAGCACTAGGTGCGCTTCCGGATCATTATCCGCCTCAGGTGAATAAAATATAAGCATTGTGATATTTCACCCGCCTTAAACTTCAAGACATCTAATCAGAAACAACGCTAATTAGCTAATAAACGGCAATAGTATTTTTATCAAGGAAATCATAATCAAGATACAATTGATATTAACAGAAAAATATTTCAATTCAGCTTGCTCAACTTGAATATCAAAACAAAACTAAGTTTATAATAATTATAGTCGAAATTGAGGGCCTTATAAAGTAAACTAGCACTTTGCTTCCCGCTAGCAAATGTGTCTGCTTCCTCATGGAGGAAGCATTAGTTATTTTTTTCAATAATAGATGAACCAAAGTCTTCATTCTGATTGATTTAAAAATAGAAATTTACAAAAAATACAAAATTACCAAATAATACACACATTTTTTGAATACAAAGACTAATCAGACAAATCAAATTTTGTGTTCGCAATGATAATTTTTCGAGCTGGAAAAGGGAAGGGAAAAGTTCTGTCGCACCCTATCCCTTTCCCAGTTTTATGATTTTTTTTACAGAAATTGTCAGAATTATTCTATTTGAAAATTTATGATCAAAAAATCTTTTCTATTCATGCGCCAACTTTGAATTATATCGATGAAAAAAAATTTTCTGTTTGAAACAGATGTTTCAAATATTATAAATGAGCATAACTTCCTTAATCATTCATAAAATGTATTAATACTATAGATCAATCGATTTGCCTCGAATCAAGGAATCTTTTATGTTCTTGCATCAACTTTGAATTATGTTAGTGAAAAAAGTTTTACTATAAAAAACCGTATTTTCAAATATTATACATTACCATAGCTTCCTTACTCTTCAATAAAATGTATCAATGTTATAGGTCAATCGATTCGTATTGAATCAACAAAACTTTTCTATTCTCGCATCAACTTTAAATTATGAGAATGAAAAAAGTTTTACTATAAGAAACCGATTTAAAAAATATATAAATTACCATAACTTCCCTATTCTTCAATAAAATTTATTAATATTATAGGTCAATCGATTCGACTCGCATTAACACATCTTTTCTGTTCTTGCATCAACTTTGAATTCTGTTAATGAAAAAAGTTTTACTACGAAAAACCGATTTTCGAAATATATAAATTACTATAACTTCCCTACTCTTTAATAAAATGTATTAATATTGCAGGTCAATCGATTCGTCTTGAACCAAGAAATCTTTTATATACTTGCATCAACTTTGAATTATGTTGAAGAACAAAGTTTTAATATAAAAAACCATACTTCCAAATATTATGCATCACCATAGCTTCCTTACTCTTCAATAAAATGTATTAATATTATAGGTCAATCAATTCGTCTCGATTCAAAACATCTTTTCTGTCCTTGCATCAACTTCGAATTATATTAATGAAAAAAGTTTTGCTATAAAAAACCGATTTTCACCATATATAAATTACTATGACTTCCCTACTCTTTATCAATATTATAAGTCAATCGATTCGTCTCGAACCAAGGAATCTTTTATATTCTTGCATCAACTTTGAATTATGTTAATGAAAAAAGTTTTACTATAAAAAACCGATTTTTAAAATATTATTAAGTATAAAAAAAATGCAACAAATATTTTTAGAAATCCTTCGGACAGTTTCAAGATATTAGTGGGGAAAATAAGCCCCCCTTTCATAAATTTATCTGCAACCGTTTTCAAGTTATCGTGTTCACAAAATAGTGTGACATCCAAACATCCACACATCCACACACATATCCACACACGCATCCACACACACACACACATCCGGACTATTTTTTAGAACATTCTATTAGACATTTTTAAATTGAGGAAGGTTTAATTAAATGAACTTAAAATTTTTTGAAAATGTTACCATTACAAGGCTTCCTCTATGAGGAAGCAAAATGGAAATATTTTGCTGAAATTTCGAAAAATGGTTCCAAATATATAGAAGCACGTATGTCTGGCCAATTTTATTTTATTTTTTTGCTTAAATAGTGCGACTGTATTATTTTTCCAATTGGAATGGAAGTGAGAACAAGGCTTTAGTGCCCCAGCTAAAATGGAATTAATAATAATTAATAATACAGATTCCCTTGAAAATTTGATTTGTAATATCTAGCTTAATAATGCGTATATTTTCTGAAATAAATTTTCTTCTCTCGATCTCTCTAGTAGCTTAATGGAAAAAGCACCTGACCGAAAATCAGAAGTTCTGTGTTCGAATCCCAGCGGAGCGAAAGGAGGGGATCTTTTTTTCAGAAAAAAATCAATTAAAATAATTTTTAATTAATAGCTCCATCTAGTCTGAAAAGACGTTAAAAATTTCTGTTATTCTCTAATGATAATACAGATTCCTTTTAAAATGGAATTAATAAAATTGCATTATTCAAACAAAATAAAAATTCGAATGGACTAGAGAGACGTACTCTTTTATATTTTTGAAGATTTTCAAAAATTTCAGCACATATACTCGTTTTTCTTATCATTAGCCCGCCGAATATATCATTGGTCACGTGACAGACTCTCCGTAAATATACGTCTCCCACTCGGTGGTGTCAAAATATTCCGAGAGTAAGCGCAGTTGCGCATTAGCCTTGGATTAACATTATCTCCTGTTGGGCATCATACAAATAATGTATTATTTATTATTATCATTGATTTATTATATTTACAAAATATAGATATATGCAATATATTCATCACCAAATTTAATTTTCGCAAAACACTTACTGTTATTAATAAATAGCAAAAGTAAATTGCTATACTCTTTAAAACAATACATAACTAGAAAGTCACATTAATGATTGACCAAACAAATACAATTTTTTATTCAATATTTATCGCTGTAGTAAATAATTAACTATATCCACTCATTTGATAATCAGCAAAATTGTGTTTAAATTGTATAATCACATTCAAGAATCGCATTGATTAAATCAATTTTATTTTTAAATTCCTATTCGTAACAATAAATAATTAATAATATATCCGCGACTCAAATAACGTTTTTGTTTCATAAAAAACGACAGCAAAATTCTGTATTGATTGAAATTACTAAAAAACACACATTTTAAAAGTGATATTGGCTTAGTAAATAATAAATTATTCATTTATTGTAAATTAGACACTTCCTTATTTTTCATATTCCTTAGAATTCTGGAACTGAACAAAATTTAATCAAAGTGCTTAAAAATCAAAATCTTTTAAATTCTACCATCAAGAATAGTACGTAATCCATCTGAAAAATAACTTTCATCAAACAGAATCAGTTAGTTCTTTGAGGCTCGGTATCACAGAAGAGAAAACACCCCGACATTTTCATGAAAATAATTCAACAATGTGTGAGTAAATATTATTGATATCATTGTCATGTTGGGCTCATCAATTTAAATCCCATAGTACTGCGGTTAAATAATGTTGTACTATGTCTTTTTATTTGAAAACCGTGAAGAAACAGATGTCTATACGCGTCACCCTCGCTGCTAAAGTATCATTTAGGTCCTTTAGCATGAGTGCATATACAGCCAGACGATTCTACTTCACTGGGTATGGGCCTTTGAAAAATTTTCTTTCACTAAGGTGGGCTTAGAATCCATGTATGAATTTAATCACAACCAGTGATAAACCGCGGCTGCATCCTACTTTATTAGAAATACTCACATTTGCCCGGGCATTTGGCCAGGGGAGAGAAAAACTGCAGAAAACCACCTCCTGAGTACAGCTGATTTTCGATAATCAAGTTTAAGGGCAATTTTCCCATAATTTATTTATTGGAATTGATAGAACAGCAATAATCCCTTATTTAAATAGAAAAGTTATTCAATCTTTTACCTCGTTTTTACAAGTTTTTGCTAGATTTCGCGCTGATGTAGTTTCGTCTCTCCTTCGTTTTTCAACTTGATTTGTTGGAGGTATATATTCCATTTGAATATAATTTGTAAAATCCACACTTGTTTAATTAATCACTTTTTAGCAACAAAAAAAAACTATTTAATTCAGACTTAAACCCTTTTTGAAACTTAGATGTGTAATGTCCACTAACTAAATTACTAATTAATAACTAAGTGAAAAATGAATTAAAAAACGAATAATATTTATGGGGTTTTTGTAAACTTACTTTTGTTGAATTTTAATTTACTAAGAAAAATATCCTCTTATAAGCAAAAACTCACTAGCGAAATACCCTGGCTCAGCGATAAGCCCCAGGCCTGTAATAAATTCGAAAACTTGAGGGCTGTCATAAACTTAAATCATTACTGCCCAAAGTATTCAATATTTTGACCTGCAACTTTCCAAAAAACTTTGCGAAATTTTCTCTCTTCTTTTTATCGATAATAATCTAGCCACGTTTTCAATTCTCTTCTTTTGATACATTCTCAAAATTTCCGTAATTTTATTAATCTAAAAAATTTGTTAGCTTCAGATATCTTCTAGAATTACTTGGTAAACTTTGATTTCGCACACGTATGTTGATTGTACTGATAACTTTTTACTTGGTGGGATTTTTCGCCCTGTGAAGTTTTTTGACGAGATTTCACTTATTTTTTAGCGAATAGAATACTCGATTCAAGTTAATAAGAATATCTAATACTTAACACAATATACCAGTAAATCTATTTTTTCAATTGAATGTGGAGAATCTTGAAAAAAAATATAATGAATAAAAATGTTGTTTTTTTTTCAAAAATTAACATTTTTAGTCCTAGGCTGATAATCCATGCTGATAATTTCGTACAAACTGGTTTAATAAAGTAAGGTTTCTGAAAATAATTATTGCATCGAAATTTCCTAAAAAAGAGCTCTAGATCTACAACTAGTCAATTTATCCTAAAACTTTTAGACACATTAGTTAAAAACTGTAGGCTAGAGGTCGACTACGCTGCTAAAAAATTTATTTTTGAGCATAGAAAGTCTCTAGAAATAATTAGGTAATCAACATTTCCTAAAAAATGGCACTGGAACTTCACCTAGTCAATTTTTTCTTTTGTAGCCGAATCGCTTGAATACTGCAGGCTTCGGCTCGAATGAACTGCTAAAAATGATTCAATACACCGAATCTTGATAATTTCCTAAAAAATATATGAATTTCATTAGAAATCTAATAAGATGAACTGTTAGAGAATTTTCTGGCTTGAAAAACTACAATTTATAGTGAATTGGATTCAGAAAAATGGTAAAAAGGAAAAATATTTTATCCTTGCTTTACACGAACCTGAGCATGAGTTTTTTCTCTGAATGAATACGTCATTATATACGACAATATTTGGAAATAGTAAAATTTTATTATCATAAATTCGAGAACATTTGTTTTTAAAATAAGAACTTTGAAGGCATACTTTTTAAATTCCTTATAGAATTCCTTCAATCGTTCAAAAATGAAACAAAATCTTCAATAACTCAGCCAGTTTTACAAATCTGACATTAAAATCATATTAGTTATTCTAAAGTTCAATCTTAATTTCGCTGTATTTTTGAAAATTGGAAAAAAAATTTTTTTAATTGAAAATTGTAATTTGAAAATTGAACTTTTAAAACATTACAATATTTGAAAAGCATCAGAATGGGTGGATTTTTATTATTCAGTTGGTCCGTTTTAGCAATACTTTAAAAGATATTATATTACATAGTTATTAATAATATTTTTCATCATAAATGATGTGAATGACATTTTTGACAGAAATTTGTGTAAGCCTAGACAAATAATTAGAATTATGAACCATTTGAAAAGAAAACAATTTCAGTACATTTCCCCAACCTTCGAAACTTAAAAACTGTTACTTTCGCCAAAACTTTGATTGTTTGAGAAATTATGGAAATAATTCAATTTGCTTAAATATGGTATGCAAATATATCAGAGATAAATAAAAAACATGAATAATTTAAGAATAATTGTGAGTGACATCGGTTTCAATGGAAATCTTTCCTAAATTTAGGAAGAAATTCTTAATCAGATAATCCGAGAATTCCGACAACATTTCTTGACATGGCTTTATTATTGTCGTCGTTCTTATAATTATGACGATTGAGTTCACTAGAACTGGATTGAAACTGCTGAAGAAAGCTCTGCATTAGCGTTGATTTACATCAGCGTTTCTTAATGAACCATACAAATTGAATAAATTACCAAATGCACGAGTCACGAGAATTTCACAGCAATTGACATTGGAAGATATAAGGAAGCTCGTTAGGATAGCTCATGAAAACTAAATTTTTTTTTCAAATTTCATCCAAATTTCATTCTCTTGTTTTAAAAAAATACGATTTTTCTTTCAGAGACTAATGAAGTACACAAGACAGAACCAGAATTTATTTGAAACTCAATTGCGCATCAAATCAATTACAAATAAATTTTTCGTAATTATTGTATAGAATTCCTGAAAATAAAACAAGAATTCAACGATCAAATTTGGAAAAACACCACAAAATGCTCCTATTGCAATTCCTAAAAAACAAAAAAACAAAATTTGTTTCTTTGCACAAAAATAAAAAAGAGGAAAGAAAAATGAGAAGAATTTTGTTTTTTAGGATTTGCAATAGGAGCATTTTGTGGTGTTTGTCCAAATTTGATCGTTGAATTCTTGTTTTATTTTCAGGAATTCTATACATTAACTTGATTATTGGACGTTAAATGGAATTTTGAATTTGATTTTAATTTAATTTAAAATTCTTAAATTTCAATTTCATAATTATGTTCTAGGTGTACTGCCTAATTCAGAATTACCTAATCTTCATCTAATTTATAAAATTGAAAAAAGGTCAATTGATTATTGCGAGCATTTTTAGAAGAGAGCCCCAAGCGTAAATAATAAAAAAATATTTCAGGTCAAAATTGTTTATTTAAATGTAGCTATTTGCATATTTATGTTTTTTTCTGCTCTAGGCAAAAGTCGTAATTTTCATTCGATTTTACTTTACAAGAGCTCATTCTATTCCTTAAATTGCTCTTTAGAATTCTCTTCTTCACGTTTTTATTAAATATTATTCAGAAAATTTTTTAATTTAAAAAGTGCTAAATGAGAATAAGTGTAAGTATTATTTCTAAATAAAATAATTTCAATAAAAGCGTGAAAAGTAGAATTTTAAAGAACCTTACAAGGAATGCAATGAGCTTTTGAGAGTAAAACTTGAATGACTCTTACCACTTTTGCCTAAAGTGGAAGAAAAAACAAAAATATTCAAATAACTACATTTAAATAAACAATTGTCACCTAAACTACTTTTTTATAGTTTACGCTTGGGTTTCTCTTAAAAAATTTGTTGCCATAATCAATGCACCTTTTTTCGTCAATTTTATAAATCTAGTTGAAGATTAAGTAATTTTTAAAATGATTAAACTCCTCAAATCTAAGCGCTCGAGAAAATTTCGAAATTTAAACGAATATTTGAACTAAGTAAATCGAAGAACCCACTTTTTAAGGCAAAAAAGTAATTCCCAGAGCCATAGAGATTTATAGCCTAATATAAGAAAATTGGAATTTGTATTCCACCCTGGAATCCAAAATTTTCTAAAAAATTCATTGTTGGTTTCAGAAAGCTGTCGGAACTAGGTAAATTTAAGGAAGCATTTTCAAAAACTCAAAAGATTTATTGCCGGAGTTGAGTATTAGTTTTTTTCAGTTAATAATTAATCTTCTTTAACTAAAAATTTAACTATTACTGTTGAAGATTTATCATTTTACTTGAAAATTCGTCAGTTTGGTTGAAAGCTAGTTAATTCTGGTTGAAAAGTCTACTATTATATTTCTGGCTTAGAATTATTCTTGTTTGTTTAAAAAATGCATTATTTTGTGACAAATCTAATTATTTTGTTGAAAATTTAACTGTTTTGTTGGAAAGTCATTTTTTTGTTCTTTAAAAATTCATATTTGCGGGTTGAAAATTTAAGCTTCTTTGTTAAACATGCAATTTTTTTAAAGATTTATAATTTTATTTACATTGGATGTTCGTTTTTTGTGTCTTGTTCTGAAAATTCATCTCTTTGATTCAAAAGTTAACTATTTTGATAAAAGTACGTCTTTTTCATAAAGAAATTTGCCCTTTTCGTTTAAGAAATAAATTTTGTTGTTGAAAATTTATCTGTTTGTTCAAAAATTCAACTACTTGGTTGAAAGTTTAATTCCCTTGTTAAAAATTATTTTTTTTGTTGATGATTTTATCATTTTTGTTGAAAATTCACCTCTTTGGTTGAAAATTCAATTCTTTTGTTGAAAAAGCCATTTTTTGATTAAAGTTTCGTCATTTTAGTTGAAAATTTACTCGTTTTAGTAGAAATTCCATCTTTTTGTTTAAACATCCAACTATTTTTTGTTGAGGATTCATCTTTTCGAGTTACAAATTTTATTATTTGGCTGAAAATTAAACTATTTTGTTTTAAATTCAACAATATTGTTAGAAAGTCATTCTTTTTTTATTGAAATTTCAACTGTTTTGTAGAAAAGTTGTCTTTTTGGGTTGAAAATTCAACTATTTTAGTAGAAAATTTAACTATTTAATTGAAAATTCAACTCTTTTGATAAAAATTCACTTTTTAACTGAAAATTTAACTATTCCTGTTTGGATTGAAAATTTATCTTTTTTGGATATAAATATAAATATTTTATTGAAAATTCTTTTTTCATGTAGAAAATTTAACTGCTCGTTTGAAAGATGAACTCCCTTGTTAAAAATTAAATTTTTTCTTGATAATTCATTATTTTAGTAGAAAATACATCTCTTTGGTTGAAAACCAAACTATTTTGTTGAAAATTTATTTTTCACTTGAAAATTAATTTTTTAACTGAAAATTTAACTATTCCATTTTTGGTTGAAAATTAAATTTTTATGTATTTAATTAAAGCACGAAATATACCAAAATTTATCTGATGTATGAATTTATTATTAAATTTACTGAAAGAATACATTTTATAGAACGATATTTAGACAAATGAGACTCAAACCATTCATTCTAAATGATTTCTGCATTTTACATAATTTATCGTAACAACGCGTCGTGTGAATAAAATTAATTTAGGATCCCAGCATCCCTCTTGCTGTCGCTTGCAGGATATGGCTTTGCTCCAGAAATTCCAAGAGTGTCTGATATTAAAATCAAACTTTATTATCGTCTTGGAACGAATCACCCGACCATTATGAACGGTATAAAATTTAAAATTCTCACGAATATAACGTGGGCTGTAAATCTGCTGGAAAGTTGCATCTTGCGTGTAATTTCAATGGAATGTGTGGTGCAAACTGTAACAAAGATATTTCGAAATCTCGAGTTGTAAAATCTTAAAGAATCCATCAAAATCTCTTAAAAATTTTACACAGAAAAAGGCTGAACTTAATTTTGCTGCGCGATATTTTTTTCAGGGTTTTACTGAAAAATACTGCGTTTTAATTTCGGGTCAGTCTCCGACTCAAAATGTGCCCAGCTTTTTTCTGTGAAATATTTTTTTAAATATTTCAAACATTCGTTAAAATACTTTGCATCCGTACTAAGATGACTAATAACAATTAATTTTCATTTTTACTATAAATTTTACAAAAAAAAAAAAAAAAACGAAAACATACGTAGTACAGGACTGATAAGGAGGGGCCGGGGTAGTGTATTTTTCACGATTCAATCCAAAAAGACGAATTAAAAAAAACTTGAACTTAAAAAAAATGATGACTCTAACAAAATAGTTGAATTTTCAACTAAATAATTAAACTTTCAGGAAAATGATTGATTTGTTTCAAATAGCTAAATTTGTAACCCACAAAGATGATTTTTCAACTTGGGAGAATTATTTTCTATCAAAAAGATTAATTCTTTACAAAAATACGAATTTTCAACAAAATACATGGATTTTTAATCAAATAATTGAATTTTGTACTAAAAAGGATAAATTTCAACCAAAGATCGAACAGCTGAATTTACAGTTAAATAAAATTAATTTTAAACAAGATAACGTATTATTCTTCAGTTGAATTCAACAAAAACATACGAATTCTTAACAAGATAGTTGAATTCTCAACCGAATAGATATATTCAACAAACAAGATTAATTTTCTACGCAAATTGATGAATTTTTAACAAAATAGATAAGCTTGCAAGCTAAAAAGTAGAATATTTTCAAAAATGTTGAACTTTAAACCGGAAAAAAAGAATTTTTAACAAGAAAGTTAATTTTCAATCAAGAAAGATGAATTTTTAACGAAATAGTTGAATTTTCAACTGAAAAAGCTAAATTTCCAACCAAAATTGGAATCGCTGAATTCTCAGTTTGAGAAACTAATTTTCAAAAAAAAAAATGTTTCTCAACCAGTTAAATTTACCTAGAAAAGACGAATTTTCCACAAAATAGTTGAATCCTTAACTAAAATGATGATTTTTCAACAAACAAGATTATTTTTCTATCTAAATAAACGAATTTCTATCAAGTTCAAGTTTTAACCAGAAAGTTAAATTTGTTACCAAAGTAGTTTAATTTTCAACCAAAAATATTAATTTTCAATCAAAAAGTTACTTTTCAACAACATTGTTTAATTTTCTACCAAATTATTGGGTTTTCAAGCCAGGAAGACGAAATTTCTAAAAAACAGCTGAATTTTCAATAAAAAAACTTAATATACGACCAAATAGTGGAATTTCCAAATAAATTGATGAATCCTAAAATGAAACAATGATTTTCTTATAAAGTTGTTCAACTTTAAGCCAAGTAGTTAATTTTTCAACCAAAAAAATAATTCTCAATAAAACATGTAATAGTTCATATTTGAACAAAAAAAAATTTAATTTTAAATACAAAATATTTGAATTATAATCATTATAATTATAATTATTATTATAATATTTGAAAACAAAAAAGACGAGTTTTCAACAAAACAGTTGAATTCTCGAGCAAAGCAGATTAATTTTCAACCAAACAGTTGCATTTTTAACAAAAAAAGATGAATTTTCAATAAAGATGTAATTTTCTACCAAAAAAGATGAATTTTCAACAAAATACATGAATTTTAAACCAGAAAAGATCAATTTTAAACCAAAAATAGAAGAGTTTTATTTTTAGTGAAGAAAATTGACTCTAACCAACAAAAAAAATCATTTTTAGCAAAATAGTTCAATTTTTAACCAAATATATGAAATTTCAACTAAAATGATGAATCTTGAAAAAAATTAATTTTCAAAAAAAAGAGTTCAACATTCAACCAAAGACTTAAATTTTCAACCAACAAGTGTTTGCTTAACCAAGAAGATTAGCTTTTCACTAAAAAGATTAATTATCAACAAAATGCATAAATTTTCAACCTTAGGAGACCGCTGTTGTTAAATTTGTGTAGTCTACTAAGGTCTCCTCAGGTTTTAGATCAATAATTATATACGGCATGAAAAATCGAGTAACACACAAAAAGTGTAATTACGGTGAAAAAAATCTCGATCTCTCCAGTAGCTTAGTGGTAAGACCACGCTACCGGTAATGGGAAGACCTGTGGTTCGATCCCCAGCGAAGCGAAAGAGGATATTTTTCAGAAAAAAAATATTTGACTTTAAATTCAAGAAAATTTTTTACAGTTTCATAAAAAATGGGCTCCTAGTTTTCGACACTCAACTGTTGCATACTGCGACCGGTAAGCCATATAAGTTATTCTACAAATAGTTTAATGTTAAACTAATAAAAGATAAATTTCCAACTCAACTAAGTACTTGAATTTTTGACCAAAAAATATGACTTTTTTTACAAAATCGTTGCATTTTCAAGAAAATAAGTAAATTTTCCACCACATAGTAGAATTTCAACCAAAAGAGATGCATTCAAAACAAAAAATATAATGGTAGACTTTTCAACCAAAAAATAATTAACTTGTAAACAAAAAGTAAAGAATTTTCCAAATGAAAGTTCTTCAAGGATGTTTTCAGCAAAAACATTTCATGATAAAAAATGAGGTTAAACCTCTGAATTTTACATGAATAAAAAGGAACAGGTTACTAGTTTATATTACATGATGATGACGCCTTGATCAGTATTTGGCTGTTTTTGATATGTAGAAAACTAATGTGAAGGCTGTGAATAAAATTAAAAATTTAGGAACCGTTTAGGTTTAGGTAATATTATTAATTTTCTGTTGTAAAGTATAAAATTACAAATAATAGACTTTATGAAATGTTCGATTTTTTTTCAAAATGAAAACATATTACTTCACGGATGATTTGAATTATTTCTCCTTATGCATTTTTAAATAAAAATTCGTAACTGGTCAACATGAATCGTAGCAATAAAAAATCAGTACCTTAAAATTTGAAACCCTAAATATTAAATAAAGGGTTATGAAGTTACGGCAATAAAAATAAACAAAGAAATCATGACAGTTTATATGGATATGACCTGATAATCAGAGAACATATTACTGATAACCATATCATAAATCATGCTCTTTTCTCAACAGAACTTGTTTCTTCACGTGAGCTGAATGTCACTAATCATATTTTGTATCTTCTTCATCCTCGGATTAAAACTTGATTATCATGTTACTGTTACCAGGGTTTCTTCAAAAGTAGGGCAATGTACTACCACCTTTCATTATTCTGAATTATACATTATTTTTCAAGAAGCTTAAATAGACTCAACTCCGTAACCTAATTTATTAATCACCTCTCACCTGATGGTGAATCGATGCCCGCAATAAAAAATGTATCAAAGAGCCTCAATCTTCGATTACATTCCGCCCTAGTCTCGTGAAAGTCATTCTTCGAAGCAATCGTCCCAGATCTTTCTGCAGGTGTCCCGTTTCCAAGTTGCAACAGTCGGCAGAACGTAGATCGATTCTCACGAGTCGATTTCTTGCCTATTTTTAAGCATTGCTGCAGTCGCTCGTGGTGGATAAGAAAATTTGAGGATGGTCTGCGAAAGCGGAGTGTGGGTGGAGTAGTCGCTTTTTCCATTTTTCTCGAACCAAGTTTGCGACGAACGCCAGACTACAACGCGTACATAACTGCTGTATAAGGTTTCGAGAGCGCGCGTTCCGTTGGAAGGGAAAAGTTTGCATTTTTACGAGGTTTTCCCTCTTTTCCTCGTCGTGCCCTGCTCGTTTCCCTACGTCGGCCGACCTGCTCAAATTCCTGCGTGACAATTTATACGAAAAGTGTTTTCCCGCCCCCCAAACTTCCCTCCCTGCTCCCCTTCACCCTCGATCAATCCTCTTCTGCTACCGTTAGCTCTTTATTCTTTTTTCTTTATTTCTTGGTTTTCTTATTTCTTGCCTTCTTTACTTCCTTCTTTTAGTATCGGTGATTCTATTTTTGCGTCTAAGCATTTTATATTTCCATCTTGTTAGGTATGAATATCAAGCTTGCATTTGACCTACTGTCAGCAAAAATAACTTGAATTTGACGCATTGCAAGTTTTAATAGCACAGAAAAAACTGAAGATAAATTTTGTTGCATGTAAAATTTTCAGC
>CAKNYM010052257.1:598776-612047 GCA_932195095.1 Andricus curvator
GCTGAAAATTTTACATGCAACAAAATTTATCTTCAGTTTTTTCTGTGAAACGGTTGCAGATAAATTGATGAAACTTGAAGGGCTTATTTTCACCACTAATATCTTTAAACTAACAAAAGGATTTCTGAAAATATCAATTGCATTTTTTTAGCACTCAATAATATTTTTAAAATCGGTTCTTCATAGTGGAACTTTTGTCATTAACATAATTCAAAGTTGATGCAAGAACATAAAAGCTTCCTTGGTTTCAGGCGAATCCATTGACCCATAATATTAATGCATTTTATCAAAGAGTGAGGAAGTTATGGTCATTTATATTATATTTAAAATCGATTTTTATAGTGAAAATGTTTGCATTCTCATTATTTAAAGTTGATGCGAGAATAGAAAAGATGTGTTGATTTGAGAGTATAAATTGACCTATAATATTGATACCTTTCATCGAAGAGCAAGAAAGCTATGGTAATGCATAATATTTCAAATACGGTTTTTTATAGTAAAACTTTCTTCTTCAACATAATTCAAAGTTAATACAAGAAAATAAAAGATTATTCGGTTCGAGACGAATCGATTGACTTACAATACTGATACATTTTCTTAAAGAGTAGGGAAGTTATGGTGATTCGTATGTTTTCAAAATCGATTTTTATAGTAAAAATTTTCTCATAATTTAAAGTTGATGCGAGAATAGAAAAGTTGTGCTGATTCAAGACGAATCGATTGACCTATAATATCGATACATTTTATGGAAGAGTAAGAAAGCTATGGTAACGCATAATATTTGAAAATACGGTTTTTTTATAGTAAAACTTTTTTCTTCAACATACTTCAAAGTTGATGCGAGGATATTAAAGATTTTTCGTTTCGAGACAAATCAATTGACGGACAATATCAATGCACTTTATTAAAGAGTATGGAAGTTATGGTAATTTATATAAATTGTTAAAATCGATTTTTATAGTAAAAATTTTCTCATTCTCATAATTCAAAGTTGATGCGAGAATAGAAAAGATGTGTTGATTCGAGATGAATCGATTGACCTATAATATTGATGCATTTTATTGAAGAGTAAGAAAGCTATGGTAATGCATAATATTTGAAAATACGGTTTTTTTAAGTAAAATTTTTTCTTCCACATAATTCAAAGTTGATGCAAGAATATAAGAGATTCCTTGGTTCGAAGCGAATCGATTGACCTATAATATTAATAAATTTTATTAAAGAGTAGGGATGTTGTGGTAATTTGTATATTTTGAAAATAGGTTTTTTATATTATAGTAAAACTTTTTTCATTGTCATAATTCAAAGCTGATGCAAGAACAGAAAAGATGTGTTGATTTGAGTAGAATCGATTGACCTATAATATTGATAAATTTTATGGAAGAGTAAGAAAGCTATGGTAATGCATAATATTTGAAAATACGGTTTTTTTAGAGTAAAAAACTTTTTTCTTCAACATAATTCAAAGTTGATGCCAGGATATTAAAGATTTTTCGTTTCGAGACAAATCAATTAACCTACAACATCAATGCACTTTATTAAAGAGTATGGAAGTTATGGTAATTTATATATATTCTTAAAATCGAAGATTAAGGAAGTTATGTTGATTTATAATATTTGAAACATCTGTTTCAAACAAAAAAGTTTGTTTCATCGAGATAATTCAAAGTTGACGCATGAATAGAAAAGAGTTTTTGATCATAAATTTTGAAATAGAATAATTCTGACAATTTTTGTAAAGAAATCATGAAGCTGGGAAGGAGATAGGGTGCGTCAGAACTTTTCCCTCCCCTTTTCCAGCTCGAAAAATTATCATTTCAAATGCAAAATTTGATTTGTCTGATATGTCTGTGTATTTAAAATTTTTTTTTTATTTTGTAATTTTGTATTTTTTGTACATTTCTATTTTTAAATTGACCAAAATAAAGACTTTGGTTTGTCTATTATTCAGAAAAATAACTAATGCTTCCTCTGTGAGAAAGCAAATACATTTGCTAACGGGGAGGTGATGCAAGGATATAAAAGATTCTTCGGTTGGAGACAAATCAATTGACCTACAATATTAATACATTTTATTGAAGAGTAGGGAAGTTATGGTAATTTATATATTTCTAAAACCGATATTTATAGTAAAAATGTTCTCATTCTCATAATTTAGAGTTGATGCGAGAATGGAAAAGTCGTGTTGATTCAAGACGAATCAATTGACCTATAATATTGATACATTTTATTGAAGAGTGAGGAAGCTATGGTAATGCATCATATTTGAAGACACGGTTTTTTATAATACATGCAAATGAATAATTGAAAAGAAAATTACTTAAAATTAATTAAAGATTCAAGAAAGGAAACCGACATTTGCTAATAACCAAAATCACCGGAGATTTTTTTATTATATTATTATGGTCGCAAATCATTTTAAAATGAATGCGGGAAAAATATCCTATCAGTTAAAGTCGATGAATTTATTTTGAGTTTTGTGAATGTGTTATGTATTTCTTCACGATAATTTGGTGTTTCGGTAATGTCGGTTTGTTTGTTTTAATGTTGAGAAGATGTTAAAAAAAACCTTGAAATAAACTGAACGACTTTTCCTGCTAAGATATGCTTTGTGCAATTATTCTAGAGTTATTTCCGACCCTAACAGTAGAATCGAAAAATCTCCCGTCATTTTGCTTTGCAGAAAATGTCAAATTCCGCACACAGTAAAAAATCTAAAAAATAATTTAACTGCTAAAAAATCAAATTTGTGGAATCTTTCACGTTTTCTGAATCTTGAAGAAAAGAAATATGTCCGAACAAAAATATAAGTTTGTTTAACATTCTTAATCATTGATTTTGAAAAATAATTATGGTGATTAACCTTATTTACTAAATAGTAAAAAATTTACTTTTTGTAATGGTCGGTGTAGTGAAGTTTCCAGGATATCCAGTTCCATTAGTAATTTTTATTCTCGGCGGTGGGAGGCTTTTCCTGCTTTTCTTTATTATTTGAAGCACCTCTCAAACATCTAATTTAATGTTTTTGCTCATTCCATAAAATCACAAGGATCACCTTAATTGCAACTACTTTATTTAATAGTAATTTTTACAAAACGAACTCAATGTGTGTTTTACAAAATAATTAATTAGATTAAATTTGCAATTGTGTTAATAGTAGTAGCTTAGTTCAAGAGCAAGTGCAGCTTAAAAGCTGATAATTCTAGGACAAAAATCAATAAATATTTTTAGTCCTATTGGTTCTTCATTCACTTTATAGTAAACGTTAGGTTCTACAAACAAATTGTTTTCAATCAGTGCTAATGAATCCTCCTTTTAATAAAAATATTTTTCACATTTCTATCCTTGAAATTTCGGAAATATCTTCTATCAAAATTTTTAAATTGGATATAGCTGAAAAGATGAGAATATTTCAGGTGGTATCCTTCAACATTGGGAATTTTAAAATAGGAAGCGTAAAAAGAGCATTTTCAAATTTCACACCTTTCCGCTAAAATTATTCGAATCTAGCCAATTTCATATCTTATTATATTCACGTTCTAACATAAAAACTAACACAAATTTTAGAGCTTCACTAGAAGTCCAATAAAATTTGAATTGTCTGAACAATTTCAAGTCAGATGGATTTCTCTGTAGTAAAACTGCATCGTTTCTGAAATTGCGACCGAGTTGAGGAAATATCAAAAGCTTTAAGTGGTCAAATCTAAATTTTACTGAGGAAGCAGAAAACGTTTTATCGTTTACGGAATTCTGCTTTGAGCGATTTTGAAAATTAAAATATTGTAGAGAACTCGACGAATTTTAAAGGGCTCAACAAAATACCATTAGGATTTTATGGAATATTTATCATTATTTCTTGAATTATTGCGGATATATAATTATGTATTGCGGATAAGAGAACCTTTTTCAATAATTTGATATCATCTTTAAAATATGATTGTGCAATGAAGCAGGATAGGAACGATTATTGATTAAAAATCGAGCAAACGCTTAACCATATTTAAAGCTGCAAATATGTGGTTTTCAAATATTAAGCTTCGAAAAGCTTTAGAAATAGATAGTAGATTAATATTGAAAATGAGACAGACGTCGACATATTTTTAAAGACTCTGAATATTTTGACGTGTAAATCTGGAAAGAATATTTTATGTGACACGTTTGCTCTATTAAACTTTAAACCGTGTAGTTTAAAATTGAGTCAAACAGTGTCAAAAGCTTGAATCAACTGTTAAGTATTGTTCAAATCGCAATTCAAGTTTATTTATACAATCGGATTGGAAGCAGGCAGACGGTATATGGGTCAGATGATTGATTCATAATTTAAAAGTTCAGACAATTGTAATGGGTACCAGAAAAAATTTTAATATAAGAAATATTTCAAAATATTCTAGAAGATTGCTGAGTTGAAAAGAGATTATAACTCTCCTAGACAAATAATACATGAAACAATTAATTTGTTTATTAATTATGATTCTGATGGATTTTATTCACAAAATTCGTCAAAGAAACATAAAATAGAGCTCCCAAATTTAATTTTTGTTTAAAATTTGAGTTTCTACAAAAACATACGTTTTTGAAATCCCAAATATTATAATTTTTTCCAACGCTCTTCAAATAATTAAAAATAATTTCGCCTCAAAAACATGTGTCGATGCCTACTATAAAAATATTTCTTTGAAGGAAATGACTAGCAAAATATTTTCACAAAACAGCTTTTTCATTCAAGTATACTCGAAATTATAATAGAATTAATTTATAACTAGATGAATTAGTTAGAAATTATTTGGGCACAGAGATAAATTAATGTTTATTCATAACAATGTGGTGTTATAAAACAGTTATTCTATGTAAATACGCTAACAACTTCATTGATCCGGTTAATTTTGTTGATCAGAATGAACATTTATTTTAATAAAGTAGAAGAGGAATAAACCAAGAAAATATTTCCTATCATGATTAAAAAGAAATAATCAGTCTCTTTTTTAGTATTAATGTATTTCTAAATGGAAATGGATTTCTAGTAACTCAGGTAAAGAAATCATTCTGTAAACCTAAATAATTTGCTTAGTGTAGACAAATATGTTGGAGAAAATTTTTTTCGAAATTCCTCTAATTGTTTGAAATAGTAATTAATAAATTAAAATGAAATTGCTTCTTGCTAAGAATAGATCAAATGAAATACTTCTTTTTACTACAGGATTTTTTTTACAGTCCGAAACCAACATTGTGGTAGTGGAACTTCATAAATAATACAATGTTATTTTAACTGACTTCAAATTCAATATAACACTAAACGACGAATAAGAAATTAAAAAACGCCGAATACGCCGGAAAGTCTCAGGTAGAAAACAAGAATGTCCAAGAATGGTCCAAAATGGCCATTATTCAATTTATTGAGGTAATATCTACGTAATACCAAGAATAGAATTTTAGTAATAATAAAAAAAGAAATTAAAGAAAGTCAGTTTCTTCGATTTAAAAATATTCTGACTACTGTTTGTTGTTTGAAATAAAGGATACAATTGTTGAGATGAAGAAAATGAAAATGAAGAAAGAGCACACAGACATTTACTATTAAAGAATGGTGAATTCTCTAAAAATTTAATCATTGACTAGTGAATTTCAATTTAACATATGGTGCCAATCGATTAATTAGTGTAAGTGTAGAGTCTGAACTTTATTATGAAAACACAACTGTTAAATTTTTTCTCAATTCTTAGAAACAAGTAACGATTGATGAGCCTGCTTGAGGTACAAAATTTATTTTTGAACCGCTTTGTAGTGATTTTGCGAAATTGTATTCAAATCTGTCAATAATTGACCAAGATATCCAAAACAAGTTCAACAAATATGTTTTCAATATAACATTTTCGTGGTTGTACTGGGCAGAAATTAACAACTATGAATCTTTGTATGCCCATGTCAAACGCACCATCATTACCTGCAATTAAGAACAAAGATATTATCAACATATAGGTCTTCTTTTTGCTGCACGTATTCGACTAAAAGTTCTACCTTTTACAAATTAGTATAAAATTCACGAAAGTTCTTTTGGAGAAATCTTCCAAGGATACTGTTTTCTAATTAAATATTCAATCAAGGAAGGAACCAAACTTCATTAAAATCAAGATGAAACTCAAACGGATTCTTGATTTAATTCTCTCAGCATCCACTCGATTGACTTTGTGAGATTGAGTTTCAATTTCCCGAGGCAGTGATTCGATATGCGGTGCAGATTTTTCGCGTCCGGTCGAAACTTAGATAATACTAGCCGAAAGGGCACTAATAGGTACAGTTGTTCTGGGAGTGGGTCGTAAAGTTGTGTGAATCTCATCGAAGAAGATTTACACTCAGGTCACGTCGCGAATAAATCTTAACCTACGCGCACGATAATGCCCGGCTGGTCGTATTAAAAGCGTCGTACCCTGGAATTGGTAGGGGCACTACAACGCCGACATGGTCGTCTGGATGGCAACGACAACGAGAACTTGGAATCGTAACTTTAAATTGGCTATCGAACGCTACGTACCTTCTTCATCGTGGTCTACGTACAGAGTATCGAGGAAAATGACCCCCGAGTGCGATCCTTTCTCCACGAGTTATTACCCCTTCGGAGACTCCGGGAATTTGGCAAACTTCGGCTGCATTGTTGTAACGAGCTATAATATCTGCTCGAACTTTACCCGCTCAAGCAGCGAACTATCGAATGTTAAGTTTTCGATCTTACATCCGGATTGGATCTGCTCAATATCTATTGAAAACATCTTTTTCCAGTAGTTCAGATATAAAATCCAATTTTCTTGTGGCTTTGTTTAATCTAACCCGTAGAGGAAATTGAACATGTGTCTAGCAGCTGACAATAACAAATCCTAGCATTAAAAAATTACAACCGTAAATCAAAAACTACAGCAGTGGACGGACAATTATGACATTTGACAATAGTCAAAAACCACATTATCAACAATTAATGAATACCTCAGCAACGATCTATTGATCAACTATCTATCTATAACTATCTGTACAACTCCTATCTATTGTTAATAAACACCATTGACAACAACATAAAAAATCTTTCGCCAAGGCCTAGAAATTGGCAATAACAACATTAGCAATTGGCAATAAATATCCCTAGCAATGCAATGTAAAATAATGAACACAAAAACGATGAGTAAGAAACTTAGCAACGTGAAAAACAAACCACATAACCAAAAATAAGAACTTTTAGCTACAGTAATAAAACTCCCATCAAACGTCAGCAAGAACCTGTAACAGCATTAAATAACAACCCCTAGGAAATTTTAATAATAATCCTTCGCAGCATTCAGACGTAAATATAATCCAATTTTCTTGTTGCTGTATTAAATTTAAACCGGAAAGAAAATTAAACATGTGTCTAGCAACCAAAAATAACAAAACCTATCATTGAAAAATTACAACCCTAAATGAAAAAAATAACCAAATCCCCTAGAATCTTTCAATGAGAAAGCTTCGCGAAAGTTAATTGTAACCTCAGAAAAATGACAAAAATAACCGTAAGCGGAAAATTCTCAGAAACAGTAATTAATCCCTATTAACTGTCAATAAGAACTCTTAGCAACAGTAAATAATAACGCCTTATCTTCGGGAATTTTGCAAACTTCGCTTGCATTAGCAAACGTAAAGAAAATTAAACATGTGTCTAGAAACCAGCAATAACAAACGCTGACATCGCAAAATTACAACCGCAAATAAAAAATCACAGCAGCGGATAATCATCACATCTAGCAATAATCAAAAGCCATTGCGAACAACAATAAAAATCTCTCGCCAAGTCATAGGAATTGACAATAACAACATTAGCAGTGTCCATTGAATATCCCTAGCAATGGACTGATAGAAATAAATATTACTTAATAACTATCAACTGTCAATAAGAATCCTCAGTATCAGTTAATAAAAACCCCTATCAACTGCTAATATGAACTTCCAGTAAAAGTTGATAACAACACCATATCAATTGTCAATAAGAAACTTCAGCAAACAATAAAAAACAGCCCATCATTAACTATCATTAGGAAATTTTAGTAACAGTAAATACAAACCCCTAGGAACTGTCAAAAAAATACTAAGAAATAGTAGGCAGCCCCAAAAATGTTTCAAGAACAACCCTTCGTGACAGTTAATAAAAACCCCTAGGATCTGACAAGACGAGCCCTAAGCAAGAGTATGTAATAATTTCTAGCATATGGCAACAAAAACCGTAAGTTAATAAAAACCCCTATCAACTGTCAACAAGAATCCTCAACACCAACAATTAACAACTTCTAGCAATTTTCAATAAGAACTCTCAGAAATAGTTAATAATAACCCCTAAGAACTGTCAAAAGAACCCTTTACAATCTTGAGTATCAAATCCTAGCAGCAAATAATAACAGAATCAAACAATGGACAATGACAACCGCAGTGGCAGTGAATAAAAACTCCTAGTAATAGTCAAAAAAAATTATTGGGAATGGAAAACAAAAATCTATTTCAATCAGAAATAACAACTTAAGCAACGGCAAATATGAACCCCCAGCAATGAACGATAACATCCAAAGTAGCGTTCAACAACAATTATTATAGACGGTTGTATAGAGTTTATAGGGAAGACATATAATATTTTTTCTTGAACAACATTTGAAATCAAAAAGCTAAAATGATTGATATCTGATATTACCATCTCTTAAGATTTGAAGCTACATTATTTTACTATTTACTTTTTAAATGATGTCTTAGAAAAGAAGCTGATTCTTCAAGGATATATAGAAAAGATGTGTAATTTGGGTGCATTTTTGAATCTGTAATATCATCTAAAATATCTAGAATTTTTATGTGCTCCTGAGCCCATTTTGAAAGTAAATTTTCACTTATTTCTTTAGCGTACGACGGAAATTGTACAAAGTGCTCCCTAGTTTTTCTTGAGGTGAAGCTCAGAATAAGAAACTTCAAACAATGCGTACACTCATATAATATATTACGATTAATGGTCATGATAGAAAAAAATTGATAATCTTGTACTCTTCATAAGATTTTCTTAAAATATAAACTCAGTTGATTGTTAATATTGTATTTTTAAATGATCATGTCTTTTTTTGTCACCATGTACTATACTTTGCAGCAAAAATTTCAATACTGATATCATATTTTATCAAGTTTGTCAGAAGAATAACAAACTAACAATTGATAACTATTCCTGAATAGTTTAAACTTACAGTAAATGCAATCACAATCGATGATGTTAACCCCAACATTTCCTGTTTCAAATTTGCCTGGTAGTAACTGCTCGAGTTTAAACGCTTTCAAATTGCAAGTGTCAAATTTCGATAGCTTCGAAATTACATCTATCTAAGTTTGATTGCTTCCAAACTCAAAGCATTACAATTTATCGAGCTTCCTTGTTGCAAGCATCAGTGATGAAATGTTCTCGAATTTGCATCAAAATTCTAATTCAGAAAAATTCGTAAATTAGTTTAATGAAAGTTCCACAACATTACTAAGCTTTTCCTTTATAGTAATTCAAAATAATCACAATAAAAAGTTTTATGAATTTAGAATACATATCTCATAGTGTTTTCAATGAAGAATACTTAATTTATCTGAATTTGCTTTATGTCGAACTTATAAAAGTAGTTATTTTATGAAGATATAAAATTTTTATTTTTATAGCTTAAAAGTTTATATGGGAAAAGTATAATGAAGAGAGAGATCAGGAGTAAAGCTTTTAAGAGAGCAAAGACCTTCAGAAATCTTCAATGATTTCGAAAAGTTGGTAGATTAGGGGAACTTTCTGAGATTCCGCGAAGTCCAAAAGATTCTGGGAAATCCGAACGATTTTAGGTAACCGACCAGACTATTATACGAACCCAACTCGACCTGAAAGCGAGCCTGAAAGTTCCGTCTGCTTGCAAACTGTTACTTCCAACACGACTATAACTGCGGTACTAAAGCCACCTTCATCTTTTTCTCTTAGCCACTACCCAGGCCATTTTCAAAGTTATTCTTTGGAAGACATGTGTAGGCTGTGTGCTGCCATTTAGGGTCGAAAAGGAACTTTTTTCAATTCTTTAGTTTTTATAGTCCATAAAATTCAACCCTCGACACACTACTTTTCATTTCGAACAAACCAGGTTCCTGTAAAGCGAATATATAGTCTCATTTTTTAAACCCATTCTCGTAAAAAAATGTAACATTCAGTATATAGAATATTTTTCATGTCTATTTGTTTCACTAAAGTTTTAAAACTAAAATAAAACTATGCCAATGAAGAAGAATTGAACGGTTTTGTGAATTTCACATATGACTGAAAATCAAAAAGGTAAAATCATTCAATGACATTTTTTTTTGCCACAAGAATTATAGAAAAACTTAAGAACTTTCTTTATAATCAAATTATGACAATATTGATTATTTTCCTTCATAGAACTGACTTCACTCTATAAAAATAAATTCGGTGTTACCAAATGACAAGGTTATCAAAAAAATATTATCATTTTAAGTATAGTTTCACTCAGAAATAACCTAAGAATAAGACATATTCTTCAGGCAAGAATTAAATGCTTTTATTGATATTTTTCTAAAAAATTCACCTTTGTAATATGGTTCGTATCGTAAAAACCCCGTGTGAAAAATTGGATTTTGCGAGTGTTTCGCGCTAATTCTTTTTTGTTGCGGTTTTTTTTTTAGTAAGAATTGTTTTTAGTACATGAAATATGACTTTTTTCTGAAAACCGTGTGTTTAACAAAAAAATTATTCGAACAATTGATTATGTTTTATAGCATTTTTCTCCTAGAATAGATGTTGAAAGTTGCGGTTTTTTCTGAATTTTTGAATTTATTCTTAGCTTTTGAGTTATTTCTAGAAAATAATAAATTAAATTTAACAAAAATAGTTATTCACACAATTTGTTATTATTTATAACCATATTATCATAGAATAATGCTAGAAATTTGCGGTTCTTTCGAAAATTTACAGCCTTTTTCAGCTTTTCACTTACAGTAAGTTGATGATGATTGAATGTTAATAAAACTAACTTTTTACATGATTTATTATTGTTTATAACTGTCTTCTCTTAGAGTAATGCAAAAAAGTTGCGGTTTTATCTAAAATTTTCAACTTTTTGTCAACCTCTCACTTAGAGCGAATTAATAATTAATCAAAGATAAAAAATATAATTGTGTCAGCAACTTACAACTGTTTATAACTATCTTCTCCTAAAGTAATGCTGCAAATTTTTGTAGGTCGAAGGAGTAGGTTAGTAATTGTCTCGTGTGAAATACAAGGTAAATGTATATTTTTTAAGTTTTTATTTTAGAATCAAATATCCAGAAAAGAAAAAGGTTGATTAACAAAATGATTCTCAATAATGTTTATTTATTATTTGTTAATAAATAAAAAGCAAAAGGAAAGTTCAAAATCTCAGAAAGAACCCACTGCTTTCTAGCATTACTCTACGAGAAGATAGTTATGAACCATAATAAATGGTTTAAGAAAACTACTTGCAATAATTGTAACATTATTTCATGTGCAGAGTTGAGAAAAAGTTGGAAATTTTAGAATAAAACGCAACTTTCTAGCTATACTTCAAGAGAATGTAGTTATAAACATTCATTAATTTCTTTAAGAAATACTTCGTTAACTTACATTAATTATTACCACACTCTAATCTGACCGGAAATCAGTTGACCTGGCGTTCGAATCCCAGCGGAGCGAAAGGAGAAGATCATTTTTCGGAAAAAATTTATTTTCAACTAATAATAAATTGTTAAAACAATTAGTTTGGTTAAATTTGATTAATCATTACCTCACTGTAAGTAAAACGTTTAGACAAATTTTAAAAGGGCCTAGCCGGGTAAGCATGCAAAATCTGCCCCCGCAAGTATTAACTTGAAATTCCTGTCATAGGTTCGCATTTATGAGAAGTACAATTTCTCCCAATGATAACCCTAAAAATTCATTTTTGTGGGAGTTATGGAGGGGGAAAGGATAATAAAAAAAGTGTTTTTTCTCGGAAACGGCTTGACCGATTTTAATGAACAAAATATATGTTGTAGACACTAATGGCACTATTTAAAATAATATATCAGAAAAGTATGACAAAAACTGCAGGTCAAAATTTTTTTTTGAATTTTTCAAAATTTTGTTTTGAGGTTATTTTATAGAGTGACACTTGCCATATTTTGCAAAAATGTTCCTTATAATATCCTCTGTAACGTATATTTTTGTTGAATTTTTTTGAGTGGTGCAACAATGTGAAAAAAATCATAAACCGCACACATAACACTACGCAGCGTAACGGTCCATTGCTCCCGGCCGCATACATTTTACCATGGTCAGAAAAGTTCTTGATATTGAAGATAGCATTTTAATTGATTTAATTCATATAATTCAAATCATCGTGAACAATATTTTCTTCATAAACGTCTGCAGTTAGCCTATAAAAATTATAGTTTCCAGAGTTTACAACGAGGAGGTTGCAGTACGATTTTAAGCTCCTTTCTTCCGGATTCTTTATTATAATTGGCGTTTTTTTAAAACTGTATTATAGACAAAACGCATGCCTTTCTACAGACGTGTATATATAATGTGTATATAATGAGGATATTGATATTGAGATTGAGGAGAAAGAATGGATCCGTCAAAAAACTCCCTTCAAAACTGTCACATCAAATGAAATTCCAGATTTTCCAGAAATTACTGAAAAGGATTTGAAGATCCTTTCTACTGGATCTTATCAACTTTCTCCAGCTGTATCTTATCCAGCAGAAATGGGTGATGAGGATGGGAAACTGACCCTCGAGTACGTGAAAGAAGAGTCCAATGTACTCAAATTGAAAGTACCACCCCGGCACATTTCTCGAACATCCTACAGATGTTTCATCAGATACAAGCCACCAGCCTGCTGTTCCTACATTGCTGTTATGGTGTATTACTTGTCTCATCCTAGGTATTTGTCGAAAATTCTTCAACCAGCTCAAATACTCAGCGAACTGTTAAAAAAAATCATTGCACTTCAGTGATCAATGATGATAGCGATGAGGATTAAGACGATTTGGATTTGATAAGAGGCGAGGGGACTCACGATAATGAAGCACCCCGAATTGTGAGAGGCGAGTGTACTCACAATAATAAAGCACCACGATTTGTCAGAGCCGAGGGGACTCACGATAATAAAGCACCCCGATTTATGAGAGGCGAGTGGACTAACGATAATAAAGCACCACGATTTGTGAGAGACGAGTGGACTCACAAT
>CAKNYM010052257.1:612057-646142 GCA_932195095.1 Andricus curvator
GACCACCACGATTTGTGAGAGGCGAGGGGACTCACGATAATAAAGCAACCCAATCCGTGAGAGGCGAGGGGACTCACGATAATAAAGAAACCCGATTTGTAAGAGACGAGTGGACCCACGATAATAAAGCACCACGATTTGTGAGAGGCAAGTGGACTCACAATAATAAAGCACCATGATTTTTTGGATAACGTAACGAAATGAAATTTGTGGACGCCTTCTTGTCTAATATTGACGATTCTGTCCAGAATTTACAGACAAGTCTTTTTTTCTTATAGACAATATGTATTAAATTTCATGGGGTTTTCGGAATCTCTAAATATCAATTTAAAAAAAATACATATTAATTGTTTTTTTGATTTCAAAAGATTCTGGGAGTGAGAGCATGAAAAAAAAAAAAAAATTAGACTACCATAATGAGCAATTATATTGCTTTTCTATATGTAAACATATGATTGAATACATTGTATTATTATAAATTACCTTTGAAAATTAACTTTATCGTGTCGCAAAAAAAAAAAATTTTGTTCTTGTTGTTTCAGCATCCTATTCTCTTT
Source organism: Andricus curvator (assembly GCA_932195095.1). Lineage (NCBI taxonomy): Eukaryota > Metazoa > Arthropoda > Insecta > Hymenoptera > Cynipidae > Andricus > Andricus curvator. Next base: position 612,615 of record CAKNYM010052257.1, read on the forward strand.
TATTTAATATAACAATGATTGTAAAATTATTTTAAAATTAAAGCCAAACATTTAACCCGTGGTTTAAGGCCTCTAAACGCTAAAAAGTGTCAATTATTATTTTGTGTGCAAAAATAAAATTTGTCTTATGCAAAAGCAATAAGTATGACAATAAAGTGATAACGGGCATTGCTGATAATAATTGAACCGTAATTTCATTTAGAACACTACCCCTAAGAGGGAAAAAATCACCCTGAATAGGGGCTTTAAAGTTTATAATGTGCTTTTTTCATATACCGTAGATTTTTTCTGCCATACATGAATAAAAATAACCTTTCAAAAGTTTAAATAATTGTCAGTGATAGTAAGCTACCATTAAGATTTTCAAAACTACCCCTTAGATGGATATTTTGCTTCTTTCACAGTTCTTAACATACTTTCTCATAATAAAAGCCCTAAGTTGACTTCAGAAATATTGTTTAAATATTTCAGTTTTTTTTTTGATAATTCAAAGACAAGTTGAGTTCCATTTTTAGGCCTCTAAACCACCCTTAATGGAAAAATTGGAAAATACTCTCTTTTTGCGAAATTTGCGTAACTGTTTTTCTAAGATGTGAAAAAGCGAGGCTGGCACTATGAAGAATAGAGAGTTATATTCTGTTGGTTTTGCTTCCCCATAGAGCAACCTTTGAAATGGGAACAATTTCGGAAAATATTTATTCGTTTAATTAAACAATCCTAAATTAAAAAATGTATTTTTTAAAAATAGATTATTTATAGTTAACCTTTTTTATTCACATAATTTTAAGTTGATCTAACGATATGAAAGATTCCTGGACCTGAAATAATCGATTGATCTATATTATTGATACATTTTATTCAAGAGTAAAAAAGTTATGGTCATTTTTACTTGAAAAATCTATTTTATCTACATTAAAACTTTTGTTATTAACATAATTCAAAGCTAATGTAACAACACAAAAAATTCCTTGACTACAGGCGAATCAAGTAACCTACAATATTAACACATTTCATTGAAAATTAACGAAGTTCTGCTCTTTTACAATATTTTAAAATCTCTTTTTTACCAAAAAAAATTCTTTCTTAACATTTTTTGAAGTTGATGAAAGAATAATAAAGACTTCTTGATTCGAAACTTTTCGCAAAAAGACGTTATTTAACTATTTTCTATTGAATGTGGTTTAAAGATCCACAGTCTGAATTTAAATTTTCTTAACATTAATTAAAAAACTATGAAATATTACAACAATATTTATAAAGTTGAAGAAGCCAAATATCGCTCTGAAAGGTAGTTTTTGATAATTAAAGGGTAGTTTTATATCACTGGTATACATGTTAACTTTTACAATATGATTTTCAATAATTGAAGACTGAAAATATCTAATTTATATTAAAAAAACACAACAAATTTTCAAACTCCTATAAAGTGTGGATTTCTCACTTCTAGGTATTCATACTTATTTGTTTAACGTAAGTAATTTGTCATTCTTACAAAAAAATTAACACTTTTTAGCGTTTAGCGGCCCTGGATTACGAGTTGAACATTTTTCTTAATTTATAAACAATTGCACAATTATTTTAACAACAAATGGAAGAAAATAGGCGGTTGAGACAAAAAAAAATTAGTTTTTGGACCACCCTCATGAACGCTACCTTGTAATTTAATTTTCTATTCAATTTCACTACGGAAAAAAAGCTTTTTTTATTTTATTCCGTTTATGGTTTGTCGCGTCAATCGCCGCGAAGTTAAAGGGCAGGACGTGACATCTTTTCTGAACGGTGCTACTTACCACCAATTGTTCCCGTGTAATTACTCCTTACCTTTCCCCCTCCACTTTCTCTCATGCCAACACCAGTTGGCCAGAGGCCAACAAAAAATGGATCATAATAGTTTGTTCTCGTTCACTAAGAACATAGCGGGGTCGACGATTTTTAATTACGCTACCAGCAGCCCCGACGCGACGTAGCGTTGCTCAGAAGTAGTGAAGAACGAAAGGCAATATAAGAGGATAATATAAAACGATATATAACCAACTTTATTACAAAGGGATATGGTAACAGCCTTCACGGATAACCATACGTTCATCGTTATATTGCGCTCAACCCTTTTGCATTTGCTAGGACTTTGAGGGCGATAAAAGCTCGCTGCTGATGTTTTATGACATCAAATTAATCCGGAAACGTTTCTGGCAGTATCAGGTTCTATCATGGATAATTTGGAGCTGATATGCTACGACTTACGACTTCCTGCGATAAAGATCATTAATTTCTTTATGGTTATTCAGTCATTATTTGAATAAATTTCCATTTGGCCGCATTAAGTTCTGCCACAATTTCCCTGTGTACGAAATATTTGACCTGAGTTTCTCTTTTACGATTTGTCGTTTGACCTAACTTTCATTTCTTCGAATTATTATTTGCCAACAATTTTATTTTTCCTGAGTTTTTGTATATGGAGTTTTTCAAATTAACTTTGGAATTTGACTTAAATAAACTTGCAGTTTAAAGTTATTATTGTTATAAAATATGAGGTTGCTTATTTTTCTGTCAGGCTAAAGATGGTAGCAGTCCAATATGTCGAAGTATTTTTGTTTAAGAGTTTGATTTTTTCTTTTAATAGTCTCTATGGGGATGTCCTGGTATATATCATCAGTCACGGACCCATTTTTGTAATACAATGAAATGATCTGATAAGAGCAGTATGCCTAATTTGACATACTGGGCAAAGCATGGTTCTTCACTTTACCATCCACGGGCTTTGTTAGAGCCAAGTGAATAATGGGGGGACCTACAGCTTAAGGTGGGATACAAACCATCAGAAAATCGGTAGGAGTACATAGACAAATTTCCAGGGAATCGAACACCGGGCCGCCTCTAACGAGAAGTCTCCCCTGACGTGAATTATTATTATTATATGTATAATAATACACGATTCGTTCATTCTGTTCTTATTGAAGCTCCTATATTTCGTTCGCTTTTCCCGTGTTTTTTGTCTTGCGACTTTTTCTATCATACCAATATGACAGTTTTTTTCACATCTTGTCTAATTTTCTTCAACATGAAGTCGTTCCGCTTAGTTTTCAAGTTATTTATTTTGCACTTTAGATCGAAATTACTGAATTTTAAAAAGCATCATGCGCAATTTAAAAATTAATAATTTTTAACGACTTAGTTTCAAGATCCTAATTTAAGAATGCTTTCATTTTTAAACGAAGTTTAGAACTGTTTAAATCTTGACCCTTCAAATTTGAATTAACAAATTTGACAAGTTTTTAATTAAAAAGCATATAATTTTTAAAGTTTTGAGAGTATCTGAACTTCAAAGGTTTACAATATTTAAAATTCTTATCAGTAAAAGCTACAGTGATTTTTTTAAACAAAAATCAGATTTTTAGTAAAAAAACCTACTCAAGCACTTTGAATGTCACTTGATACGAAATAATAATGTTGACTCTTATTACTTGTATTAATAAACTTTAAAATTTCTATAATTTCAATTTACTATTCTAGTTTTCAATACGCAATTATAAAATAGTTTAATTTTTGACTTTTGAAACTAAAGTTTTTTGCTTTAAAAGCAAGGAGGTCAAAACTGGAGGAAAAAATTAATTTGACATTTTCCCTTTTCTTACTGAAACAAAAAAGCTTAGGTTTTTTTCTTCAAATATCTGAAGGTTGAAAAGTTTAAAACGTTCTTATTTATTCATAAAAATAAATATTCAATAGGCTTAGAGTGGATACTTTCTTCTTTAACGAATCTCTCTTTTGATAGTACATTTAAATTAGGATTTCTGCTTTAACATATTGAAAACACGGAGATTTTGTCTTGAAATGTTTGAATAGGCGTTTTTTTGAGTTCGAAACACTTGACAGTGTCACAATTTTTAGTAATAATGATTTTTATTTAATCATTTTTAAAAGAAATGCGTCCAGAATGATTTTAGAGAATGCTTTAGAACCAGGCATTGAAAATTGCATTTTTTTTATTTAAAACTTTTTCAAAACATTGAAAGTTTAACACTAAAAAAAACAAAACAATTTCGAATCAAAAGGCTTGAACCGGAAAATGACGGTAAATTTATGTTTTTGATTCCAGAAAAATTTGTCTAATTAATTGTAATGCTAAATTATAATTTTTGAAGGGAATAACTATTAAAACTTTTAGAATATTAGAAGCTTTAAATTTGGAAGATTTGATTTTATTTTCAATTCCGAATTATCCAATTTCAAACGCTTTCATTTATAAATTATACAAGTTCAATTTCTTTTCATTTCCTTAGAAATATTGTCTTTTTCCAAATTTTACATAATCAGTATGAATTATTGTTTCAAAAATGTTTGGAACTAAATATTTTCAAATTCGTTTAGTAATAGGTTTTTGAATTGTTTATATTCTTGAAGTTAGAAAATGAAAATTTAGACACTTCATGAATTATAATATATAACTATTACATGATACTTAAGAATGATTTTGAAAGTGTAATATGGTCGAGGTAACAAAAAATATCAATTGGTGGCTTTTTACACACCAATCTTCGTTTAGAGTTATTTCACATTTATCAAATAAATTCTATCTAAAAAGGTGTTACGAAATATCTAGCAAATATCGCACCCATTGTTGTTGAAAAACTGATTGGCTTTTGAATGACTTGAAATTGTTCAATTTATTAAATTTAAATGTTAAAAATGAAATCCGCTACTAACTTCCAATTTGTTAACAACTGTTACTTTAATTTGTGATCGTTATGGTATCAAAATATTTAATTGTGCTTGCAAATACAGATCCTAAATTATCTACATTATTAAGGGGATAAAACTCAATTTCTTTAAATAAAAAACTATTTATTTCCGTTAATTCTCTAATACGGAGAAGTTTATCATTTTAATTTCTAAGGTAAACCAGATATTAGGATTCTCAAGAATTACACAACAATTTCAAAAGATGTCTTCGGATTTTATCAAGTTTGAGAAAATCTCAACGTTTCAGAACTATTTATACAAATTTTTAAGGATTTTTAATTATTTTAAGTTATTTCAATAGGTTCCAAGAGATTTAGAGAAATACATAAGAATTTAAAGAAATTTTAGACCAAAATTCAAGTGATTTCAAATAATTTCTAGAAACTGTAAAGATTGTAAAGACTTTCATAGAATATTTCTGAATTTTTACCGGTTTAAGAAGATTTTGTGGAATGTAAGGTATTCTAAAAGATTTTAAAAAAATTAAAGCGTTTTAAATGCTTTACAAAATATTTCAGGGCATATCACAAAACTTTGAAAGGTTTCAATGAATTTAAAAACTTTTATTTGGAATTGCAAAGCATTTAAAAATATTTAGAGAATTTTCAAAAAACTTCAAAATGCTGTGATTTCACAGAATTTTAAAGAAGATTGCAAGTAACTTTAAAATATTTTAAGTGATTTTACAGATTTATGAAGAATTCAAATGATTTAAGGATATTTTAAGAAATTTCCAAAAATATGTTGAGATTTAATGAAATATAAAAGGATTTTTCGGGATTTTACAGGATCTTTAAGGATTGCAAATAACTTCAAAAGATTTCAGGAGATGCATACAAATTTTAAAGATTTTTTGAGAGTTTTCAGTGGGTTTCAAAAATTTTCAAGGAATTGCTAGAGACCCTAAAGTATTTAAAACGATTTTTAGGATTGTCTGAGTATTTAAAATATTTAGAGGAATTACACAAGATTTCATGTTATTTCTAAAGATTAAGAGGATTTTTAAAGGATTTCAAGTGATTTTTAGAGATAAAAAGGAATTTTAGAGCATTTCTAGGGATTTTAAAATATTTTAGAATATTGTAATGTTACTCTGAAGATTTGAAGAGATTTTAAACAAAATTATGGATTTTCATGGACTTTTGAAAATTTTCAGCTGGAAGTTCTTAAAATTCTTTTAAGAGATTGTATGGGGCTTCAGAAAAATTTATAGGATATTGAGAGCTTTCAGAAGATAGAAAAAAATCATAAATTCTATACTGTCGGACATAGCTGAGAGTGTAGGTAGTTGAATTTTTAATATATTTCTTGAATAATATTTCTTTTATTTAAAAATTGGTATTGAATTAAGATTAATAATAAATTTAGCCGATGTTAGAAATGTTAAAAGTTATTAATTAAAAAAATAATGATTAGCAGTGAATGAAGTTAGGGGGACATAGTCGAAGTTTAAAAGTTACAAAACACGTTTACGTATTTTCGAAGTATTTTGTTATAACAATTCCTTCAAAAATCGCTCAAAAATTTCCAAAATCGGCTTTCCTCACTTGAAAAATAATTAGGTTTAAAATAACAGAGCTGATTCGAATTTCGTTGTCTGGGATAAATGTATCCGTACAAAATTATGTGAAGAATTTAAATTATCAAAAACAATTTTTCTCAAGTTCTTAACAGTTTTTAAAATCATTAATTCGAAAATAAAAAATTAACATAACTATGGAAACGAATTTAAGTCTTTAATTTGGCCTAGGAACAAGCTGTTCCTTTAAGCATGATATTTTCAAATTAAATAATTCTTAACAAAAATCTCTTTCAGTCTTGATTTTTTTGGTCTTTCTCAGAGTGTAGGATACTGCTTACTTAAAAAAAAATTAAATATAATATTTCAACTATCAATGCTATGATGTTAATGGGGAACAAAAATCATATTAAATGACTTTTATGTTTACAAATAGGTATTCAAGTTTTTCTTGTATTAGTATTTCACAACATTTTCATTTTGATGAATTATTTAATTCATAATTGCATTTTTTTAAATTGTCATTTATTCCATCATTTCTTTATTATCTACATGATTATCCCAAAGTTAAAAATCCGCAAAAATCAGAAAAAGTTCGAGAATCATAAATATTGTGAAATTTTTTCATTACTAAAAATAGTTGATGAGTAAACTATCTAATAATCAATCTGCATATAAAAAGTTTTTCAAGTAATTAAACTATTATTACACTTCTGGGCTGTAACCAGGGGAGAATTTAACAATTGAAGTCCTTGATATTTTTCACTTTCCGTAATAAAAGTGACGGAGCTTGAATAAAAATACCACTTTAAACTTTTGAAGCCGGGGTCTTGAAACAAATTTATTTACTTTTCACCTCTGAGGAACTTTATTAACTTTTATTTCAGAAAACAAAATTTCAAACGTTGCAAAATAGAATATTTCAGTCTCGAGGTGACAAAATGAAGCTATGGGATTTTCAGGGAGTCTAGATTTACAAAGGAAATATTTCCATAAAAGTCACAGACCTTGAATTTCAAAGAGATGACAAACTTCCATGTAACTAATTTACCTAGTTTCTTTCCCAAAGAAATCTCCATAAAATTGTAAGTGTGAAAATAAAAATAAAATTTATCAAAAATAAAAGTTAACGAGATATTTTGCTTCTGCTGTGAAAATTAGTACCTAATTCTAATATTTTTCAATCAATTATTAGTTAACAAACAGGATATTTTCAGGAAAAAAAATAATAATACTTTTCTACAATGTCTAAGATGGTTCTTAAGAAAATTTTTAACATCAATCTGTCAAAATTAGACTGACGTACCGTAAGCTGGGGCTAACTCGAATAGGTTGAAAAAATCGGGCCACTTTCCGTTTCATATTTTATAATTTAATTTTTTTTCTGAATAAACATCAGAAAGATTTTTCTTTGTTTTCTGTAAAATAAATGTCAAATTTTCCTTCAGAGACTTTTTGGTTTGGATTCGTTAGAAAGTTTGAATAAACATAATATTCATATAAGGTAACTAGCTTCTGTATTTTGGTTAAGTCAATGAAAAAACTCTTGCAAAATTTCTTTCTGAAAATTTTTAAAAGTATTTTTCTTATGTCATGTACAGAGTTTTGAATCGTGTTTCTTCAAATAATCCATTCAGAAGTTTCTTAACTCCATTCTTAAAGTCCACCCAGAAAAAATCTCCCAAATTATTTTCTGGGAATTATGTATTCAAAGCATTAGCATCTAATTATACTTCCTTCATGTAATGCGAATAATCGTTTGTCCTCATATTTAAAATTTTAGAAGTATTTTTATCGACAATACTGTACCACTTTTGTTAAATGAGGAATATTTTCAAAATAAAAGTTTAAAGTATTGAATACTTGAAATAAAAAAGTTTCTGATTTTTAAGACTTAGGGTTTCAATTGCCTAATGTCGACAAACAGATGATGTATCGTTATTAATTATTATTGCTTAATTCATTCTATTGGATTATTTTAAAGAAAACAATGATAGAATAATCAGCATTGGAATGAATAATACAAAAATATTAAAAGAATTATAGTAAACAGTAGATAAACTACAAAGTAAAGATTTATTTTAATCAACTCATAATCTCATATGGAAGTACAAACAAGTATAGATTCTTCACGAAAAAACTTTACAGAACAAAAATCTGTGAATTCTCTCAATTTCTTTAAAAACACTTAAAATTTCATCAAAATTCCTTAATACGCTTGGAAATATTTTTAAATTCATTAAAATCTTTGAAATCATTTAAATAGTTGGAAATCGCTTAAAATCCATAAAAAAATGTAATTAATTTCCTAAAGTTCTCTAGAAATCCCTTAAAGTTTGTAAAATTCCCTAAAATCTTTTGAATACTTCAAAGTCCTATCAAATCCCTTCATGGTTGTGAAATTCTTCCAAATTCCTCGAAATCTTTGGAAATCCTACAAAATCGTTTGACGTCCCATAAATTTTTCAAAATCTCTTAAAGTTTTTTAGAATCTTTTATTGAATGCAACATAAAATCTTCAAAATCCGTAGAAAGTTTTCAAATTTGTACATATAGAATTTATTTTATTCACTCAATCACTGAAATGTTTGAGAATCAGAGAAATCCATTAAAATAAGTAGACATCTTTGAAATCTTTTGAAATCTTTAGAGATTTAATTTAATTTAATTTATTTTACAAATTTCTGTCGAAAATGTCTAGGAAATCCTACAAAATTCTTTGAAATCCCTGGGAATTTTCGAAATATCTTTAAATTCTTTGGAATCTCTCAAATAGCTTCAATATTTAACATCACCTAAATCCATTGAAATAATGAAGGTCCTAAATCTGGTGAAATTCTTTCAAATTTCTTTGAAATTTTTTGATTCATTTGAAATCCTTTGGAGTCTTTTAAAAAATATATATATATAATCGTAAAAATAAACAAAAAATACGTAAAATTTAAAATCTTAAATTTGAAATTTTATGAAAATAACTTAAATTAAACTTCTTTAGAAAAACATGACAGATATTTAAAAATCTTTGGAATTCATTGAGATTCGAGAAGATCCTTTACAACTTGTGAGGTTCTTCAAAATACCTTGACTTCTTTCGTTAGTTTATTTTATTTGAATTATTCCCCAAATTTGTCTATAAATGCCCTAAAATCGAGGTTAATATATCTTAGGAAATCGTAAAAAAAATTTCGAAATTCCTTGAAATTGTTTGAAATCCTTCGCAATCTTTGGAAATCATACAAAATTCTTAAAAGTTTTGAAATCTCTTGAAATTCTTTGTAATTTTTTTAAATAACTTCAAATCTTTAATATCCTATGAAATTTTGTATGATCTTTCATAGCCCTTGACATTTTCAAAATCTGCAAAGATCCCTTTGAATAATTTAGAATACTACATTGAAAATGCTTTACAGGAAAAACATTATAGGCTTATACTGAATTCCCTGTATTATTTTTTTCGTCAGCGTCCCTGACAGTAAGTTACGAAACACTTGAAGAATTTTTCAAATCCTGGAAAAACTGTACAACTCAAAAAACTTAGATAAAAATATTTGATGCGTTCTTCTTCTGAAAAATAATTGGGGAGGCCGGACATCCATGGCCTCCCTGGTACCTCAGGCCTGGATAGAGGGTGTTGAGAGGGAAGCTGAGAAGGGTTGGTCAGGCAAGGATATGGTTACAAGGATGTAGGATGGGGTGATTAAGGGTTGATTAAGGGGTATGGGGAGTAACTATTTTGGATAAGTAGGGTAAGATGTGTTTGATTGAAATTGATAATTGAAGGAGGAACGGCAAAGTATGCAATAGGGAAGGGGAGGCTCTGATTATAGGGATGTAGAAATAGAGGATGGAGGATCAAATAGTTATATGGGAAGTTTATAGTCCACTGAGGGTATGGAATATTAGAGAAAGGAGGTGATGGGGGATGGTAAGGAGAGGAGATGGTCGTAGGAATATATGAAAAGAGTTCAAAGAGAAGGGATATACAAATGATGAATTATGGATACATAGAGACAAGCAGGGTTGAAGAAGGGAGATAATTATAGGTAGGAAGGGGAAATACGCATTAGGGAAGAGGAAGCGAGTAAATGAGAGTAAGAAATGAGTAAGAGTGGTTGGGGAGAGTGGGGGCGACAGGAGGCAATACGGAGATAAAATAGTTATACGGATGTAGGAAGACATTTAAGACAGGAAGGATATGGATATATGAATAGGAATCGAGTTTATATACGAGAGGCAATTAGGTGTAGGAAGGGAAATATACAAGCGGGGAGAGATTGTAGGAATTAGTGTGGTAGGAAGAGAGGGGTAACGAGCAGATGTAGGTACTCTCACAGAGGAGGATGAAAGGGAGTATAAAGGGATGTAGATCAGGACATATGGGTTATAAAAAAGGGGTGTTGGAGATGAACTAAGTGGATTAGAAAGATGAGATGGTGGTAAAGTGGGGTGAGGTGCATTCGGGAGGTTTTCAAAGAATGTTAGTCATGAAAGAAGGTATTAAAAATATGCGTATTCCTAAAAAAATACACCCTCTCTTAATTACTTTTCCCTTCATTTTTCGAGAGATGTTCTGTAGAAGCAGCAAAGGTCGTTTATTTGCATATGAAGATTTATGCGCAGAGTTTCATTTCGTGTATCTAACTCGGAGCGAGCAATTTCTCGCTACGTCAGCAGGTTTTTTGTTAAATTTTCTTTTATGATAGCTCGACAACCTCAAGAGAGTCGTATCCCGAGGGGTCATATTTCCGCGATTTACTCCGCACGTACAAATCTCCTTCTATGTAGATACCTATACGTTCTCGCAGCTCCTGCCCCGGGCAGTGGCCATCGCGATAAAACATCGGAAACTGGCGAAACTCGGGTCTAATCTTGGCGGCGATGTTTTACCCCAACCAGCAGCGTTCTCGATTCGACGGAGCGCCTCGTAAACTCACAGAAGATATCACCATGGCGATTAGACCCTCGTCGCGAGAACACAATTTTCCTGCTTTCCCGTCGAACACTGGAGACATCTCGTTACTCTCCTGCAAACGAAGAAAAAAAAGCGCAAGCAATTACGATAACGGAGAATGAAACGTTAGGAACGTGTGGTTCATCTGTCTCCAACTCGAAAGAAAGAAAAGGTCGATACCGAGTTACCGATACCGAGTCACTGATACGAGTTTGAACAAGACTATATTGTGATCCGTTATCGACTTTTCAACTTTTTAGATCGAGCGTCTTTGATTCCAGGCTGAGCTAAGCGCTGGGAAAATGAAGAAACAGGAGAGAAAAGATGGAAAAGGACGGAACATTAATGAAACGAAGATATATCTTTTATCAAACCTTTGAGGGCAGAGTATTCTTTTCTTTCGAAAAATAGATAAGATTTGTTTCCTGTTATCTGTTGCTCAAGATGGTAGGTTTTCTTTAGTTTTCTGGAACAGGTGTTTCGAGAGAAGAAAGGATCCTTACTAGAGTAGTCCGGAAAATTGATTTTGGAAAAGAGGATATGTTTTCCTCCTCCCATTTTGTGAGGTTTTTGGAAACACTGTTCCTTTCAAGCTGCAGCCAAATCTGTTAATATTAGAACGTGCCGCAAAGGCTTGAAAAATCTCTCAAGATTAGGATGGGAAATGCTTTCTTTTCGGAAAAATGAAACTCACGTTTCTTGGTTTGAACTCTGCTTGCAGGAGATCATTAAAATTTGTTGGGGAGTCTCCATCGGAAATTTCCGCTTATTTACTTTGAATCGTGACGCGCCCCATCAATCCTTATCGAGCCCCAACAGTGTCCCAAAAACTGAAATTAACAATTTCACGCAACATTGTCACGTGAGCTCTGTTTTTCCCTTTTTTGTCATACATTCATTTTGCTCGACAAGTGAAATGTTTGACGGCATTTCTAAACTAATGTTCGATTGTTTAAACAATTTTAATTTGTGTAAATAATTTCTTCTCCCTCCTCATTCATTAAAAGGAACTTTTTTCATGTTTAAATGGACAATTTTCGATTAATAGGAAGACTGATCTTCGTTTTAAAAACTTACCAATTGTTTAAACAATTAATTATTATTTGCTTGTAACTTTTTTTTAAACGAGGTAGAAAACTCTGAAAATTTTCTAGTTTTGTTAACTTTGTCACGACGTCACTCAGATATTACTAACCGCATTATGTAACATATTTCTATTATTCTAAATAAAATTTTGTTGTTCAAACAATTATAATAAAAATACATTCAATAATCAAAAATGTATATCTGAAGATTTGAATTTTTAAAAATTTTAAGAAACTAGTTTATTGGTAAAGTAAATCACGTTGAATGAATTGCACCTTTGCAAATTATACTTCTAAAAATTGTATTTAAGATGTACAGAAATACTAATCTTATCAAAAACTTCAAGAAACTTCAATCTTTTCATATTACGATAATATTTCAAAATCTATCAAAAAAGTTTGGTTTTGCATTTAGAATTTTGATCGCGTCTGCGTGAATTAAAGTGGTAACACCTTTCGTGAATGGCTTATAGGAAAAGCAAGAAAAGACAACAAAGGAGTGTTTGTGAATTTAATCTCCCCTAGGGTGGGTTCCCTTCGTGTCCTGAATTTATAATTTTTCCCCAATTTCAATCCAACAGAGTTTCAATAAATTACAATGTTTTGAACTGTACAATATGTAGTGCTTTTTAAATGTGATAATAATAATAATTATTAAAAAATATAAAAAATTAGAAATTTAAAAAAAATATTTCCTTTGAACTTTTTTGCTTGTTAAACGAATTGTTTTTTTTAACAATTAGCGCATCACAGTATTCCATATTTATATGGGATACTTATAAAATGTTCTTTAGTTCAATGAATAAGAAAATTTTTTTCAATGAACACAATTTTTTTAGATAAATAAAATTCATTAAAGTTACTCTGTTTTTTAGGTCCCCTGTAAACGTTCAATTTTTTAAACAATTTCGAAAATTTTAAACAGTTGATTTCTCGTAGAAATCGCAAAACGGGTATACAATATAGATGGCTTATAATGAATGTGAACATTGTTATTGATTGTTTTATTAATTTATAAACTGTTTACACAATACTTGCATGTTTACGTGTTTAGGTCACTAATAAAAAATTGCTAAAAAAAACTGTTTTTTTAGCAATTTTTCAATAAATTTGGATATTCTTATGTACCTTCTTGTTTATTAATGTTCCTTTTAGTTTTCAAACCTTTTTTTTATTGTTTGAAAAATTAGAAATTGTTTAAATAATTTTTTGTCACTTAAAATTTTTAAATCGTAGCATTTTATCGTGGTGTATTTTCAGGCGCCAAAAAAACAAACATTTTTGATGAAATAAAATGTATACGATGAGAATTCGTGATAAAAATTTTACTAAAGCTAGTGTAAGCAATATAAATAATAAAAATAATTGTATTTTTCTATTTTTTCGAATCAAAATTGTTTATTTGTTTATTATACAGACACCTCTAGAATCTAGTAATTAATTTCAACATTTAAAAAAGTTTGGAAACTAAAAAAATTGGTTAAATAATTTTAAGCTACTGAGTTAATCCTGAAAGTATTTCAGACAATATTTTGGGATTTCCAAATATTTGAAGTCTGATTTTGAGGAGTTTCCAGAGAAAATTGGAAAATAGATAAAAATGAATTACATATGAAGAAATTTATAGCGATTTTAGAGATTACAACGGATTTTAAGATATGCCAAGGAATTTCTCAAGATTTAGAGGATTTTATTAAACCTTCAAGGATTTGAAAGTTTTTTAGGGATTTGGAAGGCCTTTTTAGAGATTTAATTATTTCGAAGGATATGAAGGAACTTACAAAATTTGAAAGAATTTTAACGAATTTCCAGAGATTTCTACAGTTTTAAGGGATTTCAAAGAAAGAAAATTGGAAAATAAATAATACAAAATAAAATTGCAAGGAGCTCCTAGCGATTCCAAAAATGTCAAGAGATTTTAAGGTATTTCAAGAAATTTCACAAGAATTGAAGTATTTGATTGAATCTCCAAAGATTTGAAAGATTTCTAGGAATTTGAACGGTTATTTGTGTTGTTGAGCTAAATACATAAGTTCAGTTTAATATATATTCAAGAGATTTCAAACAATTTCTACTTATTTTAATGGATTTTTGTAATTTTCAGGTTTTAATGGATTTTAAGGGACCTTGAAAAATTTCTGGAAACTTTAGGGAATAAAATAAATATTATATCTACAGATTTCAATAATTTTAAGAGAAATGAAGAAATTAAGAATCTTCCAAAGAATTTTCAAGATAGTGATTCTTTTTAAAAGATTTTCAATAATTTTGAGATATTCCAAAAATTGCAAGCAATGTTAAAGAATTTCCAAAGGTATTAACAAATCTCAATGGAATTTCAAGCGAATTGAAAGATATCAAGGAAATCCACAGATTTTTGTTGTGTAAAGTTTATTTGATTGCTTTATGATAATTAATAGGGAAATAAAATGGCTTTCATATAACTCAGAGCCTACCAGCTTTTTCTTGATAATCTCCGATCTGGGAACGGGTTATTATCTTTATTTTATTTTATTACTCACATGCACATCATTTTGAGACATTGACATATTGAAAATTCAACCTTACTAATTATAACGAAATTCCCTCTTTCATATTAGATCAAAAGGAACGACCCCTTCAACTTAACCCCAAGTACCCCAATTACCTCAAATAGCCCAACCCCAATAAGCTTCCAGGTAATGATGGACGTACTCAACCCTGTGAAGTCTTTAAATCCCATACCGTCTGCAGTCGGATTTTCATTAGAAGTGCTCGAGTTTGCCTGAAAATTTGGTCAGAGAAGTGGAAAACTGCAGAAAACCAAAACTCCCAATTGCAGCTGGTTACCGACATACGAGTTTGAACGAAAAAACGACTAAGCGAGAATCTTGATCGGTCACTCATCCGACGATTTGAACAAAACTAGGGGATGAGAACAACGAAATTTGATTTTGGAAAATATTCACTGCCCCATAATCTCCATATTTTAAATCTAAATTGCTATCCAATTTCAATCCATTCCGGTCGCAGTCCAGCAAGAGTAATTATTTCAATAAACTTTTGGCTCTGCGTTCGCATTGAATCGTGTTGACACTGAACCAAAATCGAAATTGCGAAGTATCTAGTATTACACTTGAGTACACAAAACAGAAAAAAAATTCTCCGCTATCTGGCTTCAGATCCTTTGAGATTTATTCAAAGGGGATACTTGATTTCATTTGAGATACAGGTCCATTTACGAGATTGCTTCCGAATATGTCCTCTGGACGCGAGTCTTCCTCTGCATTACATGAACACTCGAAAATGCGTTCTGTGGTAACTACATCAGTATCTAGGTGCATCCGTACACATGGATGGCTGAAAGTGGAAGATAATTGGAGAACCGTGCGGCACTCTCGGACAGGCGATCGTTTTCCCTCTGTTCCGTGGACACTGTGCTCTCAACTCTCAAGTTTCTGAGGAGGGAATGAAAGGGGGTGGTAGGGAAACAGAAGGAGGTTCGAGAATCTATCGATCCTGAGTCACTGGCTTCGTTGGTTGCCAGAGAGCTTATACTCTGGCGACTTATTGCAACGACTAGTTGCCGAGTCGTGTAACACTCTCGAAAACTAGTTCGAGTGAATAATGGCCCGGAACAATGTGAAACCTCTGGAATCGCGAGCCTAAGCTTCGTGAAAAGCCGTCTTTGATAGTTTCCAGATTTCTCCTTCAGGCTTCTTTTCCGTACTTCCACCGAGAATCAAGATCCACACAATGCCCAGGGCATCGACTCTTGAATTAAGACTGAGGGGATTGAGGCACTTGAACATTTTCAATTACTTGGCTTAGGGATTACATTTTTCCTTTTAGAAAACCAGGTGGAAGTAGAGATATGTATCTCTGTTATAAAAAGATTTTGTCAAAATAACCTCGGGTATTATACTACTCTAGGTGCCACATTAACCCATTTGCCACATTAACCAATGTGCCACAGTAACCCATGTGCCGCATTAACCAATGTGCCACATTAACCCATGTGCCGCATTAAACCATGTGCCATTGTAACCCATGTGCCACATTTTTACTCCACGTTATGCTACATTACTATCTTACCCCCTACTTCTACCCAGGTCCCTTCCTGCCCCTCAATCACATACACTTAGACACAGCTATTACATGACCTTAGCAGCACACCAAATTTCCAATAATCAAATTGAGCTGAAAAATAGAATCAAAATGTTACACAATAGGTAGTTTTCATTTTTTATATAATGTAGTCGTCAACTGTTTGCAACGCAACGTTTTGTTACTATGGATTTCTGTGTGAGAGCCACCATCCACTATTTATTAGCTGGAATGGAAGCTTCTATTGTGTCCCCTAAGGGCTTTCATTTTTCTTGTATCTCTTCCCTATTCCTTTACACACCCCCCACGCACTTACTTGGTGGTGGGAGGGGGACCTACAGTTTAAGGTGGGTTCCAAACCACCAAGAGCAACAGCTTTAAGTACTCAGAGAACCTTTTTCTCTAGAGGTACCGGTCCCACGACCCTCCGGAGATGAACAACTCCCTTGCTAGTTAAGTGTTCACCGCATGGGCTGCCGAGGCTCTTCCAGAGTGCGAGGCGGGAATCGAACCCGCAAGCCGTCGGAGTGGGTCCAAAGACTACGCCTTAACCCCCACGACCATCGTTCCACTTCATCCCCTATTTATTATAGATTTTTATTCAAACATTATACCACTTTACCCTAAACTTATGCTACCTCTCCCTGATCTTATACAACTTTTCGTTAGCTTTATGTCGCTTGCCCTCCAACTTATGCTGCTTTGCCCCAACCTTATGCCGCGTCGTTAAGTTAACCTTATGACCATAACTTTTTTTCCTTTCACATTTACAGCACTTATGCCCTTCTGGATGGCTAAACTGTGTAGGGAATCGAGACCCTCTATCTAGCTCCTACCCACCACCAATACCTCTACTGAGGAAACAGAACTGTTGGTCAAAAATGGCTGGTTAACGAATTCGTCCTTTTTTTTTGCTTTGAAAAGTGTGCCAAAGATCAATCCAAGCTGATCCGTCTTTTGAATGTAATCGTGCGCATAGGATACTACAGACTACAGAAAGACAGACACCTTCATGAAATTTTGGCATTTCAAAAATCAGGACCACTTTAAATTAAATAAATGTGAATATCATCTTTAAAAATTATACAATTTTCGATTGAAATTCTTTAGAGTTAAATAATTTTAAATGTATAGAATTCCTGAAAATAAAACAAGAATTCAACGATAAAGTTTGGACAAACACCACAAAATGCTCCTATTCCAATTCCTAAAAACAAAAAAAAATTGTTTCTTCGCATAAAAATAAAAAAGAGGAAAGAAAAATGAAAAAAAAAGAAAAATTTTGTTTTTTGTTTTTAGGAATTGCAATAGGAGCATTTTGTGGTGTTTTTCGAAATTTGATAGTTGAATTCTTGTTTTATTTTCAGGAATTCTATACATTAACTTGATTATTGAACGTTATATGGGATTTTGAATTTGATTTCAATCTAATTTAAAATTCTTAAATTTAAATAATTTTTTAAACTGAAACCGCTAAAAAATTAATAATTTCAGTTTGCCACTTTATAAGTGAAACAATTTTAAGCTATGTGAAACTATACCAGTTTCAGTTGGAATAATTTTTAGATTTTGTAGATTGAAGAGATATGATTTTTAACGTAACAAATTATGAAATTTTGAACTAAAATACATTCGAGTTACATAATTTTTTAATTGAAAGTGCTCAAAACTTAATAATTTTAGTTTGATACTTTATAAGTGCAGCATTTTGATACTATGTGAAACCGAATCAATTCAAATCAGAATAATTTATAGATTTGAATATTCATAATTTTTGGGTTAAAACTTAAATAATCTTTAAATTGTGAAAAATAAAAATTAAGCGCTTTTAATATATGATCGTTCATAGTTTAATAGATTAAAATTTGAGTTTCTAAAATACAATTTTTTAATTAAAAGCGCTTTCAGTTTTACAATGTTTAATTAGAGCATTAAAAACATTCAAAGCCTTCATAGTTGAATAATAATTGGAATTCGTTAAAAATTAAATAATGTTTATACATATATTGAAAATTTATAAATGAGACAATTTCAAAATTTAATCCCTCAAAGTTGTACACATTTGAAGTGAAGTTGTTAATAGGTAAAGAACCTTTAGTGATTATTTTTGTATTTATCGATTTATCATTGCGCGAAAAGCAAAACTGTTTTATTTTGCAAGTTTTTTGTTTTGGAAATTTTCAATTTTAAAATTTTTTGTTACAAGGTCTCAAAATAAAAATGGTTTAATTATTATCGTTTTTACTGAGCGAATGCACAATTTTTAATGTTTATCATTTGGCGACTGCATAACTGTGAACGCGTTGAGTTTGAATGTATTCAAATTTGTGAAGTTACTTCTTTGAAATTGTGTTAAAGTTAAAATTATTTAACTTCGACGTGTTTCAATTTCTTCATAATTTTCCGCATTAGATTACTCAATTTGGAAATTCTACTTTAAATACTTAAAATTATAAATTGTTTAGTTTTGATGGCTTGAATTTTAAATTTTAAATGACTGGGAAACATTTTGTGAGACCCGGAAAAGAAAAATCGTATATCTCACGTACATATTTTGAATTGTGAATAGTTTTTATAGTCAATTTTGAAAGGATATCAAGAATTTTAATCAATGGTCATATTCAAGAAAATATCCAAGATTACTGAAAAATTGATTATATTCGTATAGGTTTCTCAAATCTGAAATCAAAGCATCCTATAAGGTAATGTCGCACTGAAAATTAATTTATCTTTGTTAAACAATATTCAAAATAACGTTTTGTGATCTATTTGAATATGTATTGGCTAAGGGATAATTGAGCTTTGGCAGCAGCAATGTCGATCAGAGATCGCCATATAGAACTAGCCAATCAGAGAAGTGCACTTTTTGAAGTTTCGAAAAGAAAAGTTTGAAAGTGCAATCTGACAGTTGTTTACAGAATATTCATTTTCATGGTTCGAATTGTGAAAAACATAATAAAATATCTGTGAAGAGTGTGCAAATTTGGAATATGTTTCTGAATTTTCATCTTATCCAGTTGTTTTATTAATTGAAAAAAACCTGACATAATGTTATATTGTAGTAGCTAAAATATTTTGTAGGGAAAATAGCTACATTTCACTTTGAAAAAAAAGTTTGAAATAAAATAACTTTTCCTTTCATTAACATTAATACTCCTACGGTTGAGCAAAATGATTAGTTATGTTCCACCTAATAACAAAAATTCTCTTGAAAAAAAAATCCCTCGATATTATTCGACCCCGCTATCATTATCGTACATCTGAAAGGGTCCTCTAACATCCGTATCTTCTTAAAAATGTACTAATTTAATCAAAATTCGAAATTATTTGAAGTTTGAGACGTCGAGTCCGACGATTTAAAAAAAAATTATTTCTTCATTAAAAACAAAAAACAAAAATCTAGAACTTATTTGAGCAGCCTGGACGATAAAAACTACTTGCAAAGGAAAAAAATAATTTCGTCTGAAAATGTTGATTTCCTCGTAGAACCGAACAAATGTTTCCGGAAAACTCCATAAGATTAAAAAATATTTCATAATATTCTAGAAAATTGAAGAAAATTCATGAATATTTTAAAATACCAGAACTTTTCGAAATCCCAGAACACTTTACAATATTCGGATCAGATAAATTCTATACTAGTGTAAAAAATTGCAGAACATTGCGAAATGTTCAAAAATTCTAGAACATTTTAGAATAATCAGAAACCATCCAGAACCTTCTAGAATATTTCAGAATAATCTAGAAAAATCTATAACATTCTAAAACCTCTAAAAATTCTAGCAATATCTAGAACCTTCCGAAATCTCGAACATAAAATTCTAAAAATTACAGAGAATTTTAGAAATAGAAGGATATCCAGAATAACATAGAATATTCCAAATCGATACAAAACATTCTAGAAGTAATATAATAAATACTTTAGAATAACTGAATGAAATACCTCCAGAATAAATTCAAAACAATGAAAAATAAAGACAATAATTTCTCAAATTCAAGCCTAAAAATGAGAAGATCTCAGAATCAATTATTGTTGAAAATTGAATTACTTTTGAATTGAAAATCATGACATTTCATACCATGAATTAATATTTAGCAACTTTAGCAAATTTAGATTACTTTACATTTTAAATGATCCACTTTCAAAATTCAAATCTGAAAATATTGAATTTTCAATGTTTTAAATTTGTCCTATTTTCGAAATTTTAATCTGAAATAATTAAATTTCGAGATTCTTCAATTGAAAATAAAATTTTTGAATTTTCAACACTTCAAATTAGAGATTACACAATTTCAAATCCTTCGTAATTAAAATGTCCAATTTTCAAAAATTTAGTCTAAAATTTTTCAATTTGTAGCACACAGTATTTCAAACTATTCATTTTTAAACGCATTTATTCACAAATTATGCAAATTCAATTCCTTTTGATTTCGCTCGAAATATTGTCCCTTTTCAAAATTTTACTTATCTAAAAGAGTTAGAATGGGAACGTTTTAAACTTAAAATCGTTCAATACATTAAAAAAAAATTAAACCCTTCCAATTCGAAATAATTAGCAAATGTTTTTAAAATGTTTAAAATTTATTAATCAAGCATTTTTTTAATAAAGGATTTCAAATTATTTTCTGGTAAAGGTAAAACAAGAGTCTATTTTTTACAATCCACTCCGTGGTATAAAAAACTCTTCCACGTCTCGAGATCTCCTAGAATCGTAGTAAAATTACTAGGTCAGGCCTAATGATCCCATTATATCGAGCTGTTGGACTTCGAAGAAGAATACTTCTGTTCTCGACGGATAACATTTTTTTCGCGATTTTTTATCCTGTAGAATTTTCTACGGACATCAGCAGCAATTCTGCTGAGAATTCTCTCTAGGATATAAATCAAAGGATAAAAAAAAATCTTAACATAGGAAGCAAGAGAGAAACTGGTGCTTTTTTTTTTGATTCTGAGTAATTAAATGATTTATTAAATTAGAGGCTAAGTAATAACAAAATATATTTCTTCCACAAAAATGAATATTGTTTCGACACGAATTCGTTAAAGTAGAAATCAATAAAATTTTCATAAGAATTAATAAAATATAGGATCGTTAATTTGTTTATGTTCTTTTCCAATAACTCAAACTTTTCTCTAAATTATCATTCTGGCAGTTTGTTATCATTTCTAGTCTACTTTGTTCAAATAAAAAAGGTTTTTAATAGTAACAATTAGGTGGCTGCTGATCAAATTCAAATTTTTTAAACTATAAGCATTTTATCATTGATTTTTATTTTTGGTAACAATTTTTGTCACGATTTTGTCGTAGGAGGAGAAGGGGTTGATGCAGCATGTGACACACCCATGGAGAATATAAATGTGTATAAATATTTTTTGAAATGCTTTAATTGA
The DNA here is from genome assembly GCA_932195095.1 of Andricus curvator. NCBI lineage: Eukaryota > Metazoa > Arthropoda > Insecta > Hymenoptera > Cynipidae > Andricus > Andricus curvator. Next base: position 634,388 of record CAKNYM010052257.1, read on the forward strand.
TGAAAACGAGTGATTTTATTTTACAAGCAAAACCCCTTTTTCTCGTTTTTTTTTCTTAAATGTAAACTAAATTAATGAAATTCGATAAGAAAATACAATTATTTTTTGTTAAGGCCGTGGCTACGTGTACCAACATTTCGGTGCAAGTAGCCAGATTTTTTCGGTACGAGTACGGGAAGCTCGAAAAGGGGCTATTCACACCGAAATTTCGGTACGTATAGCTGAATTTTTTCGGTACGCGTAGACACTTTCTTTTGTTGAAAGTTGATTATTTTTCATTGAAAATTGTTTCAAAAATCAACAATTTGGGTGCAAATTTGCGTTTTTGTTGTTGTTAATTTGTCTTTTTTGGTAGAAAATCAATCTTCTTGATTAAAAATTTTAATGCTTGGTTGAACTAATTTGATAAAAATTAATTGATTTAATTGAGGGTCCAGCTCTTTGGTTAAAAATTTAACTATTTTATTGAAAATTCGTTTCCTTTTTAAATTAATTTTTCTAACTGAAAATTTAACTATTCCGTTATTAGTTGGAAACTATTCGTTTTTAGTTTAAAATTAATCTACTTGGTTGAAAAATTAATTTTTTTTTTAAAGAAAATTTAACTTTTCTATTTTTGATGGAAAATAGCTCGTCTTTAGTTGTAAATACAACTATTCAACTTTTCATTGACAATTGAACTTTTTTGGTTGAGAATTCAAATACTTGGTTGATAGTTGAACTCCTTTATCAAACATTCATTTTATTGGCGGAAAAAACTATTTTGTAGAAAATTCGTTCTTTTTTGGTTGAAAATTAATTTATTTTAACTGACAATTTAATGATTCTATTATTATTTAAAAATTGATCTTTTTCGTTTCAAAAATCAACAATTTGGGTGCTCATTTTTGTTGTTGTTAATTTGTCTTTTTTGGTAGAAAATCAATCTTCTTGATTAACAATTTTAATGCTTGGTTGAACTAATCTGATAAAAAATAATTGATTTAATTGAGGGTCCAGCTCTTTGGTTAAAAATTTTACTATTTTATTGAAAATTCGTTCCCTTTTTAAATTCATTTTTCTAACTGAAAATTTAACTATCCCGTTATTAATTGAAAACTAATCGTTTTTAGTTTAAAATTAATCTACTTGGTTGAAAATTAAATTTTTTCTTGAAAGTTAAAGTTTTTTGATTGAAAATTCAACTGATTTGTAGAAATTTCGTCTTTTCAGGTTAAAAATTCTATTATTTTCGTAGAGAATTCAATTATTGGAAGGAAAATTAACTGCCAGGTTGAAAATTAATTTTTTTCTAGAGAATTGACCCTTTTGGTTTGAAAATTCAACGATTTGGTTGGAATTATTTCTCTCATTTGACTGGAAAATCTTTCCTGGTTGAAAATTTGTCTTTTTGGTTTCGTAATTTAATCTCTTTGCTAGTAATTTTATCTTTGTTGGTTAAAAATGCAACAGTTTGGTCAAAAATTTATGGGTTTTGGTAGAGGATTTATATTCTTGATATTTATCTTTTTGGTTAAATTCGACTATTTTTGATTCAAAATTAAAATATTTTCTTGGTTGAAATATTAAATATTATATTTTTTGTTGAGAATGAATCTTTTCTGATTGATAATTCAACTACTTGGTTGAAAGTTAAAGTGTTTTGTCAAAAATTCATTTTTGTTGAAGATTCATAATGTTAGTTGAAAATCTGACTATTTTGTTGAAAATTTAATCATTTTCTTAAAAATTAAATTGCTTTCATGAAATCTCAACTGTTTCGTTGCATATTTGTCTCTTTAGATCAAAAATCGTCTTTTCAGCTTGAAAATCCAACCATTCGCTTCAAAATGAATCTGGATTTGGTTGAAGTTCAATCTATTTTGTTTTAAAATACGACCACTTGGAACAAAATTCATTTCTTAGGTTAAAAATTCAACTATTGAGTTAAAACTTTAACTGGTTTGTTTAAAATTCTTCCCTTTTGTTTGAAAGTTCAACTTCTTGGTCGTCAATACAACAGGCTGGATGCTAATTATTTAGGTATGTATAGGTTTTTTTTTTCCTTACAAAATTCTACTGATTTTTCGAAAATTCGTCTTTTTGGATTAAAAATTCATCTATTTTGGATTAAAATTACATCTTCTTTGGTAGAAAAGTTTTTGGTTGGAAATTCAAGTTTCTTAAAAAAAAAATTTTTCGCATTGAAGTTTCGATTATTTCCTTAAAAATAGAACTATTTTTGGTTGAAGATCATTCTTTTTTGTTTGAAGATTCGATCAATTAGTTGAATCCAACCTTAAGTTGAAAAATTATTTTTTCAAATTTATGTGTTCTGGTTTAAAAGTTAACTGTTTTTTAAAAAATGATACTTTCTATCTTGAAAATTCAACTTTCTGTCGAAAATTCATCTCTTTTAGTAAAAAATCAATCTTTTTGGTTGAAAATTCAACTATCTTGTTGAAGATAAAATATATTTCGAAGTGAAATCTTCAGCATTTAATATTGAATTCACTATGGTACCTATATATTAATTTGATTCAATTTTGTGAAAAATTACCTCATTTTCCCTGTTTTTAGATCTTGTACTTTGAGGTTTGAAGTCTGTTAAAATGTTGGTATATTTCTGCTTTATTTTAGGCCTTCATCAAATCAAATCAAAGACAAAATTTTGACATAAAAGGGGGGGGGGGGTATTAGGTCTACGAATTAATTTGTTGCCTTTACTTTGATGTGGCATGTGATATGATATGGACCCCATCACCCTGAGGGGTTCAAGCTTTGTACGATGATCTGTGACGAAGAATAGAAGGGGTGGAAAAGGTGTTCATAAAAGCCTGACCCCTGAACATAATTCTACATGACTAACTTTTGCTTTAATTTTCATAAATAAATATAAAAATACATATAATCTAAAGGAATAAATAAGAAAGTATTGCCTCATTCAATTTGTCATCCTAAAGACATTTCTCTCCACCTTCTGGAAAAGAAACTTCATAAACGAGATCCCGTCTCGGGTTTTTTTATCCCATTTTAAGGTATTAGGAAAACAGGACTCTAAGTAGCGACGCATCTCTCCCCACTAAATTCACGGTTCTTTGCCACTAATGCGTATGCAAACTACGCTCTCTCAACTTTTGTAAAGTATTCCACCGCACTGCGCGCATCTACTGCGCATTTGCAGAATCTGCATACCTTCGAGCCTCTTCACAGACACTTCTCATCGGCATCTTTCCTCCCCCCGAATCCGATGGAATCCCAGACTCTCTTCTGAATAAATGCTTTTTCTATTCTTTTCTATTCTCTCTCTTCCGGTGCATTCGTTTTCCTGTACTGCCACCCCTTACCTTTTTTTCCTGTTGGTCGTCCACGCTTCACTCCTCTTGCCACCCTCCCCATCTTCAAGAGTCTCATTCACTTCTTTTGGTCTTCGCCTTCGCTTTTCTGTCATGCTGAACAGAATGGTAAAACTTTCAGGTTACTGTTCCAGTACGTACGAACTTGTTCTTTACTAAACTTGTCGAATGAAGAGATGGGGATTCCTTCTCGATGGTCCCGTGCTTTTCTTTTTTACACCATTTCTGACGCCAGACGTGATTTCGGCAGCTATTAACAGCGAGAGTGCTGCGAAATTAGAAAAAGTCTCTAACCTAATTTTTCGGGCAGTAAAGTTGGATGAGTCAAGACAAAAATGTTTTGGTTTTTTATGAAAGAATATAATAGCTTTAAATTGAAAATAAGCTAAGCTTAAACTTCTAAACATAAATGCTTCAAATGATCCAAAAAAAGATAAGTGTAAAAAAAAGAAATTTAAGAATCTAAATATTCAAAAGAATCTAAAAGATTTAAAAGAATGTAATCTAATGTGTCAGGACAGGAAGGTATGACGACAAATAGATTATAAGAAATACATGATGAAGAGAATCAGTGGAATAAATGACGCCTGAAACAAAAGACCTTGGATAATAATGGGCCCGAGTGCAGAGCTTCACATGGTGACTTTGTATAGCTCTTCGCCTGGGGTGATTGCTAGAGAGATTAATTAGCGACCTGGATCGGAGCAGTGTTAAGAAACGAACGTGTTATTTGAATAAGCAACACGGGAATTCTAGATTAACCTGAAAATATCCCCCCCCCCCCCCCCCCGCTATACCGCCTCAAGCAATTCCCTTCTTCATCGAGTGTGTCACGCTTACCCTAAAAGGACTCAGTGGTATAATAATCATAATAATAATGATAACGATAATCTGATCAAAATGATAATCTGATGAAAATGATCCCGTTCTGGGGATCCAAAACTAACTTTTCCACAATTTCATTCATATCTGTTAAGTGGCCGTTTTATACTTTTTGTTGAAAGACATATGTGATTCATTGCCGAGATAATATTAATAAAACAAGGAATGTTTTAGAAAATTTTTAATTTCAAAGTGAGACAATGATTCAAATGTTCCTATGTTTCCTAAATTATTCGATATCTCTATGGTTCTAAAATTTATTTGATAAAAAATTTTTTAAAGAAAATCGATTTTCCAACACGATATATGAAGTTTCAAATAAAAAAGATCAATTTTCATTCAAAAAGAACAATTTTTCACCAAAAATGGAATAGTTTAATTTTTGATGTAAAAACTTAATTTTCAAGTAAAAACAATAAATTTTCTACAGAACTGTTCATTTTTAACAAACAAAAACAAACAATTTTTCAACAAAATAGTTAATTTTCTACTGAAAACATCGATTTTTATCTATAATGATGATTCTTTACCTGAAATAGTTCAATTTTTAGTTGAAAAAATCAATTTTCAACCAAAATAAATAAATTTTCAACAAAATAAACAAATTTTCAACAAAATAGCTAAATTTTCAACTAAAATGATGAATCGTCTACCACACAAATACATTTTTATCAAGGGAGTTTGAGTGTCAACAAATAATTTGAGTTTTTAACCAAAAAAGATTAATTTTAAACAAATAAGACAATTTTTCAAGAAAAGAGTTCATTTTTCAACCAAAAAAATTCTTTAATCAAAAGAGAAACAACATTTCAAATAGATGTTTATTTTTTAAGCTAAAGAAGCGAATTTTCTAGAAAACAGTTGAACTTCTAGCCTAGAAATATGACATGAAATAAAAAACTAAATTCTCAACCGAAGATAAAGTTGAATTTTTACTTAGAAAAATTAATGTTCAAACAAATTAAAATGAAGTTTCAACGAATAAGTTGAATTTTCTACTAAAAAGATACATTTTTAACTAAAACGAAGAATACTCAACCTAAAGAATGAATTTTTAATAAAGCAGTTCATCTTTCAACCAAGTAGTTGAATTTTCAACCAAAAAACATGAATTCTTAATGAAAAATGTCATACTTATTATTTCATAGAAAAAAAGATTTTAATTTGAAACAAAAAATAGTTAAATTAAATAAAACAAGACGAATTCTTAATAAAATAGTTGAATTCACATCCTAAAGAGGTTAACTTTCAACCAATAAGACGATTTTTAACAGATTTTAATTTTAAATGAACATTTGCATCAACCAAAAAAGACGAATTTTTAAAAAATTGTTACATTTTCAACCAAGAAAGATTTTTGAGTAAAAAGAGAAAAAATATTTTAACCAAATTGTTGGATTTTGTAAGCCAAAAAGGGGAATTTTCTACAAAACAATTGAATTTGTAACCCGAAAATATGATTTTCAACCAAAGAGTTAATTTTCAACAAAATGCATAAATTCCCAACCAACTAGTATTTGAAATTTAAACTCAAAATACAATTTTTTAACCAAGAATTGAATAGTCAAATCTTCATTCAAAAATGAATGTTTGAAAAAAACAATTTTTCACAAATTAGTTACATTTTTTACTTCTTAGATAAATTTTCAACTGAAATAATGAATCTTCTAAAAAAATGAATTTCTAACAAAATATTTGAATCCTCAAACAAAGCAGATTAATTTTTAAACATAGAGACGATTTTTCAACAGAAGAGTTGAATTTTCAACCAAGAAAGATTTGGCAGTCCAGACAGAAAATTTTTTAAAATAAATTGTAGAATTTTTAAGCCAAATAGGCGAGTTTTATACAAAAAAGTTACATCTTTAACCCAAAAAAATAACTTTAATACAAAAAACTTAAATTTTTAACTTTATAAGAAAATGTTTACCATAGAATATGAATTCTCAACCAAAAATAAAATAGTAGAATATTCAACCAAAACAAATGAACTCTAAAGAGATACATTTTAAACTGAAGTGATGAATCTCTAACTGGAATTGTTAAAATTTCAGTCTAAAAAATTAATTTTCAATAACAAAAAAACGAATATTTAGTTCTGGAAATTAGTTTTTTTCATTTCTAAAAGTGTTTCTGAAAATTTATGTAGTTCAATTAATCGTTGAAATTTATTTTTCGTACATTTTTTTTAAATTAATTGACAGGCAATTGATTTTGAGAATGAATGAAAATATAATTCAAATGAAATATTACCTTTAGCAGATGACATTGTCCATTAGTATCCGTTAAAAACAATGTAAGCTTTCGATTTTGATGAGAGTTAATTAATAATCCGGACTGGAATGAACAGTGATAATCATACAATGCTGATTACATTTTAGTTTGTACATTTAATATTTGAAGCGTATTATGAAATTAATCAATTTCCATGTCAACGGGTGAGAGTTGAGAGTATTTATTCATTGTTTATAACTATTTTGTTTCTTGATTAAGTAATTATCAATTTTTTCCTGAAAATATCATTAACGAAGTAGGAGTATCGCGAAATTATTTAAATATAACTTTACACATTGTTGTTAATCAAGAAGTAAAAAGTTCTAGTGCAATTTTTCTGTTATTTTCTGGAAATTTTTGATTTGAAAATATGAATAATTGAATATCTTTGATTGAATCAAGATTCGCGGTAGTAAATCACCGCCAAATAAAAAAACTAATATATTTTCACGAACTATCTATGCAGTTAGACCCATTTGTTGATATCTAAGCCAATTCTTCGTAGATTTGCGTGGAAACTTTTATAAATAATACAAAATTGCTAACAAACAACTTGTTTATAAACGCATTGTCCATTTCTTAGAAACTGAATTTTTTGTTTTTATTTAAATTAACCTTCTTTCCCCTCCATTTAACTGTAATTACAAAAAAAATTAACTGAAAGATAAAACTTGTCGATTTTTTGATATCATAATTTGTCTCCCCTTGTTTTCAAGACTAAATAACTACAACTTAATTTCATGTATTTTTTTTTTTAAATTCGATTTTTCAATGTATTTTTTCATAACGTGATGAGCTTTCTGGTAAACTTTTTGTTTAGACTTTATTGATTTTATCATTGATATTTCGTAAACTTTTGGATGAGTTTTAATCGAGACAAGAGATGATGCTGGTTGAATGGTCTAGAATGAAATGCCTTTCTTTTTTAATTTCTTTGATCGCGATAAGTCAAAACGCGTTTTTGAGTACCTCAATCACAAATCTACTAAAAAAAATCTTCATTTTTGTCACACTTTGAAGATGTCGAGGACATAATTTTTGACATTTTGTTTGAATGCTACTATAAAAGATAGACTTGTTCAAAAACAAAATGTTGTCTGAATTAAATATCATATAAATTAATCTAATGTATGTCAAAATTAGGTGATTTGCTCAAAATTCCATCAAGCGATAAATCAAAAAAAAAATTATGGAGTCTTACATGAAAAAGTCCACTTGTAATAGAGATCCTAAAACCGATCTAACAAACCTTTTACGTACAATTGTCTATGTAGATTTTATTAATAGAATCATTTTTGTGAATTCATTATTACTTGAATATCGCAAAATTTTATTTAATTAATAAGCTGGTAATTATACTTTTTCAAGGAGTCAGAAAATCAAAAACATAAATATTTTTTCAGATTACTTCTTGGTTTATATAGTCATATATACCTATATATTTTTTAACTTCAGATTTTCAGAAGCATTAGAAAGGGGGTTAAACGGTGTCATCTGAAGAACTTTGTTTGACATGGCTAGATTTCGTAATGTCTATGGAAAAAAAATTTAACTCTTTCTATCTTGGTCTTCTTTTTACATTTTGAACGTCGGTCGCATTCCAAATTTGAGCGTTCACAAAGAGAATTGAAGAAATTTCACTGCAGACAGTGAATTTTATAATTTGAATCCTTTATTTTATAATTTGAATCCTTTCAAAAACGTTTTCAAAATTATATAAATTATATTGTGCTGAGTATTAAATATTCTTATTACTTTGAAACGAGTATTTTATTTAATAAAAAGTTTGATTTAAAAAGAAGTGAAAGTATTTTAAAATCATCTACGAAGCAAAAATATTTCCAAGTGAGTAGTAATCTCTACACTGATAAAAATGAATTAGACAGTTTATGATCATTGATTTTAAAATTTGGGACAGCAATCCAGATATCAAGTTTTATAATCCAGGATTTTATAAGTTAACGTCTAGATTGTACTCAATAATATTTATAGATTGTTGTCCCAAATTGTAACATGGAAGATCATAAACAGTATATTCCATTTATCTCAATGTGCCGTCAACATAGTTTGTGGAATCAAAGTTTGCCAAATAATTCTGAAAGACTTCTCAATTTCTTAATTTCTTTAAAATGATAAAATTACCGAAATTTTGAGAAGGCATCAAAAGGGGTAGAAATGAAAACTTGGCGAGATTGTCATTCTTTTTTTAATAATAATGATCCTTCAAAGTTTTCATTTTTTTTTCTTTCAATGCATTCTAAAAATATCTTTAATTCCATTATCCTAAACAAATTTTTGAATAAAGATATCTGTCAAAATGACATGATAAACCTTGCTTTCACCATATTATGTTGATTGTATTTATACCTTTCTACTTGGAAGAATTCTTTTCATGTTTGATGTGTTTTGTCAAATTAATTTTTTCAATACGACGAACATTCGTTGAATTTTTGGAACCAATGATCTGTTCTCGACTGCAGGTTATAGCTGTATGTCCAAATTGCGGTCGGCTCGAGTTCGTTTGAGAGAAGCTTTTTACTACAGCGTAATTGTGGGCTACTGCCAAATTTTCGGACTCTAGAGTGACTGCTGAACAAGTTAGGATGGTTTTAAGGGCAAAGGAAATTCAAGAGACCCAGAGAAAAAGAGAGATTTGCTTTTTTATCAAAATCTCTCTCCCTCTCTCTCTAAAACCTAGATGGCTAAACGGACGTAGAGAATTGCCCAAATGTTTTCCTTCCGAGTTCAGAATTGCTGAGCGAGCCCTGATTATCTCTCTCCGGCATTCCGTCTAGTTTAGGAGAGAGCCGAGGAAATTATGTCTGATATATTCGTCCTGAAACTCTTAGCTGAGATTTTCAGACAATTGCATTTCAGAAATTGTAATTTTATGATTGTTAAAATGGAAAGAGATGAGTTAATAAAGGATTAGTGAAAAAATCTATAGAGAACTTGAAAACGCATGAATATACAGTAAAATTATTATTAATAATAATCTAAAAGTATTTGCAGCTAATGCATTCCGTTCGTAACGAGAAGATGGCTTGCAGAGATGCTTTTTTTATTCCTGTCTTTGTTACATTGGTTCGTTTTATTATTTAGAGTTTAGAAGCACATTAGATCAATTTTATATCTTCAAAATTGCATACAAAATTAAATTGATGATTGAGGAAAAAGCCCTAAACTTTTTGACATTTTGACTCATAATATTAGTTTCAGTAAAAATAATTAAATTCTTGATATCTATTAAAATTACAACTTTCTAATTTCAACCTAGAGTGATGTTTTTAACGTTCTTAGTTTATTATATAGAAAAGTGAAAATTAAAATTGTTCATTCTTTTCCTCAAAATTAAGAGTTTCATATTTAGAGCAATGAAAATTTTCCCGATTCTCTTAATTCCGTCAAATCTATGAATTCCTTGAATAATCTGAATTCCCTGAATTTCTCGAATCATCTAAATTCATGAAAATCCCTGAATTCCATAATTTCTCTGAATTTCCTGTAATCTTGAATATTCTAAATTTCCTAAATACTTTGAATGTTCTGAATTCCTGAAATTCGATGAAGTCTCTTAAACCGTAGAATTCTCTAAATTCCTTGAATAATATAAATTCCTTGAATCCTATAAATTCCTTGAGTACTATAAACTCCTTGAATTCTCTGAATTCGTTGAATTTTCTAAATTCTTTGAATTCCCTGAATTTCTCGAATTTTTTCAATTTTCTGATATCCTTCAATATTCTGAATTTCCTGAATACCTTAAATGTTTCAAATTCCTTGAATTCTCTAAATCGCTTGAATACGTTGAATTCTCTAAATCCTCTGAATTCCTTCAATTCTTTTGAATTCTTTGAATATTCTGAATTATATGAATTCATAGAATTATCTTAATTATTTAAATGCTTAGAATTTTCCGAACTCACTGAAATCCTTAAATATTCTGAATTTCCTGAATTCCTTGAATATTCTAAATTCCTAAAACTTTTTAGGTTTCCTGAATTCTTTGAGTTTCTTTAAATGAAAATTCAGGAAGTTCTGAGAATTTGAGAAATTCTATTAATTCAGGTAATTTACGGAATTTAGATGAATTTCAATATATCTGGGATCTCGGAGGAATTCAGAAGATTTGAAGGAAGCTAAAAGAATTCAAAAGGATTTAAAAGAGTTTAAGAGTACTCTAATCAATTCAAAAGAATAAAAAATCATTGAAAACTGAATATTTTGGAAGTAGCTCGCCAATTTTCCCAGACCCTTTTTACATTCATCTGTGAAAAAAAATAAAAAAATTTTCTCTCAAAAATGAAACTATCCCTCTCAAATTAGGTATTATTTTTTTAAGTAATCAAACTATTCAGGATAAAATTGGAATCACAATAAGCTGCTTTTATATTTATTATTAATTGGTAATGCAATATTTTCGGCACGCATCAGCGCGCGCATAATAATGATAATTTGATATAAAAAGTAATTTTTAATTTGAACATAAATCATTTTATAATAAAATTTCACTGTGCCTGACTATACTCGTTTATTCTACTGAAAATGGAAGTGCTCGACTATAAACTTAAACACTCAATTTTATTTCCACTCTGAATTCTGGATGAAAATAAAAATGCCTGACTATGATAGAACTTTTCCACTAGTAAAAGTTCTTTTTTCGGCCGAAGATCCAAAATGCCTTGATATAACGCTCTTTTCTCACTTGCACTTCTGGCAGACTATACTCGAAATTTTTTTGTACTTACATTAGAACACAATTGTTTATGTTTCAATACCATTATTTTTATACCTCTGAAAGTTGTCTTCAATACTAAGATACAATTCTTGTCTCTGAAATTCACTTTCCTAAATAGAAAGACTTTTTCGAATGAGACAAGATTACTTCTGACGCTAACGGTATACTTTCACTTAAAGCTGGCTGTATTATACTATCCACCTGAAAATGTATGTGTGTGACTATTATATACTTTTTCCACGTGCTTTATAATGGATAATTTAACTAAAAATTAATATGCCTGACCATAATTCACTATTTTCACTTGGAAATCTCATTCAAGTTGGGTGACGGACAACTTTGCACATAGCAACTTTGCACGTGCCCAACTGTGCACGTCGATGGCCGGATGGACAACTGTGCACGTCCATCTGTGCACGTCCAAGACCACAGGAGCCCATCTGTGCACGTCGAAATTTCGACGTGTACAGTTGTCCAAGTACCATCTGTGCACGTGCACAGTTGTCCAAGTGACAACTGTGCACGT
>CAKNYM010052260.1:0-65213 GCA_932195095.1 Andricus curvator
ATATATATATAGATCTAGGTGAAGTGTGTACAAAATCCATGATTCGATGAACAATTTTGAGATCCTTGGTGGAAACTGGAAGAAATGTTTACAGTTGGGGTAGAATATAACATCAATATATACTAATATGGAACCCACTATACATAGCTTACCAGAACTAGATACAAGAATATTATACGCGTAGTACAATTTAAGAAAAACATATTCTTCCAAGCATGGCATTACCATAAATTATTGACAAAGATATTCTTTCTTTGTCCATATATGCTATGTAACATTTTTGTGTCAGATTGTGACGTCTACGAAACTGTTCGAAGCTATTCGTACCAAAATTTTTGTACATGTAGCCACGTTCTTTCATTGTTTTGCTTCTAAAATTAAGACGTAATTAAAAGAAAGTCTTTTTTTGTTTTGCTTTGCACACCAACATTTTATATTATTTTCATTGTGTATTATGTAAAATTTCATATATTTCTTATTATACGAGATACTACCTATTGTCAGAAGTTTTCATTTGCATTACCTTTCACTAACTTTCTTATTATTGATGCTGAAAACTGTTTAGAAACTTTTTCTTTGTTAATAATATATTTGTTTAAATCACAAAACGACATTATAAAAAATTTATTTTTGTTTAATATTAAATTAAACTAAGCGAAACAACAGTTTCCTAAATACCCCTCGAACACTTTTGAACTTTTGCGATATGTTCTAAAGATTTTTTATGGGTATTCACATTTATCTCTAGTTACTCGAACTATGTTTCTGCATTCGGATCCTTGAAAGCTTTTGAAGAAAAGTGTATAATTTCGAATTTTAAACAAACGAAGGTACATAAAAATGCTATTTAGTTCTAGCGATATTACTAATTGGAAACACAATATAATTTACTCTTAACTAAAGAACAGATGAAATTCTTACCTCTAATTATAAAAGGAGTATGTAAGATGGTTGGGTCTTTTCGGTTTTACGTATGAAAGAAACCAACGAATGCGGAAAATCAAAAAATATACACCAACGACTTCCAGACCACTGAAAAGTTTTATTGAATACAATATTGGATAAAAATTAGTGTTATGTTTCGAGTCTAGTCTTGTCTCACCATCAGACCTCACTTATTAAATTTGAGAAATTTAGTAAAAATTAATCGGTGCATAGAAGGCCAAGTAGAGAAAAACGATCATGAGGGCGCATATTTATGTTAAAAGTTCGTAAAAATTGCTTCTTTGTTCTAAAGAGAAAGTAATTCTAAAGGACTATTGCATATATTGTTGAGAAAAATAAAATTTTGGCCTGGGAAAATGATTTCATAATGTATTTATGCTAACATTTAAAACGTAGAGTTATTTAGAATTTCAAAAATTCAATTATTGAAGAATTTTACCCAATCAACTCCTACGTTTGATATAGAAGATCAATTCGTAACATTTTTTAAAATCCAATTATGAAATATTATTCGTTCATAAGATGTAAAAATATACTGACTAATCGAAAGCGATTTAATCATTCAAAGTTCAAGTGTACACAAAATCTTGACTAGATGCTCAAAACTTGAGACTGAAATTCGTCTGTTTTTATTTTTATTTGTATTCTAGAAATCACAGGCCCAGCAGTCAATAGCTACATAAATTGACATGTATGAACAAAATATATGTTTAGCAATATGTGCACTTGGACCAATTAAAGGACTATATTATAGTTTATAATTTTAATACTTACCATATCATTTAACATTCATTAAAAGTCATTAAAGTAGAATTATAGAAGTTAATTATTCCTTTCAGCAGTAGTATAGAGTTTAAGAAGCCATAAGTATATCTTTAAAATATTGCGCAACCCTTCACTCACCTTCACCTTCATATTATGCTTCCCTTTACCCTAATTTATTTTAAATATTTATAAAATTGTATATTTGTATATGTATATAAATATTATAATTGGATAAGCTTTTTGTCACGGGGAAGATTTCAACGTTTTTTCCCCTCGAAACTATGTATAATAATATTTAAATATTTTAAATTTACATGCAAATTTCAAGCATTTCTCAATAGAGACAATTTCATACTTCATAGGTTTGTCCATGTGTTCCACTTATTTACAACCCATACCGTATTAAATTAATACACCTCTTTTCATTTTGAAGATTCCATTTAAACTTTAATTAACTCGCATCTCATTTCTCAAATACAGTCATATTCTTTTGCTTTTTTAATTCTTAATTAAAGTCATTGAAGTAAAATCATATCACTTCATTATTCATTTCAACATAAGCTTAGAACTGCGAAGCCATAAATCCAGCTTTAGAATATTGGGTCATACAGACATTTAAAAATTCATCAATCCTTACATCAACATACATTTCCTAGAAATTCTCGCATCCACCCCTTCTTATTTCATATTAATAGTCTTTAAAACAAACACATGCGTCTAAATGAGAGATAAGAGAAAAGACCCAGACAGCCCATAGTTGCCCCTTACTACTTATGCGCACGTGTATCACACGCTATTTTTTGCAACGCTTGTCCGAAAAAGTTGTTGGGAGGTAACGAAAAATACTAACTTTATATTGCATAGAGTGGAGTCAAGCAATTTTTTTGAAAAAAAAGTTGCAAAAGAAAATTTTTGAAATTTTTTTTTTTATTTAAAAAGAAAGTGTTCTGGAAAAAAATGTGGTGAAACAGAATTTTGTGAAAAAGAATTTAAAAAAAAAAATTGTGCAAAAAAATTATTGAAAACCAAATTTTGGAAAAAAAATTTCTTGAAACAAATTTTTTGGAAAAAAAATTATTTAAAAAAATGTTGGCCTTTGTGCTCTTTTGTAGGGGGGGGGGGGGGATACGAAACCCTAAAAAGAAAACTTCAATCATTAAAACATTTGTTCAAGTTGAATCTAAATTTATTTCAAGAAGATACCAACACCAGTGTTTAAAGTTACCAATGCCAGTGTCTAAGGTACCTCATTTCGAAAGTTCGCATGCGCAGCTTTTTCACCAGTGCCTAAAGTAAGCCAATTTCAAACTGCGCATGCGCAAAAATTATTCGCACACAGTCTGCTCAAATAAAGTCCTTTAAGCACAATTTAGAAGTATGAAAACGTCAACTTTAGAGGTGGGTGTTGAAAAAAAAATATTGAAGCATATTTGATGACCATTTTATTTGAATTCAACGTAAATGTTTTTCATTGATATGTAAAAAATAATAGTATTTCTTGTGGTATAACGTAATTATTATCCATCAATTGACTATCGAATCAATTATTTATTTATTTACTATTATTAATTCATTTTCGTTTTGTTTTTATCTTGACTTTCACCTTATTAGTAATTTATTATCATTATTACTCTATATGTATATATTTTTAATTCATTAATTATTTATTTACTACTTAATAAAATGTATACATTTAACAGTAACCATTTTTTACAATCCTTGATCAATTAAATTAAATATTTAAAGATTTGATCAATTAAAGAATTAAAAAGTATATTATATTTATTTATATTTTTATTTATTCAAATATACCAAAAATCTTATTTATAAGATTAACGAAAATTGAAACTTTTAAAATTATATTTAAAAAAATGGATTTAAAATATTTTAAAACAGATATTTTCTGAAGGTACCAGTGGGAATTCAATTCATTTGAAATATATGCTACATTTTGGAATTCGAAACGATATCATAAAGATTTATTCAACAATTCAAAATACATATTTTATGAAAGGAATGGAAGGAATTAAATAAATTTGAAATGTATTCTACTTTACGAAATTAAAAACAATTAATTATAGATATTTTTTTAAGGTACTGGAAGGCATTAAATAAATGTAAATTTTCTCCTGTTTCTGGAACAGAAAATAATTCCGAGAGTCGTTGTTGTCGCTATGGTAACTGCCGGGAATTAAATTTTTGGAAAATGTATTAATCAATTTCTCAATAAGACATCGAAATAATTAACGATTATTTTGGACCAAAACTTAAACTGTATAAAATTGAGTTGGAGCTCAAAGAAAGTGACGTAGCAGCGAAAGAAAAAATATGTACCTTGTTAGAATGTTTAGTTGAAAAAGATAACTGAAGGTTGAGTAATTGATACATGAGTATATTTTTGTTATTAATTCTTAAAATATACATGACTTATTATAGTATTCAACAAAATGTATAGTATTATTATGCCCATCATACAGTATTCGTAGCAATACATTTATATATTTTTATGTTGTAAAATAATACTTTTACAAAGAATATATAATCTTGTCGCAATAAGTGAGTTTATATATGTTAATATATTTAGTTCCTAAGGAAATATTACATATTATTATGTTTTAAAAGATTTCATACTTATAATGATTAAAGGAGGATCCTGCGGTAGCTAGAAAGAGAATAAAAAACTTAATTATTATTTTAAAAGATTATTGTTGGAAACAACTGCCTAAAATGTAGGCCTACAATATCCTTTTAAAATATGAATTATATATGAGAGATAATATTTTCTTAAGTGGTAGTCAATTTTTTTTAATCTCGTTCTAATTATAAATAGAGTTAGATTTAAAAAATGAGATACTTCAGACCATTAGATAAGATAAAAAGACCTTGATGATGTGAGGACTCGAGTATCGAACACTATTTTTCTTTATAGAATACTATGCAAAACCCGAGATGTGTAGACTTGAAGAAAAGTGTGGGGGGGGTATGGGGCGAAGCCCCAGCGGGGCTGAGGGGCGGAGTCCCCGCGGGGGTTCGAGGGGGGCGGAGCCCCCCGCAATACAAAAAAATATCTCCCAAAATGTTTATCTTTCCTGAAAATAAAAGAAAACATAAATCGTCGCATGTTGTCTGCTTCCTCTATCATGTTTTGTAGGTCAACGAAACTTGCAATGCTGTCTTCGTCAGCGAAATCCATTTCTATGATTTTTTTGCTGTTTGCAAAAACAGTTAGATGGCCACCGGTGGCCAAAATCTTTTGGTAACCGTGGAGACCATTTTGCTAACCGGTGACAGCGTTTCGGTCATCGATGCTGGGGATTTTGCTCATTGCTTTCGCGCACAGTGCGGAATCGGCCATTTTCGATGTCTGTAAACGGTGGCCAAACGAGGGTTTTGCATGTATGTGTAAAGAAAAATATCTTTTCGACGTTTCGAGAGTCGAGTGCTCTCCTTATCAGGAAACAGGAATCCAATGTCAAAAAATATAAGTCCTTAGATTAAAAAAAAAATTGGAGAAACCAATATCTCGGTTGGAATAATCATGTTCTTGAAATTTTCTTCTCGAGTTTGCTCTGTGAAAAACAAGTATATTGTAAATGTAGAGAAAAATTTAAATTCTAAAAACGAATCATATACGATAATAATCAGTAAGTAAGATAATAAGTAAGATACTAATAAGATATTCTAATAAAGGATCTTCTCAACATCATCAAGGTCTTTTTATCTTATCTAATGGTCTGAATTATGTCATTTTTTACATCTAACTCTATTTACAATTAATTATTTACTCAAACGCATAAGATCGCACTTTACCATTTACCATCTATTAATAAAAAGCTCTTTCTAACTATCCCAGGATCCTCTTTAAAGAACTTAACTGTATGAAAATATCCCAGGAATTTTTCGATGAGTAAAAATAAAAAAAGTTGCGTGCCTTTTGTAAAGAAAATGTACATTTCATCGGCCTTTGCTGCTTATTTGTCTCTCGAAATTTAAAAATCGGTAAATGTACATTACACCGCAACTTTTATCACAGCTTGAAAAAAACGTCTTCTTATATTATTCTGAATTCTTCGCCCTGCTTCCAGTTCAACATTTCCATGTGTAATGTCTATTTCCACTTCGTTCATTTCATATCGTACATGTCAAAGTCTAATCCTTCATCTTATTCCTGTGGTGCTGGCACGTTATCGTTAATGCAGATATTATACAAGACGGTGCAGGCATTAACAATTTTCGAACATACATCTGGCGTATAACGCAATACCCTATGTTTCAATAAACAATGAAATCTCATCTTCAAGAGACCGTTGCAGCGTTCAATAAGTGATCTGGTGCTTCTTTGCCGCGCGTTGTACCTTTCTGCGGCCACATTTCCTTCGTTGTCTGTAACCTGGGTCATCCTCCACGGTCTTAATGGATAACCAGAGTTTCCTGTGAAACTATAAGATGAAGACATTGTGTTAATTCGATAAGCAGATCTGACAAAAAAATTCAAATAGCAATCTTTTATGAGAACACTTTCGAAGAGAATAACTTCCGAAATACTGAATGCTCTTCAAAGTTTTTTTGTTCATTCCTGCTGAATATTCCATTGGAAAATAATCCTTATTCCAATACTTTTTTTTATAAGGGTCATCTCATAGGAATAACGCGATATCTTTCTTTTGGGCTTGTTGGACGCCAAATTATAATAAATTTTGTGCTGATTTCGAGAAAAATATTAAACCCCGAATTCACGAGACTAATAGTTAGAAAAAACTGCTGCAAAGTAGGTTTCCTGAACAGCGTATGGCGGAAATGCCTACCGAGGAGAGAAATGAGATCAGGATGCCGAGAAACAGAGGTTGAACACATTGAAAAGAAGGCCGGTAATTAAACAGTTAAAAATTTATTGCCACATTTTTACCTATAGATTTTTGCTTCAAATAGATGAAAATATTTATGTGTATTGTATATTTATGTGTATTGTATATCTATGCATATGTATGT
Source organism: Andricus curvator (assembly GCA_932195095.1). Lineage (NCBI taxonomy): Eukaryota > Metazoa > Arthropoda > Insecta > Hymenoptera > Cynipidae > Andricus > Andricus curvator. The sequence goes on from CAKNYM010052260.1 coordinate 6,700, forward strand.
TTCGCAGGACTATTTTCCTTTCTCATTTTTTGAAACACAAAATATCACGGAATTTTATAATATTTTCAATACCCCTCAAAAATCTACTCACAAAAATTCATAAAATTTCACAGCTTTCCAATGAATTTTAAATACTTATTATAGGCACTTCAAAAACTTAGAAGTTTTTCTTTTCAAGATTTCCGAGTCTTGATAATAGTCCGACCGAATTTTCAATCTATATCAATAATTATTTTGAAAAAAAAAAATAAAATAAAATAAACAGTTTTCGAGGAATTTGAGAAATTTTGGACCGTTACAGTGTTTTTAAGAGATTCCAAGAAATACTTTCAAACAGACGAATATAAAATGTCCTAAGCCTTTGTCGATTTTTTTTTCTCGAGACCCGCAACAGTTACATTTTCAAACCAGATGAAAATGTAATTTGAAACTTCTCAAGTGCATAGCCATAAAATCTCAGTGCGTCTTCGACTTTCAATCCGTACAGTCGCTTTTTAGTTAAAACTAGAAGAAACAAATATCAATTCGTATGTGCGAGTATTCTTCTTTTAAACTATATTTCAATGAAAAGACATTTAAAGTCATTTTTCATAAAAATTACTCAAACCGCGAAACTAAAAGTGTAATTTTAAGACTAAGGAGATTTTTTTAGAGATCCTCGAAGGCAAGAGTCCGGTCCGGAGCGAAATAATTAAGTCAACCTTTCCAGATAAGTTTTTAATTACTATTAATTATGGGTTTCACGATATTTTAAAGGACTTTTGATATTTTGGGGACTTTTATAAAATTCCAAGGTATTGCCAATTGATTTGGGTAATTTGATGAGATTTCAAAGATTTTGAAATACTTTAAAGCATTCCAAGGGAATTTAAAAAGATTCTACGGAATTTGTCTTTTTCTAAATATTAATTCCAGTACTTTTGTGATTTTTAAGGATTTAAAAACCTTTTGACCATGCATTCTGGCTGAAGATTCAAAAATTAAAGCTCTTTTGGTGAAAATTAATGACATCTCTTAAAATCCACTGATGAGGTTTGCCTTGACGCGTTATTTTTAAACTTTCCTAAATGCTTTTAAATTCCCTTTAAAAATTATGATATTACAGTTCAATTATTATAACTATTTTAATATTTGAAGGAGGGGAAAATTCAATATATATCTATATATAACTCTTTTTCAAATTAAAAAAAAAAAAAAAAATCTGCCCGCTTCGCGGGCACATTCTCATCGCGCGCTTCGCGCGCGGCTCGCTTCGCTCGCAAGTTTGAGCGCGCCTAGGGCGCGCGACTGTTGGATGTCGCGCTTCGCGCTCGATCATATATTTATCTCGCGCTTCACGCTCGATTATGTACTCACCTCGCGCTACGCGCTCGGGCGTATTTACATCGCACTTTACGCTCGGCTCCTCTAGATTTTTGAACTTCGTGTTCGACTTCGATGAAAAGAAAAAGTTTGTTTGCAAATATAATAAAATTATCGAAACCTCTACATATTAAGTGATTGTTAAATTTGTTTTTATTTTAGACTGAAAAGGAACTTTATTTACTCAAGGTTCTATCGACCTTAAGGAACACATTCTCATCCAGACACTCGCGCTTCGCGCTCGATATTTGATTTGAAAATAATTTGAACCGTATGATAGAAACAAAAAAGTTTGAGCGCACTTACGGCGTGCGATTTGGTAAATACACTGAGCGCGCACTTTGTTCTTCGTGTTATATGTTCTTCATATACAAATTACTAAATTTGTATTTGATTTTAAATGAAAAGTAATGATATAATTCAGGCGACAAATTTTATTAGTTAACATTTTATTTTAGCTTGCGCCGTTTATCAAAAAAGTTAATTTTTTCATTTTGAATATATTCTTACCACAAAAATTGATTACGGGTTTGTAAGTCTTTTTTGAATGCACAATTTTTGTTCATTTATATGTTTTCGTACCTTGCATTGTTTTTTCAAAAATTTGATTATTTTTACTGTCAATGTTATTTTCACGAATAAAACAAAAACCACGCATCCTATCGAAACATGAGTCACAATAAATTTGTACCTCTTCCTTGGATAAACAAATTTTGTTTCGGTCATTTTTTCGTAGCTGGTAATATTCGTCTGAAAATTTGATTTTTCTATTTTCAATGCTGTTTTTTACGAATAAAACAAAAACTACGCGTCATATCAAAAAGTGAATAATAAGAAATTTGTAGATCTTTTTTAGGTGCACAATTTTGGTAAGATGATCTTTTCCGGTATCTTGCATAGTTTGACAGCAAAATGGCTTTTTTGATTTTTCATTAATTTTTTGTGCGATCAAAATTTGAATTTTTTATTTTTCAAAAAATTCAAAAAGTTGTTATGAAAATATTATAGGGTGTTCAGGAATCAACGTTTTTCTCTTCTTGACTTTTTTTCATATCGTGCGTTTTTCGGCTTAAAATGTTCATTTTCGTTTGTTTTTTGGAATTTTGAAAATGCTATAACTCCAGTAATTTTTTTTTTATCACAAAAAGTCATAAGAATATTTTGTTCGTCATTTTGCGTACTACTAATAACCGTACATAGAATTTTCAAATCTTCAAAAAAAGTGGTCTCAAAAATTTTCAAAATGTGCTCACTTTTTGGATTTTCATCCAAAATAGCTGGTTAACGAACTCGTTCTCTATTTTTTGGCCATAAAAAAGTGTGCCAAAGCTCAATCAAATCTGATCATTTTTTCGAAAGTTATCGTGGCTACAGACAGACAGACAGAGAGACAGACTACAGACTACAGACAGACAGACACCTTCGTAAAAATCGTTTTTTCTGACTCAGGAGGTCTCAAAACGTGGAGATTTGATGAAAACCGACTATGTCAAATTTTACATAAAACCAATACCTTCTCATTAGAATGAGAATGTAAAAAAAAAGAGTTATTGGTTCCTCGTTTAGAGGTGGCCCGGAATTCGGCAGATGGGAACGTATTAACTCCTATCTAATACAACGCTGCTGAAGGCTGGTAACCTTCTCAGCATAAATCACCAACCAATTGAGACTCTCGGTTTCCTTTATCTGTCCTTACCCCCCCCCCCCCCATACCCCAGTAACAGAAGTTTTAGTGGGACTGACGTTACAAATAGACTCGCCACCGTACGACGAATCATTAGTCAACTTGGACATGATTTCGCCTCGCAAAACAAATTTCGTGCATGAAGGTGAGAGTTGGGTGCACGATCTAAACATGAATAATACAAACAATAAAGTAGCCTCGGAATGGAATGAAACTTTGATTGACGAAATGCATACACACGGTAAACGTAAAGTTCGAGTTTCAGGCGATGAATGGAGACTGGGTGTTTGGAATGCTAGAGGAGTGAATGATCTTAAGGTAAGAGAACTACGAGAAACTAGGCATGCAAGGAAATTAGATATTTTATGTGTACCTGAGACGAAGACAAAGGGTTGCCAAAGTAGAAACATATAAAATGGGGTATTGAAAGGCGGTTTTGAAATATGTTCAGGAGTGGATAGTGAATCACATGGTAGTCAAGGGGTCGGTTTAATTATGAATGAAAAAGCAAGACAGCATCTTAAAGATCAAGGATATGTATCGCCCAGATTTCTGTGGGTTAGAATGAAGGTACGAATCAGAAGGATATTTATCATAGCGTGCTACGCCCCAGTTGACAGTGAGCCGCGAGAAGTCAAAGACGCCTTCTGGGGCACTTTAAATGATACAATAAGTACTTGCGATCAAGGATAAAGAATAATTCTGCTGGAGATATGAACGGATGGGTCGGCCTCCAACGTTAGGATAAAGATACAGAAAGGGTGCTAGGTAATTTTGGGGATCCAACAAGAAAAAATTATGACGGGGAAAATTAGTTAGCTTATGCTTAGAAAAGGGCCTCTTCATTACCAATACTTGGTTTCGACATAAAATGATCCACACGCACACCTGGTGTAAAGGAACTAACCGCAGTGTAATTGACTTCGTTATTGCGGATGAAAGACTAAGAGAACTAGTCAAAGATACAAGAGTCATGAGGGGTTCCGAATGCAATACTGATCATTACTTTTTAGTCTCCAAAATAAACTTAGGGCGGGGATGGAGAAGAAAGAGAACAGAAAAAACGAAACAAACGCGAATAAAGATTGAAAATTTAGAGAAACCAGAAGTGCGAATAGAGTTTCAAAATAAGTTAATCGAACGCATAGATAGGGCAACTTGGGAAGCGCTTATAAGCAATAAAGATATAGAGGGCGCGTGGACTTTGTTACGCGATATCATTGTCAAAACTGCAATTGAAGTGTGTGGTACGGCAGTGGTAGGAAGAAAGTCTGGTGATGCGCAGAAGAGAAGCAAATACAAAACAACTGTGAAGGAATTCTGAAACTATTATTTAAACTGATAAAAGAAAGTAAAAGTACAGAGTTTGTCAGAATGAGAAACAGCAAAGGTGGAACGCTATATGATATAGACGGGAGAATAGACACTTTAAAAGACTCTTTTATAGAATTATTAGGAGGTGAAGATATAGGGCAACAGAACTGCGACATAGAACATAATGCTTTAGAAAACGCAATTGAAAAAGTCTGTGTCACTGAGGTTAGAGATATAATTAAGCACTTAAAAAATGGTAAGGCTGCTGGCGTAGACAGTATTACCGCTGAAATGCTTAAATACGTATCGAGATGGGAGAAGTCCCAGGCGATTGGAGGAAAGCGATTATCGTACCAATATACAAAAGAAAGGGAGATAAAAGCAACTGCAGTAATTACAGAGGTATCAGCTTACCAAGCACCGTAAGTAAAATATATTCAAAAATACTCATTCGTAGGGTAATGAAAATTGCAGAAGAAAAGATATGGGAAGTCCAAAGTGGATTCATGCCAGGAAGATCATGTACAGTTCAGATATTTAGTTTAAGACAGATCACCAAAAAAAGTTTAAGAGTAGGAAAGAAAGTTTTCTGTGCATTTGTTGACCTAGAAAAAGCATTATACAAGGTAAATAGAAGTAAACTTTGGGAAGTCCTTAAAGAATACGGAGTCAATGGATGGCTCCTACAAGCCATAAAAACAATATATACAGGTAGTCAAGCGAGTGTAAGCGTAAATGGGAAACTGAGTGACTGGTTCGATATCATGCAAGGCGTGAAATAAGGATGCGTTATGTCCTCTTGGCTATTTATCATATTTATGGATAAATGTCTAAGAATGGCCCTCTTCGACGAAGAAGGTGTAGATCTAGAAACAGTGAGGGTACGTGGGTTAGCTTTCGCCGAAAGAATGTTTAGAATCTGTGAATGAGACATTAGTCCAAAGAGACATAAGAAGCCATAGAAACACAAGAGCTTGCATGAGAAAATGCATGGACGTGAAGGAAGCTAGAGTAGTATGCCAGGACAGAAAAGTGTGGCGACAAATAGTTTGTAAACAGAGTGACAATAGAGTGAATGGCGCCTGAAACAAAGACCTTGGATACTAATGGGCCCAAGTGGGGAACCACACATAACAATTTTGTGAGGCTCTTCACTTGGCGTGATCGCTAGAGAGATTGATCAGCAACCTGGGTCGAAGCAGTGTTGCGGAACGAACGTGTCATTTAAATAAATAACACGAGAATTCCAGATCAATATAAAATATCTATACCTAACACCTATATACCTATCTACCTTATAACTATATACCCACCTACACACTACTATTTTCCAACCGAGCAAGTCACACCTACACAGGTTGAAGATCGCCAGTCCGTGGCGAGAAACTGATGGTCTTAGAGATTATCCGCGTGGACGACAGGGTGGTCCTAAAAAGGGCCGTTGAGTTGAAGGTGGAGGTAGTAGGTCGAGAACGTTGGCGACCCAGGGGACGATAGTCGAAGAGCACTAACGATGAGCACAAGGGGAAAAGCGGGGTGGTAGCCGAAAGGCGAGAGCAGTCGACGTTGAGTCGAGCGAACACAGACTGAGCAACTGCTGTGGTGTTGCTCGGGACTTCGGGTCCCCTCGGGGGATTCCGTTCCGTCTCGTGTGCGGCCCGGCAACCCTTTCATGCAAGGGCCGTACCGAGTTCCGCGTTATGGTAACAATTCTGTTACACCCCCCTCCCCCGCGGGGGTTCGGTTATATACCGTCAATTTGCGTAATGTGTTTGTTCAAGTCTGATATAGTCTCAAGAAAGGCATTTGGACAAAAGTTTGCAAATCTGCTATTTTCCTCTCGAGGTTTGCTTTATTAATTTTAAATCTAGTCAATAATCATGTTTTCCCAGTGGGCACGAAATGTAAGAACGTAATTGGAACGTTCTAAAAACGTTCCTTGGACGTACAAGTCAAAAGACGTTATTTGAACGTTTTAAAAACTGTCCTAAGTCAGACCCAATAATGTTCTGAAAACGTTTCATGTTCCAAAAACGTCCTTAAAACGTCTCTGGAACATTGTATGTTTAAGGAACGTGTTTAGGTTCCTCTTCTCTCGTTGCTTTTTCGCTTCTGATCCTCCTCCATGGTTATCTTCATTCTGAAACAAATATGAAAAGAAAAATGAAAAACCCGTCCGTCTATTTAATTGTCGTGGAGATTTCTTGTTTTTAGAGTCGATTGTCCTTTGAGTCTGTTTTTATTTGACTTTAGAGTTGATTGTCCTTTGAGTCTGTTGTTGTTTGAGTTCAATTGTTGTTGTTTTATTTACTTATTAATTATTAAAATTGTAACTCCTATTCAAACTATTCTGACAGGGTGAAAATACTACCTGTCACTTGTTGTTGAGGAACCACATAACCTCCCCACTGGCACTGGATAAAGAGATGTCCTCTCTCTCTCTTCACTTGGGAGTTCAGAACGAGGGTCGCACTCCACAGGGGCACTCTCGGCACGTCATAGATTTGTTTATTCATGCGCTCCTTTCTGTTCCTTTTTTATGTACTTATGGTCCCGAAAACGGAAACTTCGGTCGACAGCGAAACTGACAGCGGAGCAACGTCAACAACAACACGTCCCGAAAACGACAGAGTGGTTCTATCACGATAAGCCAGAAAGAGAGGGAGAGAACTTGGACACAGGCTATCCTTTTCTGGCCTGTGGATTCCGACTATTATACCGCCACATTGCCAAGGGAGGGGAGCAGGATAGAGCACCGAACACCGAAGGGGGACAAGATGGCGGCATCCGTCAGTCCCACCCTCACTCCAAATGCAAATCTCCACACATTCGGTCCATGAGAGGGAAGGAGCATTCCGATGGTCTGTCCTTTTCTGGCTATCGATTGACGCTCGCCGATCACGGGGAAGTAAAGGAAGGAAGCTGACACGTTGGAAAACGAAAGAGATGGGATTGAACCCTTCATTGGATAACCCAATTTCATATTCTCCAAAACCATATTCCGGAAGTCCCGGTAGTGACAGAGGGCGCTTGGATTCGTTGAAACCACTCCATTAAATAAAACCATCTTCTGATTGATACTTAAGGATTCTGAGTGGGTAACGTAAAACTAACTAAAGGATTCCACTCAGAATCGTAGGGTCATAATATTAACAAAGTTTTCTTCTGTTTTGGCGGCAGAGATACCGGTTTGTTCTTCCAGCAATATGGCGGTCGCCGAAGATCCGGGGAACTGCGATTGGCGGATAACATCGCGACACGCGGATACGACGCTCTGATTGGACAACAGGAAGGAAGCGGACGAGCTAACCTGCCGAGTATGCGTTGCGCATCGCTTCACTGTCGCTCCGAACTCTCATCGAGAAAGATTGTCGGTAGATATGAGAAATTATTTTTTCAAAGAATCGAATGGGCAAGGAATTTTGAACACGATAAATAAAATAAAAAGAGGACCGAAATGTTTTAAATTATCACAGGGAAGTGGCAGAAGATTGAGTTTGAAGGGGTAAGTTGTTTTTTCGATTTCTGGCGGAGGGTTTTGGCGGTTGATTTTATAGTCTTCGAATTGGATGAATGTACCGCCAAAACGCTCGGCCAGCCCTCTAAGTGTCGCGTTTCATAAACTTTCTTAATTAAAGTTAAAGGTATAAGATGACCTACTTCAGACCAAATAAAAAGACCTTGATGATGTTAAGAAGATCCTTTAATCATCGACGTTTCGAGAGTCAAATGCCCTCCTCTTCAGGAAACAGGAATCCAAGTCAAATAAAAGTCCTTTATTTTTTTTTTTAAATTTGGCGAAAGCCAAATTGTCGTAGTAAAAAGAAATAGAGATTCATGCTCTTAAAAGATTCTCATCTCAATTAAGTTCTGAGCTTTTAACATTTTAACTTTGAGATGTTAAAAAATAGTAAGGTCCATTATTATGACATCACTAACAATATTTAAAAAATTATTTGAAGAATTTTCTTTTTAAATTTAAAATGGGACTAAAAAAACTTTCTTTTTCTTTCGAAATTTTTTTATTCTCGTGGAGTGCTTATCGTCTTATTCAATGAGTCAAGATTAGCTTCGCATTTCCGTAGATTGTTTCCTCTTGGGAGGTGAAAACCGAGAAGTTGAACTTCTCGATTTTCACACCTCAAGCAAATTTCGACGCGAGTGTTCCGACTAGGGTATGAGTTCCTCCAGTTTAGGTAAGAATTTATTTAATTTAGTGTGAAAGCAAAACATGGCAGACATTGGGTCATGTGGCCATACGTTTGGTTAGAGTTCGAATTCCGCGTTTCAAAGTACGTACCGGTAAAAATTGACATTATTGTTGAGTAGTGGGGATTTTGAGAATACGCGACCGATTTTGTTATCGAGAAAATATGTCGGAAATTTGTATGTGTTACGTGAATAAAACTAAGCGCCTGGGAAAACGATGTGTTTGATTTGAAATTACTATTTAGGGATCCCCCTCCCTTTTTTTTTTGAATTTCTTTCATTTCAGGTTTAGTAGTAGGGACTTAATGACTTTTAAATTAAAATAAGAATCAAATTATGGTTTCTAAGAATTTAATATCGGAAATGAATCGCTTAAATTCTTCTTTTTTTAAAAATCTATTTCAATTTTCTCAGGCCTTAAGTCGTGATGGCCATTTGGGACTATCTTGCTAACTTTTGTCTTTTCTCTTACCTTTCTTTTTTTCAGCGTAGATAGACACTAGGCACGAGAGATAAGGACTGAGTTGAGGTACACCATTTTGGAATAGAAATTTCAGTAAGGAATTTCCAACGGGCGGGAAATGTTATTATAAAATGGCGCCCAACCAGTTCCTAACCTAAATTAAATTCACACTTAGATTTTTTTAGAACAATAATCACACATTTACCAGAGCAAACACTTATTTTCCAAAATCTAGGAAAAATAATGATCTTTTGCCGATAATATTTCATTTATCGAACAAAATCCCCAAGTTCGGCTGCTATGAGCACGATACCCATTCAGAAATAATTTTATTCCACAAAAATTATCGGTATATTTGTATATATTTATATATACATATATATCCAAACCTAACAATAACTCTATAAACTGATTTATCTGATTATATATATATATATATATATATATATATATATATATTGACTGTTCTAATGTATTTGAATTAAGATGATTTTGATTTACATGCTTATTCACTGATGATGTCTGTACTTGCTTATTCATTTTGAAGTGGGTTCTGATACAAGAGACCTGAATTGTTCAGTTCTTCATTTTGGTATGCAAGGTCTACCGATATACTGAGCAATTCCGTCATCTTCACAAGCTTCAAAAATTCGCAAGATTCATTGTCCCATTTCGCTATAGGAAATTTATCAAATTTTGTTCCTGCTGTTTTTCTTCGGTCGCTCTCGGAAGGTTTCAGGTTCGTGACATACCAGAAGCATTTTTTTTCCCCTTGTCGCGCAATGGCAAGAGTTACGCGTTAGAAGTTGTCGGGATAAATTGTGAATTTTAGATTTCACTTCAGCTTGGGAATTAGAAATTCGTTTTCTTTCTAACAAAATGGCGTTCTTGAGCTCACTTGATAACGTTACCACCTATACGGAATTGAAAAGCCTGATCACAGAATTAGATAATCCGGAAATTAATGAAAGCCTCGAGGCTCTGAATTTAGACACTTCGGGTACCCGAAAATCAAAATGCGCTCGTTAGCGAAGAGGCATTAAGCTTCTTAAAGGGTGGCCATCCAGAGAATCGGATATACATCCGCGACCTCAGCTCTCACAATAGATGATACAGAAATTGAGTCCGATTTCGAAAATTTAGCCGCACGCCCTCCTGTTAATATCCCACAACGGTAGAAACCAGGGTAACTAACGTGAGTTACATAACGAAAATATCTTCTCCGCGAAATAATAATGTAACAAACGTCACAAATACCACAGTGGCGGGTTCCCTGAGTACGGTTTCGACACCCAGAATAAAACCAACGCTTTTTCCTCCAATCAACCCAACTATTGTGTCATTTAATTATGCACAGATATTCAGTATGCAAAACCCCTTCAACCTACCAGACCCGGTAGTCTTCTACGAAACTATCGAGCCTGGTGTCAACCACCTTCAGCTCCCAGACCCCTTGGTACAAAATGACTACGTTACCCAAAATTTGAAACCGTTACTAGAATACCGTAATGTGGACAGACAGGGCACTCCACACCCCGTAGCTAACAAACATAAAAATATCGGATAATGCTCTACACACGATGAGACACTCGATGCCATCCGAAAAGACCCTTCGAAAATGCCCAACCTAAGTAAACTATTCCGCAACACCACAGCGTCAGAATCAGAATTCGAAAGTCGTAGAATTAAAACAGATAGATACAGCCTCGGCCTAGACAGAACCAAATTCAATAGATACAGCCGCACGTCCTTAGCGAAACACGACGTGAGGAATGTCAACCCGAAACTGAGAAATTGAACCCAAACATGGAAAGAGAAAGACTTCCTAGACCAAGCCCACACAACAAACCGCGTAGAAGCAATATAGGTTATAAAGATACATGTACCCATGACCATTCTTCAGACAGAGAGACGGTTTATAGTAACAGATCGGCCAATAGAAATCGCTTAGGAAATAGGGACTTAGGAAAAATCGTTCTGGGTTGGAACCTCACATTTAACGGTAAAAGCGATCTGAGTGCAGATGGGTTCTTAACCAAAATTGAATACCGTAGGAGGCTAACTAGGGTATCGGATAAGGAATTAGTGATGGCAATGCCGGTTTTATTGGAGGGAATTCCGTCAAAATGGTTTAAAAACCACGAAAAAGAATTTCACAGTTGGCGAAAATTTAAAAAAGAGTTCAGATCTCACTTCGGCGACGATTACTTCGAGAGAAGAGTCAAGGAGCAAATTCAGTCTAGAACACAGGGCAAAGATGAGTCTATAGATGACTATCTAACCAATGTTCAGAGCCTAATAAATTTGCTTGGAGACGAAATTCCGATAGTCGACCAATTAGACTGGGTCCATAGAGGTCTTCGACCTGACTAACACAAAGTGATCCACGCTCCGATTATAGATCGTTCCGTGAACTATCTCGCATCGGGAGAAACTGGGAGAAAGAGTGGAATGTGTATATAAGAGAACATAAGACCCCACCTCCTCCCGAAAATTCTTTTTTGAAAGAATTTTCGTATAGACCGCGGTCAACTCAAAAGACAACTAAACAATCGCCAACGTCAGCGATGAAAGAAGAGGTAGATAAAACCTCCGCGATCAACACTGAACAGAAACAGGGCGCAAATAGCCAAGGCAATAAGCCTAAGCAATCGAATAATAGGCAAAACACACCCTGCGTCGGTTATAAGGAGGGGGGAGGTCAGCAGGAAGCTAAGGCTTCTGCTGATATTAACAAGAACGAGCCCCAAGCTAGAAACCCGAACGAGGTTATCTGTTTTAATTGCAAAGAGGCAGGTCACTTCCAAAAGGGCTGTGCCTCGCCCAGAAGGTTGGTTTGCTATGGATGCAAAATCGAGGGCTTCACGATGAAGACTTGCCCTAGATGTTCGGGAAACGAGGCGAAGAAGCAGTGAGCTCGGTCTGCACTGCCTCTCCGCCGCTCGAGACTGCAATAATATATGAAAATTTAACTTCGGAAAACTCGAGCCCCGATAAAATGGTGTCGGTACAAGCGATAGTAGACATGAATAGTTATAGAGGCGTTACTGTACCGTCTGAGATCGAGTTAGACCTGCCCATTTCGGCAATAGGAGATTTAAATATCGAGAACGCAGTGACAATAGCCTGCACTGCATTCTATGCACTGTATTCGGACAGGGAAAGTTTACTTAGCTTAATACAACCAGAAGAAGTGATAGTTGAGGCTCAGATACATGATAACCCTAAAATAGAGTTATTTGATTCAAAATTTGAAACCAAGTTTAACGCGCCTTGCAGCAACGTGGATGATCTTGATAAGATTATTGCGATTAGAGAATGTTTGCCAGAAATGGAGTTAATTAGTGGTATTGTGGAATTGACAGAAATAGCCAGTAGGGTTCACATTAGGGCTTCTATCGATTCCGTCTCTTTAGACACTCTCATAGATAACGGATCATCTCGCGTACTGATGAGAAAATTGGCTTGGGATATTATCGCTAGAACTTCAGGGAGGGAACTTGATAGTAATAGGAAATCGCACATGATCATGGCTAATGGTTCCGTAGATACTATTATTGGAAAGGTCAACCTACCAATAACGATCGATGAAGTTACGCGGACATGTGATATCAGGATTGCAAACAACCTGGACACATAATTGATTTTAGGTCTGGATGGGCAGGAAAAGTTTGATATGGCATTTCTCTCACGGGCGCGTAAAGTTTTCATGCCAGATTCCGAAGGGAAACACTATCCTTTAAAACAATGGTTAGTGGAAGAGGAACATTGTAGCGGTATAGCAGCCCTACATGAAGGGGAGGAGGAAGCTTTGAAGACATTTTTGAATATAAAGTTCCCTCCAAAATCGCAGGGCCCATTAGGCGCGACCCACCTCATCACCCACTCCGTGGATGTGTAGGGGCATAGCCCAATTAAGGAAAGATATAGTATAGTGTCTCCTAAAGTACAGGCAATCATGTACGAAGAGGTCGATAGGTTGTTGGCTGAGGGTATAATAGCGGAATCGTACAGCGAATGGTCCGCACCCATAGTTAGGGCTGGTAAGCCGGGAGGGAAATATCGTTTATGTTTGGATTTTCGGAAACTAAACGCTATTTGCAACAAAGATGCATACCATCTCCCATATATGACAGACATATTGCGACAACTTAAGGTCGCGCGGTATATAACAAAATTAGATTTAAGGGCCGCATTCAATCAAATGCCGCTGGATAAGAATAGTCAGGCTTTCACCACGTTTACGGTACCGGGAAGGGGCCTGTTTGAATTTAAAAGGATGCCCTTCGGGTTCACTGGGGCCCCAGCCACATTTCAGAGGCTCAACGACAGGGTGATAACCCCAGAAATGAGACCCAATTTCTTCAGTTATCTGGACGACCTTATTATTGTAACGGAGGCGGGCTTGACGGTAAATCCAGATAAGGGTGAGTTTGGTTGTTCTGAGGTGAAATAACTCGGATTTGTCTTCAACAAAGATGGTCCCAAAGTAGACTGTGATAAGGTTGCCCCCATAGTCTCGTATCCCGCTCATAAAACGGTTAAACAATTGCGCCGATTTATGGGCATGACCTCTTGGTATAGAAATTTCGACGTTAGCCGAACCACTAACCCATCCCTGACAAGCGCTCCCATACTCGGGTACCCATTGTTTAAGGAGGTAGAAGAGAACCCTTTAATCTCCAAACCGATGCTAGTGCCTCTGGGCTGGGAGTGGTCCTCACCCAAAAGCAGGATGGCGAGGAAAGGGCCATCGCGTATGCGAGCAGGACCCTAACGTCAGCCGAAAGGAATTATACCGTTACGGAACGGGAATGCCTCGCGGTAGTCTGGGGTATCCGAAAGTTCCGTGAATATCTGGAAGGATTCCATTTCGTGGTCATCACTGACCATAGCAGCCTTCGCTGGCTTAACAACCTGCGTAACCCGACCGGAAGACTCTCCAAATGGGGTTTGGAGCTCCAGGGTTACGAATTCGATATAGTCCACCGAAAGGGTGCTTTGCACCATGTCCCAGATGCGTTGTCGAGAATGACAGAGGAAGACGATGTACCAGTAGCTAGTATAGGCGTTACGGATGATGCGTGTTATTTACGTCGCCTAAGACTGGTAGAGGAAAGGCCTAAGAGTTTCCCCGAATGGAAGATAGAGAATGGGATGCTGTATCGTCATAGGTCGAACCCGGAGATAGACGGATTGATGCCCTATTTGGAAGCCTGGAAATTGGTCTTGCCTAAAGAATTAAGACTTAGCGTGTTGGAGGAAGCACATTTAGAGCCCCAGTCCGGACATTTAGGTAGGCAGGATGGGCCAACGGGTCGTGGGGCAGCCATGGACCGTGGTGGCGGGGGACGTCATGGGGCCTCTTCCGAAAAGCAAAGCGGGTTACAAATATGTCTTGGTATTCCAAGACCTGTTCACTAAATGGGTGGAATCTCTTCCAATACGGACGGCGAACGGTGCCACAGTAAGAGGGGCGTTTGAAGACTTAATTGTATCTCGTTGGGGTTCACCGGAAGTCATTCATACCGACAATAATACCGAGTTCACCAATAAACTCCTTGGACAAATGTGCAACAATATCGGGATCATACACACTACGAACCCCGTTTACATTGCGCAGGCTAATCCCACCGAGCGCGTGAATCGTATCCGACCTGAATCCGACCTGAATCGCGACCTGGTTTGCAGAAATTTAGACAAAGCCCATGAAACCCAAGCGAAATATTAGAACTCTGAGAGACGAGATAGGAACTTTCAGGTGGGTTATCTAGTTCTTAGGCCCAACCGAAAGTTATCGAAAAAGATTGACAATCTCGCGACTCGGACTATAGAACCCTTCTCTTGCAGGTCTGGTATAGTTATTACGATGACTGCCAGGAGGAAATGCCAGATTATGCGAAAGCCAGGTTCATCCCGAGATCCCCGGGTTATTGGACTCGCAAAAGGCTAGAATACGAGGCGTCTCTCGTTGAACAATCGAAGGAGCCGGGGCCGTCCCTGGACGTCGCGGCGTCCCTTACCGGACCGTCGGAGCCAGGCTCATCTATCAGCGGGGCCACTCCATCCGAAAGCCCACTTGACCCTCCAGCGGCGGGACGGGAGGAAAGTCCGGCAGAGATAGAGGGACCCGCTCCATCCGCGGACGGGTTTCCGGCGACGGAGGTCTCTTCCGATCTCCCTGGGGTGGCAGCCCAGAGCGTTGAGGCGCAACACGGTTCCGTAGGGACGACTCCCCCTGGTTCGCTTGCTGATTTCTTCAGTCGCGTCCCTGTCGTGCCCCGTCCCTTCGTAGACCGTCGCCGGTTCGATGAGCGCCAGGAGTGGCTCAGGGAGGGCGCGCTAAAACCAAGGCCCTACTCTGGCCCCATCCCGTGGTTATACTTCCTCTGTCGCGAGCCGGGACATAAGCAACATCAGTGTCCCGAAGTCGATTCAGGGGTTATCCTGTGCTACGGATGTGGCCAGAGGGGTTACACAAAGGCGACGTGTCCTAACTGTAGCCTCCTCTGGCGTATCGATCTGGCGTTGGTAGGAGGGACCGGACAGCGCCCGGGACGGGACATTTTGCGGGATCCGCGGGCAATCGAGGAGGAGCTGCACAGGATCCACCTGGCGCAGAGGCGCAATGGAAAACTGTAGCTTAGGGGAGGTCGGAAAGCCTCATGACGCCTCATGCTCATAAGCCTCGCTCATTCTACGAAGAGAGACATTTATTTTAATATTTTTTGTTTTGTTTTATTGTTCCCGTCACTAGAGGCGGTGTAATTTTTTTTTTTCTTCTTTCTCTGGCCTAACAAATGAAATTTTTTTCGTTATAAACTACTCATTCGAGCGAAGGCAGATGGGAAGAGTCTAACTAGAGCGCCCCTTCGTGAGATTCTTTCTTTTGAATTTTCTTTTTGCGGTCACGTTAGCTAGATCGTAGTAGCGATCCTCGAAATCCGAGAAGAATTTTTTTTTTACATTGCGTGAATAGGATCGTTGAGTTATCGCCGAGCCGCGGTAGGACGGCTCTTCCCGTCTCATATCGTTTGTTTGACCGTACCTGTCCCGTACTAATTACCGTTTTTTCTACTTAGCCATGTGGGTACGTTACATTTGACTTATAGAATTAAGTTTTTTGTTTGTCATCTCGGCATCTCACATCGAGAATTCCCCAAAGCGACGGACGTGGAGGGGCTACGCGCGAACGTCCCAGGAGAATAGTGCTAGATAAGTTTTACATGATTTTATATATATATATTTTTCGTGTTATTTTTCCCTTCGTCTTTCCCACACCGCTGCGATAAATTCTGAGAAAGGGCTTACCGCTAAGAAATTCAAGAGCAAAGGACCACTAGAAACCGAAGATTAATACTTTTGTCGGAAGGATACCGATATGGTTGAAACCGGCTTGACGCTTGAAGAGCACTTGGAGGAGTGGCCAAACGTTGGAAGGACCTAGTGAGGGGGGAGATCGAGAGTTAGCGTTTGTTCTCAATGATGCTGAGAAAAGAATCCGCCAGGATCTGAACCACCGCTGGCTCCCGGCTAAGGATAAAGAGACGTCCTCTCTCTCTCTTCACTTGGGAGTTCGGAACGAGGGTCGCACTCCACAAGGGCACTTTCGGCACGACATAGATTTGTTTATTCATGCGCTCCTTTTTGTTCCTTTTTTTTATGTATTTATGGTCCCGAGAACGGAAACTTTGGTCGAGAGCGAAACTGACAGCGGAGCAACGTCAACAACAACATATCCCGAAAACGACAGAGCGGTCCTACCACGATAAGCCAGAAAGAGAGGGAGAGATCTTGGACACAGGCTATCCGTTTCTGGCCTGCGGATTCCGACTATTATACCGCCACATTGCTAAGGGAGGGGAGCAGGATAGAGCACCGCACACCGAAGGGGAACAAGATGGCGGCATCCGTCAGTCCCACCCTCACTCCAAATGCAAATCTCCACACATTCGGTCCATGAGAGGGAAGGAGCATTCTCATGGTCTGTCCTTTTCTGGCTATCGACTGACGCTCGCCGATCACCGGGAAGTAAAGGAAGGAAGCTGACACGTTGGAAAGAGAAGGAGATGGGATTGAACCCTTCATTGGATAGACCAATTTCATATTCTCCAAAACCATATTCCGGAAGTCCCGGAAGTGACAGAGGGCGCTTGGATTCGGTGAAACCACTCCATTAAATAAAACCATCTTCTGATTGATACTTAAGGATTCTGAGTGGGAAACGTAAAACTAACTAAAGGATTCCACTCAGAATCGTAGGTTCATAATATTAACAAAGTTCTCTTCTGTTTTGGCGGCAGAGATACCGGTTTGTTCTTCCAGCAATATGGCGGTCGCCGAATATCCGGGGAACTGCGATTGGTGGAGAACATCGAGAGACGCGGATACGACGCTCTGATTGGACAACAGGAAGGAAGCGGACAAGTGAATCTGCCGACTATGCGTTGCGCGTCGCTTCACACTCGCTCCGAACTCTCCACGAGAAGGATTGTCGGTAAATATAAGGAATTATTTTTTTAAAGAATCGAATGGGCAAGGAATTTTGAACACGATAAACAAAATAAAAAGAGGACCGAAATGTTTAAAATTATCAAAGGGAAGTGGCAGAAGATTGAGTTTGAAGGGTTAAGTTTTTTTTTCTATTTCTGGCGGAGGGTTTTGGCGGTTGATTTTATAGTCTTCGAGTTGGATGAATGTATCGCCAAAACGCTCGGCCAGCCCTCTAAGTGTCGCGTTTCATAAACTTTCTTAATTAAAGTTAAAGGTTAAATTTCGAAGCGAGTGTTCCAACTAGGGTATGAGTTCCTCCTATTTGTCTAACCGGAAATGACGGGCATCGAAAAATTTGTTCGCGTCGCACCTCGTGGTCGGTGCTAATTTGTGTTTCTTTTGGTGGAATTTTGGGGAACCGACCACGAGTCTGCTTATGCTGGCAAGATTGGGGTTTCATTTATAGGGGAAGTCTAGCAGTTTAGGTCAGAATTTATTTAATTTAGTGTGAAATCAAAACATGGCAGACATTGGGCCACGTGACCATAGGTTTGGTTAGAGTTAGAATTCCGCGTTTCAAAGTAGGTACCGGTAAAAATGGACATTATTGTTGAGTAGTGGGGATTTTGAGAATACGCGACCGATTTTGTTATCGAGAAAATATGTCGGAAATTTGTATGTGTTACGTTAATAAAACTAAGCGCCTGGGAAAAGGATGTGTGTGATTTGAAATTACTGTTTAGGAAACCCCCTCCCCCTTTTTTGGAATTTCTTTCATTTCAGGTTTAGTAGTAGGGACTTAATGACTTTTAAATTAAAATCAGAATAAAATCATGGTTTCTAAGAATTTAATATTGGAAATGAATCTCTTAAATTCTTTTTTTTTTAAACCTATTTCAATTTTCTCAGGCCTTAAATCGTGGTGGCCATTTGGGACTATCTTGCTTAACTTTGGTCTTTTCTCTTGCCTTCCTTTTTTTCAGCGTAGATAGACACTAGGCACGAGAGATAAGGACTGGGTTGAGGTAGGCCATTTTGAAATAGTAATTTCAGTAACGAATTTCCAACGGGCAGGAAATGTCCTTATACTATGTAATTTAGTTTATTAACAAAAAGTCAGAGTCAATTTGTTTCCTGTTATAGAATTTTCAATTCTGCGTTCCGCTGTTTGTACTTCCTTTCTAAGGTTTATATTTCTTCTTGTATTTCTTATTTTATTATCGTCTTTTTCTTTCTTCTCAAAGAAGACTGTTACTTGTGTCTTGTATTAGGAGTCAAAATGCTGTTATCTTTCAAATTGTGTGTTAGAGTCGTTTTACAGTAGTTGTGTTCAGAGTGTTGTTCATAGTTTTTCGAGTTCATTTGTGTCGTTAATGATATTGATCCAATGCCCTTTTGCTTTTGTTCATGCCTCAATATTCTGACTTAAACTCATTAATATTCCCACGCCTATGTGCCATTATCTGTATTTACATGTTCTAATTTAAAATCATTTATATTCCATTCTGCACTGCTTTTTCCCTTTAGGTTTTTTTATTCGTAAAACGTTGGGGAAATTTTCTTTTTGATTATAAAAGGACCTTGATACTGGTCGTAAAATTTACCTGCTTTTTATCCGTTTTATTTGATAGTTTGTTTACCTTTTTTAAACCCCTATCTCCTATTTTAAATTCTATCGGTCTTCTCTTTGAATTGTAACTGTGAGCTTGTTAAGAATGCCGAGGTAAATTGTGTCGACGAGTTTTTGCTAGTATTTTTAGCGAATTGCAGATCGTCTATATGTTCGTCCCATTTGGAGTGGTCGTTTTCTATATAGGTTTTAATTATTTGTTCAATTGTCCTATTGTAACGTTCGGTTGCGTTTTCTTGGGGGTAATATTTTGGCTTTTTTGTGTGCTTAAGAGCGAATTTTTCTGTTAGGTCTCTTAAGGTTTTATTTACAAATTCGGAGCCATTATCGGTGTTGAGAATCCGTAGTGTTCCTCAGCGCGAAATTACACGTTTATGGAATTCTGACTCTATCGTTGTTCCATTTGCTTTTTAATCGGGATTATTCCGACCCATTTTGTGAATAGGTCCACGAACACTAGACTGTATTGGTTTTTTCTCTTTTTCGAACTTGGTAACGGGCCCATGATATCGGCTGCTACCATAGTCCATGGTTCTTCGATTACTCTTTTTCCCATCAATCCTATCTTATTTTGATTACTTGGTTTTACTCTTTGACAGATCTGGCAGCTTTTTACGTAATTGATTACGTCCGAATATACACCTGGCCAGAAGTAATGTTCGGAAATTTTCGCCTGGGTTTCGTCGTGATTTTCCCGTAAAACTTGAGCTCTAAATTTTTCAGGTACGACTAATTTCCAGGGGTTTGAGTCTGATAACAGAGTAGATTTGAGTGGGTCAGTTCTGTAAAAGTAGAGTTGCGAATCTCTGATTCGCCATTTTTCATGTTCTTCAGGTCTTTTTGTAACTTGTCTGAATTTTGTAGAGTACCAGTCGTCTGTTTTGTCGTTAACGTCCGCTTTTGGTTTTTCTACGCTACAAGCTAACGCAAACGCTACGTTTTTTGCAGGTTCCCCTGATCTCGTGAGTGCATCCGGGACTAAATTTGAACTATCTTTACGATATATGACTTCGCAGCCATATTCTAGTAATTCTAATGCCCATCTGGCTAATCGGCCAGTGGGATTTTTTAGGTTATGGAGCCACTTTAACGCTAAGTGATCCGTGATTACTTTAAAGGTGTACCCTTCTAAATATGGCCTAAATTTTCGTATGGCCCAAACTGCAGCTAGGCGTTCTTTTTCGGATGCCGAGTAACGAGATTCTGCGCCGTTTAGGCTTCTACGCGCGTAAGCGATTACGTAATTTACGCCGTCAATTGTTTGTGTAAGTACGGCTCCTAACCCCGTATTACGAGCGTCGATTTCGAGTTGGAAGGGTTGTGTGTAATCTGGGCAGGTTAAAATTGGTGCTGAAGTTAGGACATCTTTAATTTTTTGGAAGGCCTCGTCTTGTTCCAATCCCCAATCCCATTGTTCATCTTTTTTAAGTAATCTGTTTATTGGTTCTATTATTTCGGCAAAGTGTGAGATAAATTTTCTGTACCACCTTGCCATCCCTATTATGCGCTGTAATTGTTTAATATTTTTAGGTTTAGGGAATTCTAGGATTGGTTGCATTTTTTCGTCGTTTATTTGGAGTCATTTGTCGTTGCCTTTAAAACCTAAGTATTTGATTTCCGAGCAGCCGAACTCGCATTTGTCCGGGCTGATCGTTAAATTTGCATTATTGATTTTATCTAATACGATATTTAAATATTTTAAATGGTCTTCGAAATTTTGAGTCACAATCACTATGTCGTCTAGATAACAAAAAACGTTTTGTTTCAAGTCCGAAGTAATAATTTTTTTCATAAGTCTCTGGAAAGTGGCTGGAGCATTGGTTAAACCAAATGACATCCTTTTGAATTTATACGTGCCTTTTCCAGGGACTGTGAATGCTGTTATTGTTTTTGAGTGTTGGCCTAGTGGTATTTGTAAATAGGCTAATTTTAAATCGATTTTTGAAATGAATTTTGCTGATCTTAAAGTGTCCAGAATCTCTGTCATGCGAGGGATTGGGTAGAAGTAATTTTTTGTAATGTTATTAACCTTCCTAAAGTCTAAACAAAATCTGTAATCTTTCCCTGGTTTTTTTATCATAACTCTAAGGTTAGACCAATCGGAACAAGAGGGTTCTATTATATCCTCTTCTAATAATTTATCAACTGTTTGATCAATTATTTCTTTGATTTTAGGGCTCACGTGGTAGTATCGCTGTTTTATGGGATCGTGGACCTGCACATCAATTTTATGTCTCGTTAAATGAGTTGCCCTATGTTCTTTTCCCTGGTGTATTTTTATTTTGTTTTCTAAAAGTTTCTCTAGTTGGGATTGTTGGCTTTCGTTGAGCTCAACAATGCCTTCGCAGATTTCTGGCAAAAAATTTTTTTTTTCGTCAATTTTTCCTAAACTATCCGTAATATTATTTAATTTAATCGCTTTATTTTTAAAATAAATCCATTGATTTCTATTATCGCTTTCTGGTATCTCGTTGGCCTTTTGAGATTCAATTTTTGATTTTTTCCGATTGTTAACTTTGTTATTTTTCTGAAGATTACAATCACTATCTTTGTATTCGATCTCGTATTTGCTATTGTAATACATTTTTCCTGGATTATTTTTTATACCCTTTTTCCTAATTCTAGGGTTTGGAATTTGTTGCTCGTGGGGATGCTTATTAGGCTAGGGCAGGGGGGTGACACGATTTTCGCTTTTGCATTAGAGGCACGTGTCAGTTTTGTGACGAGCGGCCAGTCGTGAAACATTGGCGCCACCTCTGCGACGCCCATGTCATAACTTTATCGTTATTTTATTCATTTACGGATAAATGTGTTATGAAAATGGGGGGCATCGACGTAAAGCACCGAACTGTCGATCAGGGTACGACTCAAAAAGGAAGTTTTAGCTCCGGATGGAACGGTTATAGCGGTAAGTATTACGATTTGTTTACACCGACGTCCTTTAACCTAAAATAATCAAATGGCTCTGGCGGTGTCGTGAGTGCATTGATTATTAAATTTTGATATATTCTGCTTGTTGCCAAACTTTTAGATTATTATCATAGTGTATAAAAGTATAGCTTGAATAGTTTTTTTTTTCATTTTAAAAATATTTTAGGACCCATACTATCTTTAAGAAAAATGTAAAAGTAACAATAATGACAGTTTTGAATTATCGCTGATTTTCGACATTTATGTACAATTACATTAATTTCTTAATAAATTAAAGTATTAAAGTAAATTATAATTGTAGAATAATGATTTTCTTGCAGTCAGAATAGTACTAGAAACCTAAATTAAAAAAAAGATAATTTTGCGAAAAAGAAAGTCGCGAAACTTTGTAAAACGTAGTTTTTCTCAATTGTATATAATGAATTATTATGTTCTGTCTGCATAATAATTGCAATACTTTTATCGTAGTGCATTTGTCAATAATTAAATAATTATATTCATTTAAATAAATTAACCTGGTATTTATTTCTCCTATATATCTTTACTCCATATTTAATTTATATCTCCATCTTTTAATTCAATTTTTGAATAAATAAATGACTAAATGTACACTAAAGTTAATAGCTTTAATACTGATAATCTTTTCAGCCGTTTCACGATCAGTACAATATACATAATATTACAAATTATGATTTTTATTAGTTCTTGTATATTTTTATTATAATGAAATAATACATTAGGATCATTCAAGTCATTAAAAATAGAAAAAATATTTTTTATATCATCATTTCGGAACATTTAGTTTATTGGTTTTAAACCTTAAAGACCTAATATTTATATTTTACCATTTTAATCTACCTGAAAATTAAAAACCGACATTTCCAGTGTATTTTAGGTCTATTTTTTAATCCTAGGTATTTTTTTAATTGCTTAATTGAAGCTCAAAGTTTTCAAATTACCCACAAACGTCAAAAATATTACAAAAACGGCGAAAAATACTAAACTTCTTATGATTCTAATCAGCTCTAATTCAAATGTAGGGCGTGGCGCTAGTGGCGCCAGTGTTTCATTTTCTGCCGTCCTTCACAAAACTGACAAAGCGCATTTGTATGGCGAGTCACCCCCCTGGGCTAGGGATATCTTTCGTAGGTTTTCTTGCTGGGGTTTGGGCGTTTTGTGTTTTTTGGGGTTGGTTAGGATTGATAGGTAATGGGGGATTTCCCTATCTTCTAACTTTTGACTATTTTTGTTAAGCTCTCTAGTACTTTTCAAATTAATTCTACCTCCGAATTTCTATTTTTTTGGTTTTTGGTTCTATTATTTTCTTTCTGTGTCCGAAAGAACTATTTTCTCGCGGGTCCAGTCTAATTTCTAAGTTATTCGCCCTTTTCCCCTTTCTTTAAAGAATCTTTGCTTTTGATTATTCATGAATTCATTAAACTCTATACTTCCTAAAAGTTTGTCGGTTTCTAAAAGAAACCGTGTGTTGTTTTCCAAAAATGAATCGTATTCAAAAGTTGCGTTGTTTATTTGTTTTGGATTATTTCTTTTAATTGACGCGTTTATTGTGGGTAGATTTTCGTTGTCCCAAAAGAAAGTATCGTTTGTTGAGTCCAAGGTTCTGTTAGGGATTTGAGTCATGTCGTGGAGTGGGGGTTGGTTGTTCGTCATATGAGTTGTTTCTGAATGCTTTGCTAAATTTAATCTGTCTTGGTTCGAGCTATTGCACAGGTTGAAGATCGCCAGTCCGTGGCCAGAAACTGGTGGTCTTAGAGATTGTCCGCGTGGACGACAGGGTGGTCCTAAAAAGGGCCTTTGAGCTGAAGGTGGAGATTCTTCCTCGTAGAGGTTCCGGTAGTAGGATGAGAACGTTGGCGTCCCAGGGGACGATAGTCGAAGAGCGATGGCGAAGTGCACTAGCGATGAGCACAAGGGGAAGAGCGGCGCGGTAGCCGAAAGGCGAGAGCAGTCGACGTTGAGTCGAGCGAACACAGGCTGAGCAACTGCTGTGCTGTTGTTCGGGACTTCGGGTCCCCTCGGGTCCCCTCGGGGATTCCGTTCCGTCTCGTGTGCAGCCCGGCAACCCTTTCTTGCAGGGCCGTACCGAGTCCCGCGTTATGGTAACAATTCTGTTACAAGCGTCTGTGATCTTTATACATAAGGGAGTCCCATGGAGGTAGGTTAGTGGGATAGTTTTGACCAACAATGTGATTGTTAGAGTTTTTTGCAATAACCTCATTGGTTAAAACTATTCCACTAATCGTCCTCCATGGGACTGCGCGCTCACAATATCAGGCCAATATTTTGGAAATGCATATTGCCTCACGAGAAAATATTATGTCCACGGTTATAAATTTCTCGCATTATAGGAAGAACATTACTGTTGCTCCAAATGTAGGAATCATGAGTTCTTCCAGGATACCGAACTTTTACGTTGAGTATTTTAAGATCCGCATCACATATCTGGACTCAAAAATATCATTTTCGATCTCGCATGGAAAGTCGCATGCAAGATCTACTATCGGTAATATTTTCACGAACAACGATTATTATCCCAGTAGTTGCGAAAATATTAGTGGTAATTCCCAGTAGTTTTCTCAGTGATTATGCCAAGTAATTTCTTTCCATAAGGGTTTTCGTCTAACGTACCTTACGGAAAAAAACTACTAGAAAATAATGACTGTCGCATAATCACTGGGAAATATACTGGGAATTACCAGTAATATTTTCACGACTACTGGGAAAATATTGGAAGAATTACTGGGATAACTATTCGCCCACTAATTTTTCCAGTCATTATCCCGCAGTAATCGCTAGAATATCACTGGAATTCCCAGCAGTTTTCCCATTAACTATGCCACTAATTATTTTCCAGCAGTTTCTTTCTTAATTCCTAAGGGATATGTATGTTAATATACTTATTAATCAGTACGTAATATTTATAAACAGAAAAATCATTGAAAACAAATTTCATCTCTTAATAATTTATAATCGTTTCAGGCGGCAGTTTTATGTTCATATTTTTATTTTCATGAAGTGTTAATTTTCTTATAAAAACTGTTTGTACAACAAAAAGAAAAAAAAGCATATGCAATATTCATATTGTATTGATAATTTCATAAAATTTTGTTCTTGTGTAATTTTATGGTGTTGTTTATTACGAAAATTTCTTATTTTTGAATATTTTACGCTAGTCGCAGAAGGGATACACTTCATCGACACGCGTGCGAGTCGCATGACGTGCGACGCATATGTCACGCATATGCAGACACATCTGTCTCCTGATCTGCGTGACACGCGTGATGATTTATCTGCACGCGTGCCTGCACCGTGCGAGGCATCGTGCGTGCATATTGTTATCTGGG
Source organism: Andricus curvator (assembly GCA_932195095.1). Taxonomy (NCBI): domain Eukaryota; kingdom Metazoa; phylum Arthropoda; class Insecta; order Hymenoptera; family Cynipidae; genus Andricus; species Andricus curvator. The sequence goes on from CAKNYM010052260.1 coordinate 32,151, forward strand.
GCAGAAAAAAGTCAGGACTTCTGACCATTTCTGACCACTTTTGTTAAGTTTCTCGACAGAACTCGTCAGGAAAAGCCAGAATTCTTGAGAAAATGTTCAGAAATCGTGAGAGCTTGGGCTCGAAGGATAATCCTTTTATTAGGGGTCCATGAATAGAATGCCATAAAACCTAATCCCTTTTATATTTCCCAGGTTATTTATATTATTGATTTATACTTATTTGTACATATTCTCTTTTTACGCATATTTAATTATTAATATTCATATACTAAATGAATCTGAAGGTGAATCTGAAAATGTTGTCCTTTTTGACGTATCTCTTTCTCTTTACAAGATACATTATATTTGTCCTAATTAAAAATGTTTAGGAAAATTTTTAGGTACCTAAAATCGTCCCGACCCGTAGACTCTGAATTTCTAACTTTTGAATCTGTATATGCAACATTGAAAAAAGTTTTTTTTAATTTTTAATCCTTTTCGATTGATCTGTAATCTGGGGTGCGCTAGTGTCGCGAACTCGCGAAACCAGGTAGCATTTTTAAGTTGAATTTTAATTTGTGCTTAAAAGCAATTTTACCATTGTTTTACTAGTTTCAAACAATTAGTGGATACAAAAAATAAAGATTAATCGGGAACTTAGTGTTTCAAATGAAATTTCAGTCGTATTTACAAAAAAAAACACATTTCCTGTTGAAAATGTTTTTGCCAAGAAAACAATTATTTCACTATGTCATGTAAGTTCCAACACTCTATAAGCTATAATGAACTTTAATTAATGCATATAGCAAAAAAATTCATTCAAAATATGCGAAAATATTAATTATAGACGTTCAGAAATGAAATACGAATTCTAACCTAAGTTTTAGGTTAGAATTTTTTAGATAGTGAATATTTCATGTATAAATTGATAAAAATGTATTTTAAATTCAATTGTATGTTAAGAAGAGTTAACTAAAGCTTATAATGTGTTGAAACTTATATAATATACTAAAATAATTGTTTTTTTGGCAAAAATAGTTTCAACTTTAAATGTGTTTTTTCACTTTATACGATGAAAATTCTACATGCAACACTTAGTATCCGATAAATCTTAATTGTTTCCAAACACTATTCGTTTTAAACTATACAAAACAATAACAAAATTGTTTTTAAGCACAAATTAAAATGCATCTTAAAAATTCTACCTGGTTTCGCGAGTTCACATTTTGGCCGCATTGAAAAAATAGATAGCGTATTGCAGCACAGCAGATCCCAATATCTTCAGAAATAGTCAGACTCGTCAGGAATGGTCAGGATGTTCAGAAATCGTCAGAACTTCTGACCTATCGGTTTACTATACGAAGAAGATGTCTTAGAACTTGTTCCATATACTAATTTTCCATCATGAAGGGAACAAATGGTATATAATAAGTATCATGCTGATATTAACTTGTTACATCTGGGGCTCCATTCTTGAAACTATGACCCTACTATCGGCGCAAAAATTATAGGCATCTGCCTTTGAAGCTTAACAGCTCAGCCAAAAAAAATGCTAGAGTAATAAGGAAATAGTCATTTGAAAGCTGCAAGTGTTCCACGTAAATGAGCTCGAAGACGTTAATGTAAAAAATGGTTTGTGCTTTGCAGACTGAAAAATGTGAAAAAAAGTAAGGAATTTTGGGCACATTTAAGAAGAGTCAAGTTTAGAGCATTCTTTCTTATACAAGGGGCAATGGGAAAAATTTGAAAAAATTCATGAATATGAGGAAAAGCTTTGTGAACAAATTGCAGTTGACAAATTTGAGAAATAATAAAAATTGTTGCTTAAAATTACACAAATGTACGACTATACTATCTTCGGTTCTAATAAAGATATTAAAGCGATTCGAACTGCAAACTGTAACGGATAGGCTCTGTAATTATTTACAATCTCCCGGATGAATGTGATTGTTTTATTTTTGGTGGAAATCGCGGTATTCGTAGACATTTTTTTTGTTGGAAAACAAGTGTCAGAAAGCAGCGGGGATCCTTTTTTTTTTGCTGCCGACCGCTCTTTCCTTTCTTCGACTCGTGCTTCTGAACTCTTGCCCAGACATTTGACGCCTCCCCCGACCAGTGCCGTATCTCTTTAAGCGAAGTACCTTGGACTTCTAATATTTTCAGAAAAACCAGCGCCATTTTGTTTTTGTAAAACCTTCTTTGGATTGTCGGGTGGATTTCAAAAGAAGACAATAAAATATATCCGAATCAGAAAGAAGACGATAAGTATATCGATGAGGAGAAAAAATTGGGGTTTCATTTGAGAAACAAAGCACAAGATTGTAATACGCGTAACTTCTTACACATTATTTTATGCAAATTGGAAAATCGGTTCGAGGTTTATTCTAATTTTTGTTGAAAACAATCTCCTACTAAATTTTTAGTTGAAAATTCAGGTTTTTTGCTTAAAATGTTTATTACTCGGATAAAATTCCATTTTTTTGTTAAAAGTCTTGCTAGGAAATTGAATTTTTATGTGGAAAATTTGTCTCTTTTCTTTCGAAACTCATTTTTTTAATACGTTTTGCTTGAGGATTCAACCCATTTTCGAAGAAATTGTCTTTTGATTTCAAAATTTAAAAATGTGGTTGACATTTTTTTCTCTCTTCGCTGAAAAATAATTGTTAGTTGAAATATCAACTATTACATTCTTCGTCGGAAATGTATCATTTTTTAGTTAAAAATGTAATTATTTAGTTGACAACTCATCCGCGTTGTTAAAAAATTATATATTCTGTCGAAAATTGAACTGTTTTGTGTAAAATATAACTCTTTTAATGAAAATTCTTTTTGTTTATTAAAAATAAATTTTTTCAGCTGAAAATTCAACTTTTTCATTTTTAGAATTAATAACAGTATAACACACACAAAATGTTGTGCACACTTTACCATATGTCCTGTACTTTATAAAAAAAAGCACAAACAATTTTGGAAACAAAGTTTTTTTGACCTCGATTGTAGCCTACAATTATTTTATCTACAAGCCTAACGACCACTTCCATTTACTATATACACAATTTTATTTCACGAATGAAAGAGATACGGCACTGGTCGGGGGAGGCGTCAAATGTCTGGGCAAGAGTTCAGAAGCACGAGTCGAAGAAAGGAAAGAGCGGTCGGCAGCAAAAAAAAAAGGATCCCCGCTGCTTTCTGACACTTGTTTTCCAACAAAAAAAATGTCTACGAATACCGCGATTTCCACCAAAAATAAAACAATCACATTCATCCGGGAGATTGTAAATAATTACAGAGCCTATCCGTTACAGTTTGCAGTTCGAATCGCTTTAATATCTTTATTAGAACCGAAGATAGTATAGTCGTACATTTGTGTAATTTTAAGCAACAATTTTTATTATTTCTCAAATTTGTCAACTGCAATTTGTTCACAAAGCTTTTCCTCATATTCATGAATTTTTTCAAATTTTTCCCATTGCCCCTTGTATAAGAAAGAATGCTCTAAACTTGACTCTTCTTAAATGTGCCCAAAATTCCTTACTTTTTTTCACATTTTTCAGTCTGCAAAGCACAAACCATTTTTTACATTAACGTCTTCGAGCTCATTTACGTGGAACACTTGCAGCTTTCAAATGACTATTTCCTTATTACTCTAGCATTTTTTTTGGCTGAGCTGTTAAGCTTCAAAGGCAGATGCCTATAATTTTTGCGCCGATAGTAGGGTCATAGTTTCAAGAATGGAGCCCCAGATGTAACAAGTTAATATCAGCATGATACTTATTATATACCATTTGTTCCCTTCATGATGGAAAATTAGTATATGGAACAAGTTCTAAGACATCTTCTTCGTATAGTAAACCGATAGGTCAGAAGTTCTGACGATTTCTGAACATCCTGACCATTCCTGACGAGTCTGACTATTTCTGAAGATATTGGGATCTGCTGTGCTGCAATACGCTATCTATTTTTTCAATGCGGCCAAAATGTGAACTCGCGAAACCAGGTAGAATTTTTAAGATGCATTTTAATTTGTGCTTAAAAACAATTTTGTTATTGTTTTGTATAGTTTAAAACGAATAGTGTTTGGAAACAATTAAGATTTATCGGATACTAAGTGTTGCATGTAGAATTTTCATCGTATAAAGTGAAAAAACACATTTAAAGTTGAAACTATTTTTGCCAAAAAAACAATTATTTTAGTATATTATATAAGTTTCAACACATTATAAGCTTTAGTTAACTCTTCTTAACATACAATTGAATTTAAAATACATTTTTATCAATTTATACATGAAATATTCACTATCTAAAAAATTCTAACCTAAAACTTAGGTTAGAATTCGTATTTCATTTCTGAACGTCTATAATTAATATTTTCGCATATTTTGAATGAATTTTTTTGCTATATGCATTAATTAAAGTTCATTATAGCTTATAGAGTGTTGGAACTTACATGACATAGTGAAATAATTGTTTTCTTGGCAAAAACATTTTCAACAGGAAATGTGTTTTTTTTTGTAAATACGACTGAAATTTCATTTGAAACACTAAGTTCCCGATTAATCTTTATTTTTTGTATCCACTAATTGTTTGAAACTAGTAAAACAATGGTAAAATTGCTTTTAAGCACAAATTAAAATTCAACTTAAAAATGCTACCTGGTTTCGCGAGTTCGCGACACTAGCGCACCCCAGATTACAGATCAATCGAAAAGGATTAAAAATTAAAAAAAACTTTTTTCAATGTTGCATATACAGATTCAAAAGTTAGAAATTCAGAGTCTACGGGTCGGGACGATTTTAGGTACCTAAAAATTTTCCTAAACATTTTTAATTAGGACAAATATAATGTATCTTGTAAAGAGAAAGAGATACGTCAAAAAGGACAACATTTTCAGATTCACCTTCAGATTCATTTAGTATATGAATATTAATAATTAAATATGCGTAAAAAGAGAATATGTACAAATAAGTATAAATCAATAATATAAATAACCTGGGAAATATAAAAGGGATTAGGTTTTATGGCATTCTATTCATGGACCCCTAATAAAAGGATTATCCTTCGAGCCCAAGCTCTCACGATTTCTGAACATTTTCTCAAGAATTCTGGCTTTTCCTGACGAGTTCTGTCGAGAAACTTAACAAAAGTGGTCAGAAATGGTCAGAAGTCCTGACTTTTTTCTGCCCCAGATAACAATATGCACGCACGATGCCTCGCACGGTGCAGGCACGCGTGCAGATAAATCATCACGCGTGTCACGCAGATCAGGAGACAGATGTGTCTGCATATGCGTGACATATGCGTCGCACGTCATGCGACTCGCACGCGTGTCGATGAAGTGTATCCCTTCTGCGACTAGCGTAAAATATTCAAAAATAAGAAATTTTCGTAATAAACAACACCATAAAATTACACAAGAACAAAATTTTATGAAATTATCAATACAATATGAATATTGCATATGCTTTTTTTTCTTTTTGTTGTACAAACAGTTTTTATAAGAAAATTAACACTTCATGAAAATAAAAATATGAACATAAAACTGCCGCCTGAAACGATTATAAATTATTAAGAGATGAAATTTGTTTTCAATGATTTTTCTGTTTATAAATATTACGTACTGATTAATAAGTATATTAACATACATATCCCTTAGGAATTAAGAAAGAAACTGCTGGAAAATAATTAGTGGCATAGTTAATGGGAAAACTGCTGGGAATTCCAGTGATATTCTAGCGATTACTGCGGGATAATGACTGGAAAAATTAGTGGGCGAATAGTTATCCCAGTAATTCTTCCAATATTTTCCCAGTAGTCGTGAAAATATTACTGGTAATTCCCAGTATATTTCCCAGTGATTATGCGACAGTCATTATTTTCTAGTAGTTTTTTTCCGTAAGGTACGTTAGACGAAAACCCTTATGGAAAGAAATTACTTGGCATAATCACTGAGAAAACTACTGGGAATTACCACTAATATTTTCGCAACTACTGGGATAATAATCGTTGTTCGTGAAAATATTACTGCTAATTCCCAATAGATTTCCCAGTGATTATGCCAGTATTTATTCTCGAGTAGTTTCTTCCCGTATGGGAATGTAGGCTTCTGGTGAACTGTTTTTATTTTTCTGTCAAAAGATGAGACGGAATTTTTTTTATATTTTCGCTTATCGTAGTCGTTGGAAACGGCCAAAATCGCTAATAAACTTTATAAGTTATCAGTCTTATAAGATTTAAAACATAAAAAATTGAAGTAATATCATTCATTTTAAGATTCATCATCCGCGAAATCTTCGCCTGTCTCTAAGGGCTCAAAGTCTTCATCCTGAGACACTATATGTTTCTCCTCTTCAAGACGCTCTATTTCCATCCTCAGATTTTCTTCATCATCCGTGCTTTTGATATTTGGGCCTGTAGAATCCTTCCAAAGATTCTTCCTGAAATACTTCCGGAATCTTTGTTTCGTACACCGTAATACTTCCTTCATATCGACTTTATATTCTTCTTTGTGCTCCGGTCCTCTAAAATGGGAACAGTTTTTGGCTGCCTCTGAAAGTGAAATACAAGATTGTTTAGTTTAAATTTGAATGATAAATTTCCATAGAATTTTTGTGATGGATCATTGAAAATATACGTAATTTTCTCTAATTTTTGCCCGATGTTAAACATGACATATGGAAATTGTGAAAATTGGAACAGTGTTTGGAGTAAGAAATGAAATTTATATATAATGTAAGAAATTAATGATGTTTTGTATTTTTTTTTTCAAACATGCTTCCTATTCAGTAAGCAAAATTTCTTATGGGGCATAAGTTCTGAAGTGTACCTACCTCGAAAATGAAAGTTGTCCGATCGGGCTAAAAATTGGCCCAATTGTAGTCCTATTAGATAGTACTCCTCGCACCAAAAATTAATTCATTTTGATAATTATTTATCAAAGTCGAGGGGGTACAATTTTTGTGTTTTTTAAGCAAAGCCTTACTTTCAAACATTTGTAACTTTTGTCCGATTGCCTTAAACAAAATTTCACTTTCAATATTTTCGATAAATTTTTTCACTAAATTTCTGGTGGTAATAACGATTTTTCAAAAATGTCAAAATTTGACCCGAATTTTTGAAAATCAAAAATGAATTTGACTTTTTTTTTCAAATTTGGGCACTTTTTTTTCCTTTAAAATAGTTTTAAAAGAAAGCTGAGATTTTTTCCTATAAGACCCCCAATTTTTAGAGTGGAAAATTAATTCCTCTTTGAGTAATAGAACGATACGTAAACAAGATTCCATAATAGGGCGTGTGGCAAGCGATTTCCCCTAGTGCGCTCACGCCGAGGAACTTTGTGTAACGCTTTAGTGCCAGTTTTTCAAGTTAAGTAATATTATATGGTAATATTATGTGTCTTTCTGTTCAATTTTTTAGCGATAGTTTCAACAGTTGTTTTCTTTGCAGGCCTTTTTTGTGGTTTCTGTTTTTTGCCATTCGAGAAGATGACGTATTTCTCAGAGGACGGAAACTTCTTGAGTTGAAGTTTTCCATCTTGAGTGGGAATGAAAGAGTGGTACTGTAATGTACCTGGTATCGTGACAGCTTTGTCAAATCTGGCTTACAGTAACTCGGTTGCTAAGGCATGATTTCTTTGCTGCTGATAAAAATTTCAGTTTCCTTACAGTTACTCTTTGCCCACTGGAACAAAGCATGGGGAGTGAGTATGTGATGTTTCAGAGAACATTGTAAGCTTGAAAGTGCTCCTTGTCTCTTTATATTCGCTCCTATACCATCACATGCAGCCTTACCATGAGATGTACCATGGAAGTGCCATTCAGCTTGGATACCAAAATCTTCTTCATGGGCTTGGAGATTAACAAAGCTACTCTTATTTTTAGAATTTTGCCCTGCACCATCAGTGAAATAGTAGATCTTCTTTGGCCTGAAATGAGTTTTCAAGTATTCTACTATTATCTTTTGATACTCGTGAACAGCCACCATGTCATGAGCTAAGTTATCAGATATGATTGCGATACTTACGTGCTTGAGCTCTCCATCTTTTTTATAATAAAATAACCACAGTGAGTATTGTAGCTTGGTCGTTATTCCAGTGGAATGATTGTGCTGCATTCTGAATTATCAAGGCGTAATTCTCAGCGAAATCGAAGCAAATCAAAAACTCCCTAGGCAATAAATTTTCCTTCAGGTTTTTGAAAAAAGATGTTTGCTGCTTTGAAACAAAGTGATGAGTTTTTAATTTCAACAGCCTTTCACATAAATCATCTAGGAATTCATCAGTATCCATTACCAGAGTCTTTAGAGTACATCTGTCGGTCTGTAACCAAATTTCAAATCGCACTTCATCAGGGGAGCGGCGGCAAATGCGGCGCGGCGGCTAATGTGGCGCGTTCGAGTTTTCGAATATTAACGTACTTTCTGCTTGTGGAGATAGTTTCATTACATGTATATATGTTTTCAAACTTACATTATTTAAAAATTGTGATAATTAAATTAATTGCCTGATTTTTATGACGAAAAGTCAGTTTTGGTTCTTTCGCTTGTATTGTCAGAGTACCTAAAAAAAAGTAAAAAATTACAGAAGTTTCGTGTAAACTTATAAATTTTTTTGGAAATATACTGTTCCGAGTTTCTTGAATGCTTTAAAGTTTAACATTTTGAGTAAAAATAATAAACTTTTATGTAAAAAATCTTTATTAAATACTATTCACATACGACTAATATGGCGCATTCGGGACTAAAATCGGCAGGTAACTTGGTGCACAAGTTTTTGGTTTGTTTTGATCCGAGAATTTTGTAGTAACAAAGTGCCGGTTTCAGTTACAAGGTAAGAAATATTTACTCAAAGTAATAATATTTCGTTTCTAATATGTATAAAAAAGTTTTATTCCAATAATTATCGTGTATTTTAAAGTTATTTCAGAATAATTGTATTTTGAAATCGTTTTACCAGTTTTCGGGTTAGGTTTGTTCTGACAGAATAAATATTTAGAAGGTTAAGAGTAATGATATTATTTTAATGTTGAATCATTATAACTGCTTTGGAAAAGAACAAAATTTACTTATTGTTAATATAATTTTAATTTATTGTTCATAAAACGTCTGTAAGCTTATCTTAAAATACAAAATTTGTAGCACTCCTCAAATTATTGTGAGACAATCTGCACTGTTAAAAAAACATTTTTTCTTCAAATTTCGGCAGACATAATCCCTCAAATATGTTAATAATATTAAACGTAAATATATTTATCTTATTTTTATTAAATTTTACTAATTTTTCTTCATAATTTGTTTTTTATTCAATAATTATGAATTTAAATCGAAACGCGCCACATTACCAAAGAAGGTAGGACAACTTGGCGTAGATGCACTTTTTGAGAAACACATTAATTAACTCTTTTAATGAACTTCAATTAAATTATCACCATGCATAGAGCATTGGTAAGATATTAGCCTAAACAAAATATATTTTATTACAATATTTCACTTTATATTTGAATATTAATCGTACATTTTCCTTTATGTGCGCCACATTCGCCGCCGCTCCCCTAATACAATGTTCATCAAAAGCTTTTGTGATGTTATCTTTCAAGTGTGCAGTACCTGGACAGTTTTCACACTCTCCTAAATGACAAGAACTTGAAGAGTTAGGAGATACCATACAATAGTATCCAGGCAGTCGTGATAATTTGTGAGCACCATGTCAGTATCCTCTTTTAAATGTTGAATATTTATGTCATTCAACATCAACTTGACATTCTCATGATACACGCAAATGCAGAGAGCAGTTATTCTAGTAGCATATAATATTACTTGACTTAAAAAACTGGCACTAAAGCGTTGCACAAACATCCTCGGCGTGAGCGCGCTAGGGGAGATCGCGCGCCACCCGCCCCATTATGGAATCTTGTTTACGTATCGTTCTATTACTCAAAGAGGAATTAATTTGCCACTCTGAAAATTGGGGGTCTTATAGGAAAAAATCTCAGCTTTCTTTTAAAAATATTTTAAAGAAAGAAAAGTGTACAAATTTGAAAAAAAGTCAAATTTATTTTTGATTTTCAAAAATTCGGGTCAAATTTTGACTTTTAAAAACAATCGTTATGACCACCAGAAAGCTTGTGAAAAAATCTATCGAAAATATTAAAAGTGAAATTTTGTTTAAGGCAATAGGACAAAAGTTAAAAACGTTTGAAAGTAAGGCTTTGCTTGAAAAACCCAAGAATTGTACCCCCTATACTTTGATAAATAATTATCAAAATGAATTAATTTTTGGCGTGAGGAGTACTATCTAAGAGGACTACAATTGGGCCAATTTTTAGCCCGATCGGACAACTTTCATTTTCGAGGTGGGTACGCTTCAGAAATTATTCCCCTTATATGTTGTGACTCAAAGATTAAGAATAATATATAAGTAAAAAAAACGCTTTACACGGTACTGTAAATCAATTTTTTTCTGTAAATTGAAAAGAAAGTTATAAGAATATAAATTTAGAAAGAAAGGGGACGAGCTGCCAGTGATGCTTTTCAACATTTCTCCGCGTCTAACTCAATGAATCCATCTATCGTGTTCAGAGGGACACCAGTAAGTGGTTCCAGTAAAGTCTCCGAAAGTTTTTTTCCTTGAGATACATTTTTTTCTTCAATTTCTTTTATATTAAACAGGTCTGCTGAAAAATGTCGTCTTCTTCTTCTAAAATTACTTTCAGTTGCTGCATAATAATTTTATTCTGTTCCTTTAATCCCCTATGAATGTTATGAAAGAAAGTAGCTGGTTACTTTTTAACATCGATGAATGTACATAACTGATTTTCAACATTGACCCTAAATTCGCACACCTATGTTTTCAGATCCATGTTTTTTGAAAATAAAATTTCGATATATTTGACATTGATTTAATTTTTTTATTATTTTTAAAATGTATCCACTTCAGTTTTCTATTACTTAATTAGCCAAAAATAAAGAAAACAACGAGTCCAAATTTTGAGCTAACCCTGCTAGAAGTAAAATGATACATAAGGATAGAGATTTTCTATCCCTTCCCTTAAGTACACACTTTGCATCCAACAAACTCAATCTATTGAAGAAGAGATAAAGAAAGATTAGCATGGATAGGTGGAAGATAGAAAATGATATATCAGGATAAGTTGTGGATAGAGGTGGTTAGAAATATAGAGATTGAAAAGGATAGTCCTGATTGTAGATGAAAAAAGGAATAGAAAAGGATCGAAGGGGTAGACGCAGGATAAAGATGGATTCATTGTTTCTTTCCATTTCAACCTTAAAGATTCAAAATTATTCAAGTGAATAGAAAGTCTATCTTTTTATATTTACCAGAGAAAGACGAGAAGCAAAGTACTTCTGTAACATTTTTTAGGTTTACGGTTTTTATTATAATCACTGTAATTCTTTTATTACTGATTCGTGGAGACTACAATTTTCAATTCTTGAATATTCCGCAACAGTATTTTCTGACTGATTTTCGTCTTTGCAACCTTCCAATGTTTGTTCAAATTTATCAGCAGACGGCAATACAGGTAGGACATCGTCAAAAATAATTGATGAATTGTCGTCCGATTTACTTAATCTTGAAGTCAGACTTTTAGACACGCTTTCAATAGTTCCAGTCTTGGATGGGTCTTTTGCAATGAGCATACATTTTTTTGTCTTTACCAGCAAAACATCTGTTTCGTACATCCTCTTTTCTTTAATTTTTTCTAGCTGAGCTTTTAAAGAATTCAATTTTTGATCAATATTTCCTGACAATTTAGTTCTCTTCTGTGGAGGAGCTTCATCAGAAGACGTGGGTAACACTCGCTTAGGAGTTTTTATTTCCCTTCCGCTTTTCGAAAAGTTTGGTTCTTTCTTTGAACTCTTCTTTCCCTCTGCTGCGCTTTTTCGAAATTCTCCATTACGTTCCTGTCCATTCTTCACTGCAATTTCATGAAAACAAAATTTATTTTTTAAGTAACATTCTGTTTATTATGTACAAGTGTTTTCAATGAATTTCCAACAGATTATCGATTTTTTACGAATGTAGAACAGGAATTTTGGTCATAAAAAGTATATCTCCTAATTCAGTTTATCATTATTATTTAAAATGTATAAAGTAAGTTCATGTTTGATTTACATTGCGAAAAACAAGTTTCAATCAATGTCATTTGATGAATTTTTATCAACATTTAATTTACGACGAACAATGACTTATAGGCCTTTCATTTTTACGCAACATTTTTTTTAAAGTATATTTTCAATGAATGATTTCTGCATTTTCAGGGAACTATGATGGTGACAGTAGAGAAATACATATCCACTCGTCTTGGACAACAAGTTCTTCTTCTCCTTCAATGTCCTTCAATGTTGGCATCAATTAAACTTTATTCTTGAGAATATTTAACGGAAGCGATTGCAGTTCGCGAGCTACATTTTTACAATGATACACTTGTACACAGTCTGACGTGATTCCAACATCATAGATGGCAGTAGTTGATCCAAATTCTTGAACAATCAATTTAACTTGTCCGTTAATTAGAAGTATATTTTGTATACGACAAATCTTGAAGTTTTTAAGTATGCAGCAACTGTTCCGTAACGCAATTCCGAATGTAAATTTGCCAATCTCCAACTTCTTAAACTGTTGACAAAGATTGCCAGGAGTATGTTCTAAAAGAGGTCCTTCGGCGTGTTCTTGTGACTGACGAATGCGAATATTGTTGTTCTGAGGTGTTAAAATGAAGTCATCCTTCTCAGCGATTCTTTTGTACACTTATGCAAGCTTGAATCCAGGTTTTTGAATGCATTTTCGTAATTCAGGCATATTATTTTCAAAGCAAATGCGCTAAAAGTTTCAGCAGGACCTAAGACTTCGACATCGGCTACTATATGCAACAATGCTTGCACATTGTACGAAAGGAATTGCTGTCCATAAAGTTCGCATAAAATCATAAAAGTTTCCAGAGCCTCTTGATAAAAGGGATACATATCTATTGGAGTTTCTTCTGAAATTATAATTCGCATGACGCTGTGGAAAATCATCAGGTGTCGATAATGGTCTTCATGAAAAACATTCCTTACAACTACTGGTGCACTGTATAGTAAAAATTGCCTAAATTCGTTTCCTTCAAAGTGCTTATAGAGACTAAATTCCTTTGGACGGCGATTGAATTCTGATGGACAGTACGTTTCAAGCATTAACATTCTGGAATCAAGAATTTGTAATTTCCTTGCATTTATTCGTTGAAATCCAAATTTTCCTTCTCCATGTGCCTCTATTATCTTTTTACATACTCCTAGTTTATGCTTACCTTGAAATATTCCTACTATTATAGGCCTTTTATCAAATATATTACATATACGATATTGATGAGGCCAAAACTGATGCAAACCTTTATCCACTTTAGCACCATCCGTGCTTAAGTCAATTATTATATTTTCGGGCATCGCATTTTCAGGAAGGCTTTCTAAATTCTTCACAAGTGTTTTATTGAAACCTATATGAAGGTATTCACCTCCTGCAATTTGTCGGACTCTGTTATTTGCAACAATAGTAGGTACATTTACAATAGTCCTTGAATCTTTGGGCAGGAACATTAAGTTGAAAGGAAACTGTCGTAAGGTTTTCAATAATATGTTTCCCTGGTTGTGCTTAATATTGGCTGCAAGGAACGCATTTTTTAAAGTCTTTCTCTGTAATTCCAAAGGATTTTGTTGAACGTTAATGTCAGCTTCCTCGTCTTCTGAAGCGCTGGCTCCAGTTGTATCATTTTCTGCAGTTACAGAAATATCATCTTCAAAAAATTCGTCAATGACTTCTTCATTATTGTTTTCAGATCCCTCTGTACTGCCTGAATACTGTTCCTCAAAAAAACATTGTACATTCTTCGCCAGAAACTGTTGCCATTACTTCTTCTTCCAATCTTTCATCTACGTCGACCGCAGATCCATGAGAAATATATTCAACATTTTTTCAATGTGATGCGTATTTTCACGAACTGTTAGCAGGCATCTCCGCTTTTGTCTTATGTCGAGATCACTACATTTTTTTAAATTTTCAGACATTTTTTCATCTATTTCTCAATCAAATTCCTGGTAATATGGTTTCCACGTGAAGTAGCCACCCTGAAACTGTAGATTTTACTACTTGTAATATATGCTATACTATTATTATTTTATAAACTTATCGCCTTATAAAGCTAGGTTCTATGTCAATTACTTCTTCGCTGGCACAACGGGGTCAAATTCCCAAGCATAATGAACCTAAATGTAAGACCCATTATGAACCATCAGTGGGGACATTTTTTTTCATAGTAATTATTAAATTTAAACGAAATAACCTGTAGCATCTACACGGCTTCCCCTCACTCAGCCGAACTGCAGCCGTCGATCCTTGTCAGCAGGATATTACATTTTTTCAAATTAGCACTTGGTAATTGATAAATCAACGCCTCCATTCAATGTGTGTCTATCTGCTGACAGCGTCGTGTATGAGACTGTGCGCTGTGTATAAGCATAGGGAATAGTCTCACACAGAGCGCTGTCAGAACATAGACTCATATTGAATGGAGGCGTCGAAATATAATATTCAAAATCTGCGAATTATAATGATTCCAACGATATTTTATTTGAATTAAAAAATTGAAAATTAAAAAAGAAATGTTCAAGTTTATGTGAAATTTTATGAACAAATTTTTCAGTATTTTTATCAAATCCACTGCAGTAGCTTTAATTTATTGGTTGGCTGAAATTTGGCCACATTTGAAAATTTATTAACGAACATCATACGATTAGTTTATTTCGCAAACGGTGGCATTTCTCAAAATTATCCTTAAATAATTTCGCACTCCCTGTCCAAAAGTATGAATAGTGTCATCCCTAACTTAATTTAGAAACTCATTAACAAACATCATAAATTTTTTTACTGTTCAACCAATATGATTATGAAAGTTAATTAAAAATACTATTTTAACACTTAAAAAGCAGAATATAAAGGTTTTTCGTAGAGTCAATCTCAAAAGTGTCGTTTTTCAAATCCAACTTTATAAATTGTGAACATACCAAAACACTAAATTGTATTTGCTTGAGTGTCGAAAAAAAATTTTCAACTGAATTCGGGAAATTTTGAAAATAATTATTCTTCATTTCAAAAATTTCGAAACCTAATTTTCAAACCAAAGAAAAAAGAATTTTCAAAAAAGAAGTTGAATTTTTAACCAAGAAAAATTTTGCAGTCAGTAAAGAAAAAAAATCTCAAGCAAAATGTTAAATTTTCAATCGAAAACGAATTTTCAACAGAACGGTAAAAATTTCAAGCAAAGAAATGTATTTTTTTACTAAAATAATGAGTCTTCAACCAGAAAAATGTATTTTTAACAAAATACATGAATTATCACAAACAAAATTTTAAATTAAGGAATTTTCAACCAAAGAAATGAATTTCCAACCAAACATGGAATAGTTGAATTTTCGATCAAAAATAATTAAATTGTGTACAAATTGTTGATGTAAGTTGTTGGCTTTAGGGTCAGGTGAATTGAAACGAATTAAGTTGCTTCAAACGTTTCGGCACACAATGGTGGCCCTCATCAGTGAGCTTTATTAAATCTGTGAAAAGTTTATAATATCTTGTAGGTACGCAGTTTTACAATTAGAAGTGTTATTCATTGATTAATATCTCAGTTGTGAAATTATAAAAATTATTTAATTTAAAAAATTTTGATTTTATTTAATTCTATTAATAACTATTGGTAAATATTGCAGTATTATTAAAATATGGTTTTATTTTAACGAAGTACAATTGATGAAAAAACAATGACAATGTAGTAGAAACATTTTTTTTCCACAAACCTTTACAACCAAATTTTTTCCAACAGTTGTCAGAAAACATTACAATCGAAAAATACTTTTAAAACATTTTTTTCCAGTGGCGTATATTTAATTTGAAAAATTTTTAATTTGGTTTTATTTATATCTGTTTGTATGAAAAATAGCCTTCAACACTATTTTTTGTGTAAGAGAGAAATAATGGTAAGTAAATAATTCATATGTGACGTGCGCCGAAGAAAGGGGGTTTTTACACCTTTCGATAGTTTTTGAGTTGCACTTTTTAATGACACCATCGAAAAAATATTCCGAGCGTTATTATTGCGAATAATTAAGTTGATAGGTACCCAAGAAATCGGGCTTTCGCTCAAGAGCTCGAGATCTCGTGAAACACCTCCCACCACTCACCAGTACACCTCCGCTTCTCATTTATAACCCGTCCGTGAGCGGCGCCGCTATATGCGGAGAATGGAGTGGTGAGTGGAGAGTGAAAATTTCGTGAGTCTTCCCTCTCTCCTAAAAGTCACGTCTATCGAGTCAAATTCGATCGCTCGCCCTGAAAAAACTCACTTTTCAGAGTAAGCCCCCTTTCTTCGGCGCACGTCACATATGTTATCATGAGGAATTATTTCTGAGAGAGTAAAATTTTGTTCCCTTGTAAATGTCACATTAGTATGAATACGAAATTGAAAATATTCAAATATTCTTTAAAAAAAATTTCATTTTCTTAACGACGAAAAATTGATGCAAAATTTTTTAAACACAGTAGAAAGAATAACAATTTTCAAGCAACATTGCATTTTAAGAATGATTCATTTAAACATTTTATTCCCTTAATATCTTGCATACAAATTTTCATTTGAAAAATTGTTTATGCTTCTGGAAATTTTTCAATTTTAATCTTGAAAAATTTTTTTAATTTTAATTTTTTTAATTTGAAATGTACTTTGTTTTATGTTGCCATTGAAAATTATTTCTGTGACAGTAGACTTATTTCAACAATCAGAATATAGTTGTTGATAAATCTTATACTATTATTAAAACATGGTTCTATTTTAACGAAGTACAATTATTGATGAAAAACCAATGACAATGTGGTAGGAAAATATTTTTCCCAAATCTTTAAAACAAATTTTTCAAAAGTTGTCAGAAGACATTGCGATCGAAAAAATACTTTTTTTTTAAACATTTTTTCCCGTGACGTATATTGAATTAATTTTTTTTCAATTTTATACCTATTTTTTGTTATTTTTCAAACAATCTGTTTGTATGAAAAATAACCTTCCACACCATTTTTTGTGTACGAGAGAAATAATGTTAAGTCATTAATTCTTCTGTTGTCATGAGGAATCATGTCTCTGAAGGTAAAATTTTGTTCACTTGTAAATTTCACTCTAGAATCAATACGAAATTGTAAAAAAAAACCTTGTAGATGAATAATTGTTCAAATATTCTTTAAGCAAATTATCTTTTTCTTGTTGACGAAAAAATGATGACAAAATTTTTTAACACAATAGAAAGAATACCAATTGTCAAGAAACATTGCTTCTGAACAATTATTTATTTAAACAATTGATTTCTCTTAATTTCTTGCATACAAATTTTCCTTTGAAATTTTTTTTTATGTTTCTGAACATTTTTCAATTTTCAATTATGTAAGAAACTGAGATTATCAAGGACAGTTTTATGTTATATAAAAATTCACTCTTTTCTCACCGAAGACAACTTGATATATATTTTAAAATGTGTTGGAGTAAAAAAAACACAATAAAAATACCACAGTTAGTTTAAAAATTGTAAATATATTCAAAATTAGTATACAGTGATGGTAAGCGTTTTCCCGGGTTAAAAGAATGTTGACCACCTCCCACGACCGGACGAGGTGTTGCCTTTATCGCGATTCGTTCAAGAGTGACGCGTCCCACCTCGGTCAGGTACTCGGCTTTTCCGGTAGAAACTCGAAAATCTCCCCCTTTTCCCTAAGTACTCTGACTATGCCTATTGCAGATGTTCGAATTGGCCGTTGGAATTTTCCCTTGCTATTGACCGCTTCGAGAAAGTTCCAAGGCCTTCTCCGCTTCCCGGTTTCCAGTCCTAATACACTAAACTATCTTCGAGATATTCTGAGATCTCCCTATAATATTTAACGCTAACATAAAAATCGCCACAGTTCGGCCGCGCTACAAACTTGACGCCCTCGTCAAGAAATCGCTCATCTCGTGCGCATTTTTATTATTAGGGCCGACTCATCCATCCTCACTGTTACAATAATCGCCGAACATTTCATACAGCGTACAGTTTGCACTATCGAGTATACACATTCCTTTCGAAAACAAAATCAGAAATAATTATTACACATTACTACAAAATACACTTGCTT
This sequence comes from Andricus curvator, assembly GCA_932195095.1. Taxonomy (NCBI): domain Eukaryota; kingdom Metazoa; phylum Arthropoda; class Insecta; order Hymenoptera; family Cynipidae; genus Andricus; species Andricus curvator. The sequence goes on from CAKNYM010052260.1 coordinate 50,326, forward strand.
TTCTAGAACTCAAATTAGTTCTCTCACATTCTCCAAAGCTCAAATCAATCCTTTCACACCTAGGCCGATTGCTTTGGGATTGATTCGAGTCGTTCCACGGCAATCGTACCTTTGTAAGGCTTATTACTTTGCCTCTCACCCTCAATATCTTTCACTAAATACCTGTCGTCGCGCAAGACCTTGGCAATTTTGTAAGGGCCCTGCTTTTTCCGTTCTAACTTCCGACTTTCGCCCGTGGCAGGGGTTGCGCTCAAAACCATCACGAGATCCCCTACCTCGTACTGGTGAGGTGCTTTACGGCTCTGATCGAACTGCTCTTTCATGGCGACACCGTTTGCCTCCAGCAATTCCGCGACGTTTTCCCTTGGTACTTCGGTCGCTTTCTTGCGATTCAACGCCATTATCTCCCGCGTCAAAGGATTATCGAGCCTGCCGGTCATCCGATTTGCGAACACGATCTCGTATGGAGTCCTTTTTGTCACCTTATGCTCGCTATTGTTGATCCGGCCGTCCGTAATGAGCAATAAACTCCATCATCATTCTTACGGTTTCTGCGGCTGTTTGGTCCGGTACGGCCTTTAGCACAGTATATTTGCTATATACGCAAACGATCGCGCCCACAAATTTGTTTCCCCTCTCGGTCGTGACATACGGACCCGCATGATCCACATGCACACACTCGAAGGGTGCATTTCCCTTATCGAGAGGATGCAGGAATCCTGGCTTCTTTCCACTCGGTGTCTTATAATATAAACAATTAATGCACCGTCGGATGTAGTTATTCACGTATTCATGCATCTTCGGAAAATAATAAGTTTCCTGTAATTTCGCGACCGTTTTGTCGACTCCCAAATGAGCCAACGCACGATGAGTCTCCGCAACCAATTCCGCTCTCAAATCAACGGGTACGTACAAAAGGTACCGCCCCTTCTTTTTCCGATATACTCGCGCGTCACACATCGTATATTTTTCGTGAGTTTGTGGATCTCCCTACTCTAACTTATCGCGGATCTTCACGATTTCCTCTCTCTGCCTGCTCACCTTCTAAATCCATGTCCATTTCTTCTATAGTTATCGGAACATCATTAACTTCGCGCTGATGCGGATTGGCTTCACTGCACTTTCGACCGCGAGTGACTACACTGCCTGCTGGAACCTTGAGTGGTGACCCCGAGAGATTTAATACTGGACACACTGCCTGGCCCGCGTGATCGGTCTTAACGATACACCGCGGAATTGAAATCCCCGAATCTCGCGCACCACCTTCCACCAACAGTTCGGCACTCTCGAAATCAGTCTGCACATTTATGTGGCCCATACGACTATCTGGCATTTCACACGAGGCCTCCACACGAAACACTGTTTTCACTGACTCATCGACTGCTCCTGTTGACAGCGTATCACGTCTCTCCTTGATGAGTAACCCTTGTGTGACACTGGTAATTTTCATATGCCGTTGCACTGAGCTGTCGCGATTCCGACGGGAAGAACGCTTGCGTCCCCGTATCCGTCAAGGGTAGAGAAATTGTCCTTTTATACGTGAGTCCGAGTTTTTTCGCTTCACTTTCACGTATTGCTAATACACTGCTTCCCAAATCCACGTAGCACAATAAATGAGTCCCCTCCAAGAGGGCATCTTTGAAATATTTTTCATGCGTGCTCCCGATAGTGTTCACTACGTTCGTTCCACTCGCGCTCGCGGTAGTTGAAGAAACTTCACCACTATTATTTTGAGGTTTCCCGCAATCCCGCGCAAAATGGCCTGGCACACCACATTTAAAACACTTCCCCGCACCAACCCTTTTTGGACACTCACGTTTCAAATGACCTGTTTCGTGACACGAAAAGCACTCAGTTTTCTTCACCGCACTGTTAGTCAAATTGTCACTTCTCTTAGCGTTATCACTTCTCGTATCGAAATTTTCGCGAATGTGCGCGCTTCCAGCTTCCAGGTGTGGAAGAAGCTGATGCGGCTCCTGATATCTGTCCAACGGGCCCAGAAAATCTCGAAACCGCACACTGTTCAGTCCGTGCACAATCCATTCAATAATTTCGTCATCAGGCATACTCGCCTCGTTGCACCGCGCCAATTTTTCATAAAAATACTCCGTCATATCTTGCGACGGCTGTTTCTTATAATTCTAAACTTCTAATCGTAAACTCAAACTACTCTTTTTACACGGAAAATTTGTCTTCAACAGTTCCACCCAGCCTTTCCAGTCACGTGTGTCATCGCGCTTCAGGCTGTCTCTCCACCGTCGGGCAACGCCGCCCAACTTTGCCAAGGCATGATGCCTAATCGCGAGATCGTCCCAGTTATACCTCACCCCGCACTCTTCCACTTTGTCGATCCACTCAATGATTGTGATATTCTTCTTCACCGGGTCGAACTCTGGAATCACATCCGAGACATCACGAAACCACCTCTCACGCGAATCCTCTCGCGCTGCATCGTTTCCTCTTTCGTCGTTAACCATTTTGTTGCAATCGCTACAGTCACTAATTAACGCATAAGAAAACTATCCGCACAACAGCACCCACAAGCACAAGGAAAAGCGAACCTCTCGAAGGGTTTCTCGTCTCACGATCCGAATTTAGAATGAACGCGTCTATTGCATCAGCCACGTCAATCCCTTGTTTTTGATCCCACCGCTGCAATTGTTGGATTAAAAAAAAACATAATAAAAATACCACAGTTCGTTTAAAAGATGTAAATATATTCAAAATTAGTATACAATGATGGTAAGCGTTTTCCCGGGTTAAAACAATGTTGACCACCTCCCAGGACCGGGCGAGGTGTTGCCTTTATCGCGATTCGTTCAAGAGTGACGCGTCCCACCTCGGTCAGGTACTCGGCTTTTCCGGTAGAAACTCGAAAATCTCATCCTTTTCCCTAAGTACTCTGACTATGCCTATTGCAGATGTTCGAATTGGCCCTTGGAATTTTCCCTTGCTATTAACCGCTTCGAGAAAGTTCCAAGGCCTTCTCCGCTTCCGGGTTTCCAGTCCTAATACACTAAACTATCTTAGAGATATTCTGAGATCTCCCTATAATATTTAACGCTAACATAAAAATCGCCACAAATGTAATAAAATTTTTTGGTTTTGTTTTTGCGTCTTTAATTATAAATTAAAATGTACTAAATTTCTTGTTTTATTTAAAAGTTGTGTATGTGGAAATAAAACGTTTCATGCTGAATCAAATTATATTAGAAATTATCAAAATTATTGTAGTTGATAATAATTTTTCAAGTATTCCTTAAACTACAAGTATTCTTCAAAGACTGTCTTGTGACATAGTTTGGTTAGAAATCAATATACACATTATCAAAAAACCGCAGGCAATTGATTTATATTTGATATTTTCGAATATCAAATATAAATCAATTGTTCATTCCAATTTTGAATAGAAAGTTAAAATATTCAGATATAAGACTGATTACTTACTAAAAGAATTAGAAAAATACTACACTTGAGGAAAATCGTTCCACAATTGTTTTCATTCAAATTTTATTGCTGTGCCTTCCTGTTCTAAAAAAACCCTTACCCCACCGTCGCCGAAAGGACTAGCTTTTATAACTGTAACATAAACTCTGGGAAAAAACAAAATTTCCTCCCGCTATCCCCTTGCATATGAGACCCTATACATCGATGACCAACCCGGCAGTTTTCACTTCAGTTTTCACTGAACATTGCCGTTAAAATCTTGCTTTTCTTTTCTAGAGAAAATAATCGCGTCATCGTGCCAAATATCTGGTACAAATTCTTATAAGGTTAGTAATGACATTATTACACTACTTCCAATGAATTAAATGAATAATTTTTCAACATACATCAAATTTGGATACATATATAAATGTACATTTTTTAAACAATTTCCAAATATAATTTTCCGTACAAAAAAATTTAAATACAAAGGTTTTCATTAAATATACGTTTATGAAGAAATAGTTGTTTAAAATAATTCTTCAATACAAAAAATTGTTTGGTTATTTTATTAATTTTACAAAATTTTTAATTATTTCTTGCATGCGGTTTTTTGATAATGTGAATATTGACTTTTTACCAAAGTATGTCACAATACAGTGTTTGAAGAATACTTTTAGTTTAAGGAATACTTGAAAAATTATTTTCAACTACAATAATTTTGATGATTTCTAATGCAATTAGATTCCGAATGAAACGATTTATTTCCACATACACAACTTTTAAATAAAACAAGAAATTTAGTACATTTTAATTTAAAATTAAAGACGTAAAAACAAAACCAAAAAATTTTATGACATTTTAAAATATTTATCAAGTTGTCTTTGGCGACAAAAGAATTAATTTTTATATAACATAAAACTGTCCTTCATAATCTCAGTTTCTTACAAAATTTCACGAATACTTTAGATGCAATGCTTAAATTTGAAAGCACAATCAAATAATTATTCAGCTACAATGTTTCTTTGGAAAATTGATTTTTCACTACATTGTGATTGTTGAAATGATTCTACTGTCACAGAAATAATTTTCAATGTTAACAGAAAACTCAGTACACTTTCAAATTTGAAAAATTTGAAAAAGAAAATTTTTTTCTTGAAAAATTAAAATTGAAAAATGTTCAGAAAGATACAAAAAATTTTCAACGGAAAATTTGTATGCAAGAAATCAAGAGAAATAAATTGTTTGAATGCAATGTTTCTTGACAATTGGTATTCTTTCTACTGTGTTAAAAAATTTTGTCATCATTTTTTCTTCAATAAAAAAAAGATAATTTGCTTAAAGAATATTTGAACAGAAGAATTAATGACTTAACATTATTTCTCTCGTACACAAAAAATGGTGTGGAAGGTTATTTTTCATACAAACAGATTGTTTGAAAAATAACAAAAAATAGATATAAAATTAAAAAAAAAAATTTTATTCAATATACGTCACGGGAATAAATGTTTTTTAAAAAAGTATTTTTTCGATTGCAATGTCTTCTGACAACTTTTGAAAAATTTGTTTTAAAGATTTGGGAAAAATATTTGTCTACCACATTGTCATTGTTTTTTCATCAATTGTACTTCGTTAAAATAAAACCATGTTTTAATAATACTATAAGATTTATCAACAACCACATTGTGATTTTTGAAATAATTCTACTGTCACAGAAATAATTTTCAATGGTAACAAAAAACAAAGTACTTTTCAAATTAAAAAAATTAAAATTATAAAAAATTTTTTCAAAATTAAAATTGAAGAATTTCCAGAAACATAAAAAATTTTTCAAATGAAAATTTGTATGCAAGAAATTAAGGGGAAAACAATGTTGGAATGAATCACTGTTAAAATACAATGTTGCTTGAAAATTTTTATTCTTTCTACTGTGTTAAAAAAATTTATGAATAACACATCTAATTGTAAAACTGCGTACCTACAAGATATTATGTACTTTTCACAGATTTAATAAAACTCATTGATGACGGCCACCATTGTGTGCCGAAACGTTTGCAGCAACTTACAATAATTCGTTTCAATTCACATGACCCTAAAGCCAACAACTTACATCAACAATTTCTACACAATTTAATTTTTGAGGTTCAATAAAACCCCCCCCGCGATTATTATGAAAAATAATTATTTTTTAAACAAAAACAACGTGGTTTTCATTAAAAACTGAAAAAATGTTCAGTCAATTATTAATTTGCAAAAAATTCGAGTAAGTTTAAGATATATTTAGAAGTTTTGAAAAGATTCCAAAATAATTTAAATCTTGAAAAGATTTCAAAACATTTAAAATAAAACGTAGATTTTAGAAGATTCTGAACACAATATTTAAAACCTTTCTGAACATTTTGAAAGGTTTCAAAAGAATAAAAAATTGTTATTAAAATTTCTAGGAAAATTAAAAATGATTTTTTTTGTTTGCAAAATTAATTTTTAAAAATATTAAAAAAAATTTTTTTTTATTTTGCCGGATTTTCAAAAAATTTTATGAAAAATTCAAGTTCCGAGATAATGAATAACAAAATTTGCATTACATTCCTGGAAAATTTTGTTATGATTAAAAAAAAAATTTTAAGCGAATATTAAAAAAGATTTTAGAACAAATTTCGATGTATAAATTAATGTTTCTAGCTTAAAATTGCCTAAAAGTATATAATTTGAAAAATTTATACATTTTTTTATTGATTCTTCAATGTTGAGTTATTCAATATTTTGGCTCAGACTTTTTTTCTTTATCGACTGAAAAATCTTTCCTTTTTTTTGGTTTGAAAATTAGTCTGTTTTGGTTGAGGCTTCAGTTAATAAAAAGAAAACAGAAGTGCCAGTAGTAAAACACGGCACTGACTCCATATTTATTTTTTCCCAAGCATTTGAGAACGAAAGAAAAAAAATTTGTCAAATATCTGGGGTTTTGCGAGATCCTGGGATCAACAAAATTGATAGGAATGAAGCCTTTTGCTGAGTGTAAATGTGTGGTGCGGACTTCAGAGCATTGCAGCGCGAACTTGACAGATGGTCTATATGCCGCGTTTGCTTTGCTGCTTACTACTACAGTCTAATGTCTTATGGTCTTCACATACACAGGACATCTCAATTTTATTCTACACTTTTCTCCATTTCGCGATGTATTTCGAAAAATTTAGGTTCGCCATCATCAAGTTTTGGGTCTTCGAATATTGCATGACCTCTGAAAATGCCTCTGTGATGTCAGAATTGTGAGTAAAAAAATAAATTTGCGAACGGTTCTCGCCGTTCAAATGCTGTCTTCTGCTATCCGCAGATTTCTCCCTTTCGCAAAATTTATAATTTCCGTGGAAATAATGATTGCCTCAGCAAAAGGCTTCATTCCTATCAATTTTGTTGATCCCAGGATCTCGAAAAACCCCGGATATTTGACAAATTTTCTTTCTTTCGTTCTGAAATGCTTGGGAAAAAATATATATGGAGTCAGTGCCGTGCCTACAAAAAAAAAATTCCAATTCGGATCTAACCAACACCCTTAAGCAAATTTAATTTTCCGTTTTGGTCGCTGTTCCAAATTCCTGAAGTTAGATTTAAAAAACGACATTTTTGATATTGTCTCCATATTCTGCTTTTTGTGTGTTAAAGCAGTATTTTTAATTAAATTTCATAAACAAATTGGTTGAATATTTAAAAAAATTTATGATGTTTGTGCATGTGTTTGCAAATTGAGCTAGGGATGACATTATTCATTGTTTTGGACTGGAAGTGCAAAATTATTTGAAAATAATTCTGAGAAATGCGATTGTTTGAGAAATAAACTAAATTTATGATGTTAGTTATCAATCATGGCCAACGGCCATACCACGCTGAAAAACCCAGTTCTCGTCAGATCACTGAAGTTAAGCAGCGTTGGACGCGGTTAGTACTTGGATGGGTGACCATTTAAGAATACTGACATGAGTGCTGTTGGCACAACGTGGGTGTGGTGAGCCCACACTTGTAGTTATTTATGACTACAAGAAAAACCTAGAAACACTACCCGAATCGGGTAGTGTCACGCCTACCCTGAAAGGGAAATGGTTTAATGGTATAGTTAATAAGTTTTCAAATGTAGCCAAAGTTTAGCTTCCGGAGTTTCCCAAGTTGGGTAAAATATTGCACCAATAAATTAGAGCTACTGCAGTGGATTTAAGTGAAATATTCTGAAAAATTTTCCATAAAATTTCTCACAATTTGAACGTTCATTCCTTAATTTTAAACTTTTTAGGTAAAATAACATATCGCTGGAATTGTTATAATTCGCAGATTTTGAATATTATATTTATAAATTACCAAGCGCTAAATTGTACAAATGTTATATTTCGCATTTTAGTCCTCATTATGTACAAAGGACTCGCCCTGATCAGTGTCTACGGCAGCAGTTCGGCTTGTTTGTGATTGCTTCGCGATTGTAATTAGTGTGGAAGCTGTGCCCATTTTCTTGTTACGTTCTTGGGCCCATCGGCAAGGGTCATGTGTTCACGGGTAGTCGGCCGAGCAGCGTCCAGCGTTAGTTAGTCGAACTCAGTCTTTCGAGATGACACCAGTGTACGTAAAATCGCCACTAAAATACGCACTACCCCTTTGCTGTCCTGTGAACGTATTGGGAATAAACCTAAAATTGGTACTCTATTACTGTGTTTCCTCTATCACCAACCCGACGAAAACGCTTTAAACATGGTCCTCACGAGCCGAAGTGCTGAAAAGAAGTGCTGAAAAAGAAAAGTGTCGTGTGCGAGTGCAAATAAAAGATTTGCCTCTTGTGCGTCGTACGCTCTTTGTGTAAGCGTGCCTTTGAGTGTTGCCATATTGCGCAGTTCTTTTTTTTTTTACTATACATGGGCGCTTACGACACACCCGCTTTTTCGTCAAGGAATAGACATCTTGTCTATTAATTGTGGTTTAAACTTTGAGTTTGGACGCTTAACCGCTAAAATGGCGGAGTTTAATTATCTCCGAGTCCTCAAGGAACAAGATACGCTTTATGCATCCATCAACCGCATTTCTGACCGCCTTATGGCAACTGAAAATCCGCCTCGACAGTTGTTACTTGGACGCCTGTCGAAACTTGAAGAGTTGTGGGAAAGGTGCAGGCAAAATCATACTTTGCTACTGTCTAGTAGCCCCCCGTCTGCTGATGATCATAAGGATCAACTTGATGTCTACGATCTCGATTCGTTTGCTAGGATAGAAGAAAGTTATGAAGAAGTCATCGATTATATTTTATCGCATCTTCCTAATGAGTCTCACAGTGGAACGCCTCAAGGTAACCAGGATAAGCCGGACGTCGCTCGACACCCTAAACTTCCAAAGATTCCAATGCCAACATTTTCTGGTATGTATAGTCAATGGCTTGCGTTTCGCGATTTATTAATTTCACTCGTCATTAAAAATGATTCTTTGTCGTACGCGGAGCGCGTACACTATTTACAGGCAAGTCTCACAGGAGACGCAAAAGTTCTTGCTCAAAATCAACCAGGCACAGCTGATAACTTCCAAACAATTTGGCATAATTTAGAAACTCGTTATAATAATTGTAAATCTTTAATTAATGATTATTTGAGAAAAATTGTCGAAATTCCTGAGATAACGTCTGATTGGTTGAATAGCCTGAAGAAAATGCGTAATGTAATTATGACCGTAACAACTGCTCTAAGCAATTTAAATCGCCCGATCGATGAGGGGAACGATTTGTTCGTTTTTCTTTTAATTAATGAATTAGATAAAACTTCGCGAGATCGCTGGGAGATGTCAACGGCCGATAGTACGGATCCTCCCTCTCTAGATCAATTAAACACATTTCTCGATTCACGCATTTGTACTCTGGAAGCTACGGAAAATGTTAAAAAACGGCCTGATACTAAAAGCGTTGGTGCTTCGTCGTCGTCGTCTCGGTCAAAAATTAACTTTAATTAATATTCGTTCGAATTCTCGTTGCTTCAATTGTTTAGGAAACCACCTTCGACGTGTATCTCAAAGTAAAAGGGTTTGTGTTAATCGTCAAAAATCCCATCACTCTCTTTTGCATCGGGATCAGGACAATTCCGTTTCTCATTTAGATGAAGCAAGGTTGTTAGACAGTGTATCTGATGTAAGAACACCTAATTTGGAAAATAAAAATGCAACTTCTTCTCATCTAAATGCAACGGGAAGAAAGCGCCCAGCTTCTTTATTATCAACAGCTCGGGTTATAACAGAAGCGTCTAATGGCCACCGCGTTCATGTTCGTGCAATGCTAGATCATGGGTCCGAATCTACCTTTGTTTCTGAAACTGTAGCGCAATTGTTACGTCTACCACGCGAAAAGCATGATGTCACTGTTTCGGGTGTAGGAGCTAAAGTTTATGATCACGTTAGTCATTCTGTGTCAGTTATGATTAAGAGTTGGAAGTCTTATGCGGTTGAGAATTCGGCGCAAGCGTTCGTGGTTTCAGAAATTACTTCTTATGTTCCGCCAACGTTTGCGCTCATGGATATTCCAAGCAACCTACGCGAGCTAGATCTTGCAGATCCGAATCTAGAGTCTAATGAACGTATTGATTTACTTATAGGTGTGGATCTCTTTGGTCAAGTGTTACTGGATGGAGTTTGTCATAATGAATCAAAGGATCTTGTTGCGCAAAATACGATTTTTGGATAGGTAATTTCTGGTTGTTTTAAAAATCCTACCGTTAAATCGTTTCACATTTATGTGCATCATTCCGCGAACATTCCTGTTGATCAAACTCTCAGGAAATTTTGGGAGTTGGAAGAGGTTCCTACGAAGAATTTGCTAACCCAACAGGAACTTGAATGTGAAGCTCACTTCGCCGAGACTCACACAAGAGATTCAAGTGGCCAATACATAGTAAGGCTTCCTTTTATTGAATCCCCAACGCAGTTAGGAAACTCTTTTAGCATCTCGCGTGCTTCTTTATTCCGTTTAGGAAACCGGTTCGCGCATAATGATGATCATGCTGAGAAGTATCGTGATTTTCTGCGAGATTACGAATCGCTTGGTAATATGTCCGATGTTGGTCAAATTGTAAATGATGATTCTTTCAGATTGTTTATTCCGCATCATCCTGTTATTCGCGACTATATTCAAACCATGAAGCTGAGAGTTGTATTCAATGCATCTAGGCCTACATCTACTAACGTTTCAAAAATGATTGTTTGCACATAGGACCGAAACTCCAAAATGACATATGTTCTATTCTATCACGATGGCGTCAACATCCGTATGTTTTGTGCGCGGATATTGCTCACATGTTTCGACAAATTTGGGTCCATCCTGCTGATCGCAAATTTCAGTGTATTCTCTGGCGTGAGACACTGGATGAACCTATTAAGATCTTTGAGTTGAACACTGTTACATATGGGATGGCTTGTTCCCCATATCTCGCGATCCGTGTCCTACGTCAACTGGCTGAAGATGAAAAGACCAAGTTCCCTTTAGCAGCTCCAGTTTTTGCGAATGAGACGTATGTGAATGATTTATTCATTGGAGGAGTAGATAAGCCTTCTGCTATTGTGTTGAGAGATCAGCTTATTCAATTGGCCTCCTCAGGCGACTTTCGCTTACGTAAGTGGTTTAGCAATTGTTCTGACTTACTTATCGGGTTAAATACATCGGAACACGGTTTAGCGATGGCATTGCCTTTTGATGATTATTCAGGATTCAAAGTTCTTGGGATATTGTGGATTCCTTCAGAGGATGCATTTCGCTTTCAGATTTCGGAATTTCCTGAAGAAGCATGTACCAAACGGTCGTTGCTATCAGCGGTTGCCAAACTGTATGACACTATGGGGTGGTTGGCTCCAGTTGTGATCATTGCTAAGGTTTTGCTTCAGAAACTTTGGTTACAGAAACTGGACTGGGATCAACCACTTCCCCCTGACTTGGTTCAGGAATGGCAGGAGTTTCGTTCGAAAATGTATACATTGTCGCACATTTCAAAATCCCAGATGGACGTCTCAAGGAAACGATACTGAGTTTATTGAAATACACGGCTTTTCTGACGCATCGCGATTAGCTTATTCTGCTGTTGTCTACTTGCGTATTGTTTCAAAAGCAGGTCAGATCTCAGTTAGGCTTCTTATGGCTAAAACTAAGGTTGCTCCAATTAAAACAATAAGTATTCCGAACCATGAGTTATGTGCTGCTGCTCGTCTGACAAAACTCATTTCGTTTGTCGTTTCTTCTCTCCAATTAGTTGATGTGCCTATTTTCTGCTGGATGGATTCTACCATAATTCTTGATTGGCTGCAGAAACAACTAGTTACGTTGCCAGTGTTTGTCGCTAACCGAGTTTCTACAATTCAAACTACTATGCCTTCTGCTTCCTGGAATCACATTCCATCTAAACAAAACCCAGCTGATTGCGCATCGCGTGGCCTTACAGCAGATGAATTAGTAAATTTTTCCATCTGGTGGAAGGGTCCAACGTGGCTTTCCAGCTCTTGGGAAACTTGGCCTCAGAGGAACAATCAAGCTGTCGGACCGGTGACGGAAAATTTGGTTCTTACTCACTTGGCTGCCGCTGATGCTAATACCGCTGAGAAGGAGAGTGATTGGCAATCTAGGATGCTTTCACGAGAATCATCCTGGGCTCGCTTACTTCGCGTCAAGGTTTTTAAAGAAAAAGTTGTCCTCCCTAGATTTTTATCTGCTGATGAGATTCGTGAAGCCTCTGTATTTTGGGTACGCTACGTTCAGGCAAAGATTTTTTATCGCGATATTGCTTCTTTAAAGACAGGTACAAAACTAACAACAAAATCTCCTTTGAAAAGGCTCAATCCTTTTCTTGATCGTGATGGCGTTGTTCGTCTTGGTGGCCGGTTGCGTCAATCAAAGTTATAAGCTTATCAAGAATCCCCCGCAATTTTGCCTAAACATAGAGTATCAAAGCTCATACTAGAACAATATCATCGCAATTTGTTACACGCCGGGATTCAGCTAACCCTTCACATGACCCGCGTCTAATATTGGATTATTGGCGCACGAAATGAGATCAGGACAATTGTCCATCGTTGTGTAGTGTGTGCACGCGATAAAGCTAAAACGGAAACTCAACTTATGGGTGACCTTCCAACTCCAAGAGTCACTCCATCACGTTCTTTTTCTCACACTGGAATCGATTATGCAGGTCCTTATCTGGTTCTCTCAAGTGCAGATCGTGGAATAAAGTCGCATAAGGCTTGGATCTCAATTTTCGTTTGCTTCTGTACCAAAGCGATACATCTCGAATTAGTACACGATTATAGTACCGCCTCTTTTATAGTCGCATTCCGACGCTTTACCTCACGCCGAGGAATTCCTACTTATGTGTACAGCGACAATGGGCTGAATTTTCGCGGTCCAGATCGAGAGCTTTCGCAAGCTTTCCGGATTCTGCAGAACGATTCAACTTTAGCTTCTCATTTAGCCTCAGATGGCACAACTTGGCATTTTATCCATCCCATCGCACCACACTTTGGTGGGTTATGGGAGGCTGGGGTTAAAAGTGTTAAACTGCACTTGCGCAAATTATTGGCGAATTCTACTCCGCCTGTTGAAGAATTCGAAACGCTTTTGTGCCAGATTGAATGTTGTTTGAATTCTCGCCCCCTCGTGCCTGTCAATGATGATCCGGAAAATTACGAAGCGCTCACTCCTGGTCATTTTTTGAGTGGATCTGCTTCAGGAATTGTACCTACAGTTTCTGTATTTAATGTAAATGAAAACCTCTTGTCTCGCTGGCAATTTTATCAAAAGATTTTAGAGCATTTTTGGCGCTTATGGTGGCGTGATTATCTTCAATCGTTGCAACAGCGAACCAAGTGGTTTTCACAGCGCCCCAACCTTAAAGTTGGAGATCTTGTATTACTTAAAAATGTTAATCTTCCCCCCGCTGAGTGGGAATTGGCACGTGTTACTCAATGTATTCTAGGAAGAGATGGAATAGTCCGCGTTGTTCATGTCAAGACTGCGCAATCTGAGTTTGTTCGCCCGATTTCACAATTAGTTCTGTTGCCTATTTCCAACGAACCTTAGCTTAATTAATTAGTTTGTAATCTACGTCATTATTATTATTTTGTCTGATCGTTTGAAGAATGTCATTGCGATCTTTTGATAAGCTCGCAAGGTGGCCGGTATGTTTGTGATTGCTTTGCGATTGTAATTAGTGTGGAAGCTGTGCCCATTTTCTTGTTACGCTCTTGGGCCCATCGGCAAGGGTCGTGTCTTCTCGGGTAGTCGGCCGAGCAGCGTCCAGCGTTACTTAGTCGAACTCAGTCTTTCGAGATGACACCAGTGTACGTAAAATCGCCACTAAAATACGCACTACCGCTTTGTTGTCCTGTGAACGTAGTGGGAATAAACCTAAAATTGGTACTCTATTCATGTGTTTCCTCTATCACCAACCCCACGAAAACGCTTTAAACACGGTTGAGTGAGGGGAAGCCGTGTAGTGGGGGAACCGTTCGCAGGTACCCAGGGCGGAATTGACCATCGCCCCATTTTTATGCCTGCGGTCAATTTGACCCCGGTACAACGTACAACCCATATTAATTAATGACTTTCTTCCGGCTTAATCTTTTCTTTTGTATGTGCAGGTATGTATATTGCATCCATATAAAGAAACCTAAAACCGGAATGAAGGTATTAATAAGCATGGGTTTAGTTCTAGAATAAAAATACTGCAGACATAACAGAACTTACTGCTCGTTAAACCTTTGAAGCATACATATAAATTTTTGTATTTTAGGGAAAAAATAATTTTGTAGGCAAGTGGTACTTATATTAAATGCCTTTAAGAAACGAAGAAAAAAACTATCGAGATATCTACATTTTTTGAAAATTGCGAATTTTCTCCTCAAAAACTAATCAAGACTGCTGTTTTTAAAACTATTACACAAATTGTACCATTTTCTGCAGAAGTATGCAAATATATTTTTCCTAAACTCATAATGAAATATTATATAAGGTAAGGAAATAATTAATGTGATATACTTTTTGACATTTTTTCTCCATTCAACTAATGCTCTCAAATTATTTAAATTATTAGAATGCATTAATGCATCGTTAAAGTGGAATTTCTGATTTTGAATTTTTCAGGATTTGATTTCATTCTTAAAATGCATTTACTATAATTCTCGTAATAAAATTCTCCCAATACTAAAATGTAATAAAAGTATAAGTCAACCAATTCTACTCGACTAAAAAATGGTTCATTTATTTACATGACCCTTCAGGATAATTTAGAGTATTGTTACTGGAAAACTATTTTATAAGATTACAAATGATAATAATTTCCTTACTCTTCAATACAATTTATTTATAATGTGCCTGAAGTTCTGAACGTTCATATGAACGAAGTAAATTCTAAATTTTTTATTTTTAAGGGGTGAACTACCCTTTGGTATTATTGATACAGTAATCCCTTAAA
>CAKNYM010052260.1:75213-106152 GCA_932195095.1 Andricus curvator
GTAGTACACGTCAATAGACTTAAACGTTCACACATAAAATGTCAAACCGTTAATAATTAAACGACAAGCCCTTATCATTTTAATTTCAGATGGATCCCATCCACTGTCAGCGTATAGACTCTCTTATCGACGTTTTTATGCATCAAATTTATCTGCTCATATTATGGCCATATTTATTTATTCAAAAATTTTCGAAAGAAATGACAGTGATATTCCTAAATGGGCACAAAACTTCAGAAGCATAGAAACAACTAGGGATATAATGCTCAAAATTAAAACCATCTTCTACACTAACTTTTGTTTTCTTTTTACAGGCTTTCGAGAAGCACAATGAACTAAAAACTTCAAATTTCACCGGGTATCTTTTTGATATTATTCCTAGTAACACCATCTGATGCGCCAACTTCGTACATCGATTCTCTTTTCTCGCACTCATTAGGCGTTTATCTTGAGCCTATTATTGATAATCAAATCCTTTCAGATGAATATCGTTTTTCGTCTTATTCAGACACGTTTGTCTTATATCATTTCAAGCATCAGATAATAAAGAACTATAACAAATTCATCACAAGATGTAAGAAGAGATCTGACATTTGCAATGGAAGTAGTCACAACATTGATACCAAATCAATAACTTATTTTCTTGAAGAAATTTTGCTAATTTCTATTAAAACACATAATATTTACAGTTCTTCAGCAACAAAAAATGATCCATTTTTACAAAAAGTTCCAAACACATTTGAGAAATTATAAGAAACTCAAGAAGCTTCTCTTTATTTACTCGAAGATAATTTATTTCCTATCCCTAATTTAAACTTTCCAAAAATTATAAATCTTTTTAAAATCATCTCAAGGGTCAAAGACTTCAACAAATGACTATTGACTCCTATACTCCTCTTTTACGACACCTTTTAGAAGCCCTCACGCATACAGTTACAAATTCATGGCACCCTCTAGTCTTTCCCGACTCTTTCCTTAGTTTTAAACTAAACCTCTCTACTTCCTTTTTCTTTAATATTCTTCCATTTTCAAAAATTAAACATTTTACAGTGAAAAACTGTTTAATTTTTATGTTAACTATTACTGCACCTGGTCTATCTTAAATGTTTAAGCACCTAGTCAAATTTTATAACCCTCCCTGCAGAAAATCCATCCTAGACCACACCACGTATTCGTTTTTTTTTCTTGTAACCCTGGATAGGCAATTTTGTTTACCTACCTATACAAACTTCTAACCATATTTTTTTTCTCATCTTTCTTTATACTATTAGAAGAATGGTTCTTGCAAAAGAATCACTTTTTGTCAATGTAAAAATTATTTTTCTAATAGAAAGCTATATAATTCTTCTTCTCCTTCTTCATAAGTAGTTATTTACACTATACTATGTAAATCCAATTTTACAATTTTAATATTTAACCTCGCAAATGCATATGTATCTCTTTTATGATGTTTACGTAAAATTGGATGATCATTTTTAAATTTTGTTGAATATTAATTCCGAAAGAGGATTCGGATGCTGACACTGAAATTCTTGAAAATAATGATTGAATATACATAGATGTTCTCATATTTTTTATTTTACCATTATTGTTACCAATTAAAGTGCAATTGTATTAAAAAGTACAGTCCGCGAAATTTCATTACGTAAGTACCATGATTATAATCACAGTAAAAATTGGCTTTTCACCTTGCTTTCTTTTTTCAAGTAAATTTCAGTACAGTTGCACGATTTGTCATATTTTTGTAAATTTACAGGTTATGTATTTCTTCATCTCTTAATTTTTGTAGCGAAAATATTTGTACGCGTTTTAATTTTTTTAATGATAAGCAGTAATAAATTAGATATTTTAAATTAGCAAAATATGTCTGATATGTTTGTAAAAAGATGCCAATTAGTAATAACACAACATTCAAAAATTCGAATTTGGTGCCAAAATTTTGTTAGTTACGGCCCAAAGTAAGACTATCATCGAAAGTAAAATTTCTCAAATACAATTGTGAATAAAACTCAATTTTATTGTGACTATGCTGCATATGTAATTGAATCTTACTTTAAAATCTACTAATTCATATAAAAAAAATAATAGTAAATTTTTTGCTAAAATAAACACCATATATTATATAATGTCATATAGTTTAACTGAATTCCCAATGCCATGTTATCTACAAATCCAAATATTGCTGTTTCTCTTTGACATATAACATGGCAATGGAAGGAAACCTCTCGAAATCCTCAGCAGTACAAACCCTTAACGAAATAAGTATCGAATACGATTTTTCGAAACCTATTTTTATTGTAAAGACACTAGGTCATAACGCCGAATTGCCACCACTTGCGGCTAAATGCATAATGCATAAAAATAATGTAAAATATTTATATGAAGGTGAGCCTGCATCTACAAAAAAGGCTGCGAGACAAAATGCTGCTCGCCATATGTTAGAAGCGTTAACAGAAAAATTTATGTTTTGCGAAGAAAATTATACTAATTTCAGATTCAATATTCACGAGAATGTGAATGTGCACATAATTTCAGATGCGCAAGTTAGTACAAATAAAATAAAACTTTATAAATGGTTAAACGCATGCGAAAGATGCTATGAGAGACGACATGTAGCTCCACATTGTTTTCGTCCACGCAGAAACTATAAGTACAATATGTAATCAATGATCTCAAAACATATTTGATATTACATATATATATATTTTTTTTGTATACTTTTATATGTTCTTTTCACGAATATAAACTGACATATAAGAAATAATTTCGTCTATTTCTTTAATCTAGTATTTATGACGACCCTTCTACCATACGTTCGAACGCGGACGTTCGCTCCATGTCGGACTCTGAAGCCCCACCTGAATGCTTCACCCCGCGTTCGACTTAGGGGGGAGGTGTCACGTCCCGTGATCTATATATATATATATAGTTAAAAGTTTGTCATAAGGACAACCGCAGGATTTCGCCGGGAGCGGGTGCTAATCTGAAAAATTGCACCCGCTCCCAGCGAAATCGCGGTAAAATTTCGGCTGTAACCTTGTCTCACGACCGTGAGATAGGTGGTTACAGTCTGCGACGAACTCAATACGATGGTCCGGCAAAAGTCTCGTGCACCCGGAGGACACGGAGCGACCCAAGGACGACCGCCTTATGCATTTTCCCCGCAAGTGTCTCAGCATTTTGTTGACACGCAGGGATGCTTTTCAGGCTATTAACCAGTGAAACCTTGGCACTTCGAAGAGCGCCGATGATCAAGACGATAAGCTTAACAGAATATTCCGGGTATAACCGTCGCAAATCCCTTATAAGGTCTTTATACCTCTCTTTCTTTTCTTTCTCCTTGGCTGTGACGTTTTTGTCAGCTGGTGCCGAAAATTCGATAACGAACATGGTTCGTTTCTCGAAGTCAAGGAGAACTATGTCAGGCCTCGAGTGCGCAACAGAAACAATTGTCGAGAATATGAAGATCCAGTATATGCGGCACTTCTCATTTTCGACAATTGACTCTATTTCTTTAGGGGCGTTTAGCGGAGAGGTATTTGGGCTAATGCCATAAGAGTGACAGAGATGGTAATAAAGCACTCTTAGTGCCGCATTGTGCCTTTGGATGTAGGTCGTTTCCTCATGAGTTGGACAACTAGATAGTATGTGTCCTAGATACCCGGAGTGTGCATGACACGCTCTGCAGCTATCATCGGGAACGTCTTGGCTCAAAATATGGCGACGGTATGCTAGAGTGGATATGATACAGTCTTGACATGCTAAAATGAAGCCCTTCGTGCCCGACTTCAATCCGGGTGATCTAAGGAAAGCAAACGTTAGTTCATAAGATTTGATACAGAAACGCCCCTTTTCCCACTTCTTCGTGTTTCCTGACCATTTTAAGAAGAGGGTTTTGTCCATTTGCAACTATATGTGCTGTACCCAGAATGAGTCTGTTGTGAAGACATTCAAGATTCAGTATTCCGCGACCACCTAGGCGGCGTGAGATGTAAAGTCGCGGAACAGAAGACTTAAGGTACATGCTCTTGTTCATGTGCAAAACCTTTCGTGTCCCAATATCAAGGGATCTGAGCTCGTCCTTCGTCCATGGAACCACTCCAAATGAATAGAGTACTACCGGGACGGCAAGCATGTTCGTTGCAGATACTTTGTTTCTCGCCGACAGTTCGGAAGACCAACTCTGCCGAATGAGACGTTTGTATCTGCATCGGAGAGTATCCTTTATAGATGTCACGTCCTGAATGCGGCTCTGTGGCACGCCCAGGTATGCATAGGTCTCTCCAGCGCAAAGGTGTCGTATAGCGCTTCTGTCAACGAGCTCAGGATCTTCGGGGATGCCATTAAGTTTTCCTTCCTTCAAATTAACCTTGGCGCATTTCTCTAACCCGAATTCCATTCCAATCTCTTGAGTGTACTCTTTGACAATTTTCAGAGCTAGATGTAGTTTCTCTTGATTCCTAGCATAGATCTTAAGATCATCCATGTAAAATACATGAGTGACCTTATGCTTTCGGTTTCCAGGGTTTCCGCAGAGATACCCTTCGGAATGGCGAAGTGCGAGAGATAGTGGCAATAATGTGAGGCAAAAGAGGAGAGGGCTCATGGTGTCGCCCTGAAATACACCTCTCTGAAAGGTGATACTGTTAGTGATCACACGATGTTTTCCAGATGAGATAGTAAATCTGGTTTTCCAAAGCGGCATTAATGTCTCTATGCACCTCACGATGTGTGGATGAACCTTTAGGCTTTCCAACAGACAGATGATAAGTCTATGGGAGGTTGAATCGAAAGCTTTCAGGTAATCAATCCAGGCCATCGATAGAAATCGCTGATAGTATGCTGCGTCTTTACAGACACATCTATCGATGAGCAAGTTCTCCCAACATCCTGCTACGCCTTTCTTTGAGCCACGTTGTTCATTCATCTCTCGCCATACAGGTCCAATTGTCCGAACAATCCTATCATTTAGGATAGCTGTGACGATCTTATACAGTGTGTTCAGACAAGTTATTGGCCTGTAATTCTTAGGGTCAGCTAAGTTGCCCGTCTTCGGCAGGAGCACTGTGCGCCCTTCCACCAACCACCCCGGAATAGGCTCTTCCGACTTTAGATAGGTATGAGGTGAAAATTCGGGCCAGATGCTGGTGGGTTGAAGGAAACTTCTTCCACCAGAAGGTCTTGATGCCATCTGATCCCGGAGCGGAATAGTTCTTCATGCCTCTTAATACGTTTTTCACCTCCTCGGTAGTGATAGGTGGGCATTCCTCCTCAGCTGTGATGAGGGCACTGCACGGCTCCTTGAAGCTGTTTATGTTCTTTGAGCCTTCTTTAAGTGGATGTAGGACTACGTAGACTTCTCTCCAAAATGCTTCGACCTCCTCTGGTTTGGGCGGATGGTCGACAGTAACTGGAGGGTCTTGGAAGAGTCGACATGGGTCAGACGAAAACTGTTGATTTTCTCTGACCCACCTCTCTCTCCGCTCTAGACTTCTCCTAGCGTCAGATAGTACTCGTATTCTGTCAACAATATGCAGCCTGATGGTCAGTACCTTTGACTTGTTGATTGTGTGATGACGGATCCGCAGTTCGCGCGTGAACTGTCGAACCTTGGCAGTGAAAGTCCTGCCAGATGTTATGTAGTCAATCACACACTGAATGCGGGACGCGTACTGTCTTGCCCAGCCTATCTTTGTGCTAAGTTGATGCATTCGTCTTTTGGTCTTATGATCAACCGTTGGTTTTGTTTCACGGTTTGCATCTGCCAAAGTTCTCGCTGCATTGTACACACTACAATTGATAGTCCAGAGGTCGGATTCTTCGGAAAAATCTCCACGAAGCTCATCATCCAGTTCAGTCAGGTCTTTGGGCTTGGGAGAAACCTGAATGTTGATGTTTCTCCGGGTCTTGAAGCATCGTTCTCCCTCTATTGGATGCCTGTTCGAGGCTGGTCTCAGTGTTGCCTCTCTTTCTCTGTTGCCGGCTTGTTCTGGCTGCGGTTGTGTAGGCGCTCCGCTTATATAACCCCTTTTCCAGAGGTCCTCGGCACGGTTTCGCAGACGTTTTTGCGAAAAATCCGAGAGCTCTGGGTGTTTCTCGCACCACAGAGCATGCAGTCGCGCCATGTAACCTTTTCGTTCAGGGGCCATACTGGTATCATAGCACTCCAGCAGGTCGTCCCTGAGTGGATCCGTCCACGTAAAAGTAACGAGATTCCGCCGGTCAATCGCATTGACTCCGTCTTGATTGGCTCCCCCAACTCTAGGGTAGTCGGCATTGTTGTCCGACCCATTTTCGGGAGCCCTGCGCGTTCGATTGTTTTGAACCGCACTTCCTAAAACTATGTTTGGTATTGTCATTGTTGTTCCCACGAGCAGCTAGGGAAAAGGGTTAGTCCATCCTTGTAGAGCCCCGCGTGCAGGGATAAGGCTGATACTCTGAGAGGTCGCCCGGTATCCCAGAGTCACCGTTTGAGACACCTCACCCAGGTGCCATTCAGCTTTCGGTACGGTTGTTACGCCTTCGCTTAGGAGTTATTCCTTCGGGACCATCCCTGGGCAATTGTCCGCGACTGCTTATTAATTATTGTAACCATATTCAGCAGAAACCCTTGGTACAGGGACCCTCTATCCGCAACCCGAGGACGCGTCCGGTGGCTTTGTCATAGGCCCTTATATTTATATTTATTTATATATTTATCTATTTGCATGCTTACACTAATAAATACTTAATAAATATAGAGCGAATATTGTGCACTGTGGAGTGTAGCTATACACACATATATATATATATATATATATATATATATATATATATATATAGTCAGCACTATGTCTCCTGTAGGATATAGCTATATATATATTTGGCACGAGAGTAGAGATATAGAGTATAGACTATAGTAAGAACATTGTAATCCGTAGCGTACACTGTCTACCTAGCCATAGACGCATAGACTATACAGCACAAAAGCACGTGGAGGCTGGAGGACATAGCTATAGATATACTGAAAACATTGTAAGCCGTATAGTATATCTATATATACTCGTGACGTATGCGTATACACCGACGTCCAAGCATGCAGGGATGTCGCCATAGGCCCTATAAAAACTCATTGGACCAGCATGGGTCACTCATTAGCAAAGTGATCCAGTGTCTAGTGCATCAAACCGGTATCTCTCGCGTGTTAGTGTGTGCACCCTTGTGACAGTGTTGTGCACCGGGAAATCCGCATCTGGGATTAATTTATAATAATTTAATTTATCTAACTCCTTTGGGCCATAAAGTCTACAAGTCTTCCTTCAGCTTCTTGTGCTAAACTCTTTTAATCAATAAATTTTAATTGTAATTATTCATAATAAATTGTTGAACTTATCTATAATTTATTTATTGGCTACTCTTTACTCTTCCCTGTGCGAGATCCTCGATCTCAACGAAAACGAGCCACTAAGAATCTATATATATTTACTACAGAATATGTGCAAAAACAATTGAGCAAAAGATAAGTGATTGTGGCGTTTTCAATTAATAATAACTGCTAGCAGTGAGCGACCTGCTAAACACCCTTACATATCCAATTCGGATCCAATATATATACCATTAAACCATTTCCCTTTCAGGGTAGGCGTGACACTACCCGATTCGGGTAGTGTTTCTAGGTTTTTCTTGTAGTTATAAATAACTACAAGTATGGGCTCACCACACCCACGATGTGCCAACAGCACTCATGTCAGTATTCTTGAATGGTCACCCATCCAAGTACTAACCGCGTCCAACGCTGCTTAACTTCAGTGATCTGACGAGAACTGGGGTTTTCAGCGTGGTATGGCCGTTGGCCTATATATATAAACTAACTGAAAAAAAAGTGTAAACACATTGAAGCAAGAGCTCAATGAATCTATGACTTTGGAAAAAGCCAACAGGGAAGGGCAGGCTATATTGTAAGCAAAAATTAGAACTACCCGACGGCTACATGATGTGATATATATATATATATATATATATATATATATATATATATATTTATATATATTTATATTTATATTTATATACATTTTTATACATTTTATACATTTTACATTCATACATTTTATACATTTTTATATACATTCGGTATTCGGTTTTGATTCCTTGGGAATCGAACCGAAGGGCCTATGACAAAGCCACCGAACGCGTACTCGGGTTGCGGATAGAGTGTCCCTGTACCAAGGGCTTGTGCTGAATATGGTTACAATAATTCATAAGCAGTCGCGAAAAATTGTCCAGGGATGGTCCCGAAGGAATAACTTCTAAGCGAAGGCGTAACAACCGTGCCGAAAGTTGAATGGCACCTGGGTGAGGTGTCTCAAACGGTGACTCTGCGATACCGGGCGAGATCTCAGAGTATCAGCCTTATCCTTGCACGTGGGCTCTACAAGGATGGACGAACCCTTTTCCCTAGCTGCTCGTAGGAACAACAATGACAACACCAAACATAGTTGTAGGAAGTGCGGTTCAAAACAATCGAACGCGCAGGGCTCTCGAAAATGGGTCGCACAACAATGCCGACTACCCTAGAGTTGGGGGAGCCAATCACGACGGAGTCAATGCGATTGACCGGCAGAATTTTATTACTTTTAAGTGGACGGATCGACTCAGGGACGACCTGCTGGAGTGTTATGATACCAGTATGGCCCCTGAACGAAAAGGTTACATGGCGCGACTGCATGCTCTGTGGTGCGAGAAACACCCAGAGCTCTCGGATTTTTCGCAAAAACGTCTGCGAAACCGTACCGAGGACCTCCGGAAAAGGGGTTATATAAGCGGAGCGCCTTCACAACGGCAGCCAGAACAAGTCTGCAACAGCGAAAGAGAGGCGAAACTGAGACCAACCTCGAACTGGCATCCAATAGAGGAAGAACGATGCTTCAAGACCCGGAGAAACATCAACATTCAGGTTTCTTCCAAGCCCATAGATCTGACTGAACTGGATGATGAGCTTCGTGGAGATTTTTCCGAAGAATCCGACCTCTGGACTATCAATTGTAGTGTGTACAATGCAGCGAGAACTTTGGCAGATGCAAACCGTAAACCAAAACCAACGGTTGATCATAAGACCAAAAGACGAATGCATCAACTTAGCACAAAGATAGGCTGGGCAAGACAGTGCGCGTCCCGCATTCAGTGTGTGATTGACTACATAACATCTGGCAGGACTTTCATTGCCAAGGTTCAACAGTTCACGCGCGAAATGCGGATCCGTCATCACACAATCAACAAGTCAAAGCTACTGAACATCAGGCAGCATATTGTTGACAGAATACGAGTACTATCTAACGCTAGGAGAAGTCTAGAGCGGAGAGAGGTGGGTCAGAGAAAATCAACAGTTTTTGTCTGACACATCTCGACTCTTCCAAGACCCTCCAGTTACTGTCGACCATCCGCCCAAACCAGAGGAGGTCGAAGCATTTTGGAGAGAAGTCTATGAAGTCCAACATCCACTTGAAGAAGGCTCAAAGAACATAAATAGCTAGGAATCAAGAGAAACTACGTCTAGCTCTAAAAATTGTCAAAGAGTACACTCAAGAGATTGGAATGGAGTTCGGGTTAGAGAAATGCGCTAAGGTTAATTTGAAGAAAGGAAAACTTAATTGCATCCCCGAAGATCCTGAGCTCGTCGACAGAAGCGCTATACGACAGCTTTGCGCTGGAGAGACCTATACATACCTGGGCTTGCCACAAAGCCGCATTCAGGACGTGACATCTATAAAGGATACTCTCCGATGCAGATACAAACGTCTTATCCGACGGATATGGTCTTCCAAACTGTCGGTGAGGAACAAAGTATCTACAACGAACATGCTTGCCGTCCCCGTAGTACTCTATTCATTTGGACTGTAACCACCTATCTCACGGTCGTGAGACGTGGTTACAGCTGAAATTTTACTGCGATTTCGCTGGGAGCGGGTGCAATTTTTCAGATTAGCACCCGCTCCCGGCGAAATCCTGCGGTTGTCTTTATGACAAGCTTTTAACTATATATATGTATATTTATAAGTAATATAAAAAAACAGTGATTTCATATGGTCAATAGAAAACAATGATACAAATATTAATTTAAAAACTAATTTAAAAATAAATAAATAATTGATTGTATTTATTTATTACCGTGATAATAAATATCATAAGAAACAAAATATCTAATATAATTTTTTTCGTAAGTCATGAGAAAAAAATGTCATTGAGTACAAAATGAGTCGAATTTTAGAACTACCCGTTTTGCTTTTAGAACTACCCGTTTTCTTAGAACTACCCGTTACGATATGGCCTGGGGAAGGGGGCACCTGTGCACGGAGCAACTGTGCACGAGCCCATCTGTGCACGTCGATGGCCACAGGCACAACTGTGCACGTTGTTAGGCATAGGCATAACTTTGCACCAGGCCATCTATGCACGTCTAAATTTAGATCATAGAGATTCGAATTAAGTGATTATGGCGTTTTCAATTAATAATAACTGCCATCGTTGAGCGACCTGCTAAATACCCTTACTTATCTAATGCGGATATATATATATATATATATATATATATATATGTATAGACTGTACGTTGTCACCTCAAAAATATATATATCACCTCCGAAAACGGAGGTGACAACGTTTTGCCTATTTTTCGATGTAAATCCATTTTAGATGGACTTTTATTGCATTTGGCGAAAAACCGTTCGGAGGTGACAACGTTCATCCTTTATCAGCAGTATCGCCTACCTAGTTCGGGTATATATCACCGGCGCTAGTGTCGCCATACTAGCAGATACAAGGTGTACGTTCTCACCTCCAGCATATATAACTCCAATCACAGGTAAGAGGCACACCTTCCCACCTCCGTGATTTGGCAACACTGCATTTACTCTCATTGAATCAGCAGGTGCCTTTCGCCAGCCGAAATTTGAAAACTGTCAAATAGTAAGATTCAATCGTGAATATAAAAGCTTGAAAATGGTTCAATTTTTATAAAAATGAGTATCTTTATGCTTTTGAGGCCACTGAATTTAAATTTGGTATCAGAATTCCAAAATTCACAAGGTTTGATACCAAAATTTGAAAATCGTTGAATTTGTATGCAAATGAGTATTTGTACGTTTTTTAGGTCGAATTTGATGAAAATTAGTATTTATACGTTTTCAGGGTAGCTGAAGAGAAATTTCGCTCTAAAATTTGCAAATTTTCAAATTCTAGAGATTTTTTGGGGATGCTGAATACAAATGTGAAAGTAAATTTTTTCAACTGTTTTTTTTTTAATTAATCTGTTTCACTTGAAATTTTAAGTTCTTTTTTTCTTGTTGAGAATTAATTTTCTTGACTGAAAATGTTACTGCTTGGTTGAAAATTATTCCGTTTTGGTTGAGGATTCAGCTATTTTGTTCAAAATTGGTCGTTTTTTAGTTTAATTCAACTATTTTTGTCATCAAAATAAAATCTCTTTTGGTTGAAATACGACCTATCCAACATATTTCAACAGCATATTTCATTAGGATTACATTTTTTGCAGAAAAATCAACTACTTGGTTTAAAGTTGAACTACATTGTAAATAATAAATTTTTTGGTTGAACATACATGGTTTTAATTTGAAATTCACCTAGTTGGTCCTAAATGAACAGTTATGTAAAAAATTCGTCTTTTTGCCTAACAGCTTGAGAATTTATGGTTTTTTGAAAATTCATGTTTTTCATTGATAATTGAACTATTAATTTGAAAATGTTACTATTTTGTTAGAATTCCGTTTATTGTATGTGGAAAATTCAAATATTTTGTTATAAATGTACTGTTTTGTTAACAATTATTAATTTTGGTTTATTCATTTGAAAATGCAACTATTTGGTTGAAAATTCTTTTTTTTTCAATTAACTTTTTGAACTGAAAATTTAGTTATTTCACGTTTGGTTCAAAATGTGTCCCTCACAAATTTATGATTCAACTTTTTGGTCGACAATTAATTTTTTTTTGAAAATTCGTCTTTTTGTTATATGTAACATTATTCTTGTTTGTTAAAAAATCATCCTTTGGTTTGAGGATGCAACTATTTTGTCAAGAATTTGTAATTTTCCATTGGAGTTAACTGGTTGATAATTTGCTTTTTTCCGTTCAAAATATGTTTCTTCAACTAAAAATTTAATTATTCCATTTTTCGTTGAGAATTTATCTTTTCTAGTTAAAAATTCAATCATTTGGTCGTAAATTAAATTTTTCTTTGAGAATTAACATTTTTCGCTCAAAATTGAACTACTTTTTTCCAAAAATATCTATTTTTTTTAAATTCTTTTGTTTTCGTGGAAGAATAATTCTTTTATCCAAAAAGTTTCACTCCACTTTTGGTTGAAAATGTATCGCTTATAAGTTAAAAATTCAACTATTTCGTCGTAAATGAACTGTTTTCTTAAAATTTCATATTTTTGGTTGAACATTAAACTATTTATTTCATAACGTGACTATTTGGTTGGAAATTAATTTTTCTTTTAATTATTTTTTTATCTGCAAAATTATTTATTCCACTTTTGGTTGAAAATTTATCTCTTTATCTGTTAAAAATTCTGCTATTTGGTCTTTAATTACCTTTTATGTTGAGAAATCATATTTTTGGCGGAAAATTAAACTTTTTTCGCAAATGTAAGTATTTTGTTGGAAATTCTTTTTTTTAACTTGATTTTCTTATCTGAAAATATAATTATTGCAATTTTGGTTGTAAATTTAGCCCTCATATTAAACTGTAGCCCTAATTGTGATTCAACTATTTGGTAGAAAATTCATGTATTTTCTTGAAAATTCGTTCTCTTGGTTTTAACATTAACCTTGTTTGTTGGAAATTGATCATTTTGTTTGCGGATTCTACTATTTCGTCAAAAATCCGAAATTTTTCATTGGATGCAACTGGTTGATAATTCTTCTTTTTTGTTGAAAATTAATTTTTGTGAATTAAAATTTTAACTATTTGTAGTAAATTGATTTGTCTTTCAATTTTCAAAATTCATCTTCTATGGAAGAAAAGTAATTTTACATGGTTGAAAATTTATCTTTTTTGGCTGAAAATAATCTTGTTGGTTCAAATTCGTCTTTTTGGCATGAAAATTCAACTCTTTGGCTTAAAATGCAACTATAAAATGCAACTACTCAATTTTTTTGAAGATAATGTTGGCACTTAATGTATCGATAAGGATTACCATATAAGTTTTTTATCTGAACTTGTTCCTTTTGGTGAAAAATATGAGCATAATTTTTCTTTCAGAATTCGCATTAAAAATATTAATACATTCACAATTATTTTTAAAAACTAAGAGTCGTATCGGAAAACGAAAAACACCTCTAGATTCGTCTCCGAAATATCTAGATGCCATATTTTTTCGTTCTTTTTTAAAACAATTTTCAAACAATCACATTATTTTCTATAGTTCTGCAATTGTTATAAACAAAGTAATTATCGGAATTAAAAATGGACAATACTATTGCATTCCTTTCGAAAATATCTCGATGCGACTTTTTTTTCTAAGCATTGGTTGAACAATGAGGTCATATGTTGCTTAGCGTACATTTGCTGTGTGCCTGTAGATATGTATTTGAAACATGCAGGCTTTTTCTTTTCGGATTGAACCATTTTTAATTCGGAATAAACACAAGAGGTCGTTCAAGTATTACTGCATTTTAAAATTCTTCAAAGTGAAAATGTATGCTCATAAATAAAGACCTGAAATGTCATTTTTTTCAAAGTATATGAAATATTTTTTTCCATAATCAATTTGAGAATGTATTAAAAATAGAACAAATTATAAATCGAGGCCTTCAAAATCAAAATAACTGGACAATCGTCCAACATCTGGAATGACAATGAAGTTGAATAAACAAAAAAAATACGTTTATAAGAACCTAGTAATATAAGAAGACAATGAATTTTTATAATAATTTTGTTATTTAAATTGATTTTATGGGTCTTCAAAGTTGAAAAGCTTCGAATTTTAGAGTAATAAATTAGATCGAAAATTTCCAAACTGGAACCCAAACTGACAAGAGATTAATTCTATTGTTGTAGAACTCCGGAATTATATCAGTGTAGTAGCACTATTTATAATGTCCAGTTTCAACAGCTCAGGTACACCTACCTCATCACCTAGTCTACACCGCACCAGTCGGAGGAGGTTGGTTGCGCCAATCCCCCTCAGGTAGGTCGTGAGCCATAGGTTAGTTGCGCCAAGACTCTTCAAGGGACGGATTAGGAGGATTAGAAGCTGAACGATGGTGGTTCTCTTTTAAGATAGACTGAGGTGTTAAATTAAGGAGCGAAATACAGATTTTTAATAGGAAGAGGGAAAAATAATACAGATACATAATAACATAAGAATATTTATTTGTGTTTGTCACATCCAAACTATTTTTATACTACATATAAACAATATATAACTTTTACACACACTATTAGTTGCAATATCTACTTCAAAAACAGACAAATCTGCTTCACGTTAAGCAATGTTGCTAACATTATTTTGGCACGGGAAGAAAACCGTAACATAACGAAATTACAAACTCCTTTTGTGTAATTGCATTCGTGTTCAATTCAAAAATTTTTCGATTAACATAAGCTTGCTTTTTCAGGACGTCAGGTCGCGGCTGTTTCGTTAATCGTTTCTTGACGGATTTGATTTTTGCGTATGTTTCAGCTTGAAACCCTAATAAAGTCTCTATAAATACGTAGATCTTTTCGTTTCGATTTTTTTCGTTTATTTTTTTATTTTTGTGGAAAATTTTTTCCTATGTTCAGCATCGCTGGACTGGATGCGCAGGGGTGTTTATATGGAAAAAACATCATTTTCCAGTAAAGTTAATTGTTATAAATAAAGTAAATTAACAAACAGTCTACATTATGAGTTTTTCATTTTTAAAGTAGATTTTTGCATTCAAATTATTTGTTTTTATTGAAAAAATGATACTCTATCATGAAAATTTGTCATTAGATATTTTTTATTAATTTTATAAATAAATTACATAAACAAATGCTCAGTTTGGACATATAAAGACAAAGAAAAATCGTCTTTTCTCTTCATTTTCCTTAAGTAATGTCATCAGTGATGTTTAGTGATGAAAATTTGACTTCTCATATTTTAAAATGATTTTCTAAAAAGTTCTATAAATAATTTTATTTCCTTAATGAGCATTTGTTCATAAAATTCATTTATTATCAAGTTAATTTTGTGAAACAATACTGACCAAATATATCCAGGCAAATTAAGGGAAAAAGCGATTTTTTTCTGCCTTTAAACGCCACCACTATAGGCATTTGTTTATAGAAATAGTTAGAAAATTATTTAAAAATATGGAGTGACAAATTTTACCACTAAACATCACTGATGGCATCATTTGAAGAAAATTAAGAGAAAAAACGATTTTTTTCTACCTTCAAATGTCCACACTATATTTATTTATATAATCTTTTTAATAAGTCAATAAAAAATATCGGAACACAAATTTTTATGATCGAGTATCATTTTGTCGATAAAAGCAAGTAGTTCAAACGCGAAAATGTACTATGGCAACGAAAAATTCATAATGTGTATTGTTTGTTAATTTAATTTATTTATAAAAATGAACTTTGCTAAATAATTTTTTTTCGCTCTCAAACATCCGTGTGCATCCAGTCCAGCGATGCTTAACATAGGAAACAAATCTCCACGAAATAAAATAAAAACGAAAAAATCGACTTTTTTCGCTGTTCACATTAATATAAATGTTTAAACAAACAAACGCTAAAAAATCGGGCCACCTGAATCTCCTAGAAACCGAATGCTTAAATTTGTTTGAAAAGGAAATCCCAAATCGGTAAAGAATGCCTTCTACAAGTTATCTTGAAACTCGTTTTTTATTTAATGCCGCTGCGCGGAGCACATGACAAAATGTTAAAAATAATATTCCGGCTTATATTTTGAACCGATTGTAGAGTTCTTTTTCAATATTTTACATTCTCATTTTATTTTAGTATAACCTGTGCAAAAATTAAATTTTTTAATTTTCCAATGCATTAACATATGCATACTATTTCACACAACAACTTTCAATTGGTATACACTGCGAATTTGTTTTTAGTAATAACCTTTGTAATGAAATGACAATATAGTACTCTCAATATACAATATACAAATTTCTAAAAAAATTACCTCAAACTTTAAAAATTTACTTAAACTTTGTATTTGTTTATAAAGATGAGGAATATACTTCCATTTATTTTTATAATGCTTGTACGTGACTGAAAATTGGATTACAGACAAAAGTCACTTTATAAATATTCAAAATCATTACAAAATCTCAGACTGCTGCATTGGAATCTTGAAAATTTTAATTTTTGCAAAGTTTATATTTATTTAATACAAATTAATTACTTTTCAAACTATATCAATTAAAAACGGATTATTTGGCTATTTTGAGCATT
Organism: Andricus curvator; assembly: GCA_932195095.1. Classification (NCBI taxonomy): domain Eukaryota; kingdom Metazoa; phylum Arthropoda; class Insecta; order Hymenoptera; family Cynipidae; genus Andricus; species Andricus curvator. The sequence continues at coordinate 91,659 of CAKNYM010052260.1, forward strand.
TAAACAAGGTTCTTTTAACGTTATCATCTGATAATAAGAAATTTGTAATATTTTTGATGACAATTCGATAGAGATCCACTATTGTTATCCTAATCAATAATTTAATTATTTCTGCCATTTAAAATCAGTGTAAAATGTTTTTAGGAATGCTCACTTATATTCGTGAGCAAATATAAAAAATTGACAATTGGTTAAAAACAAGTTAACGAGAAAAAATGCCTTCTTGAGGATTCACAGGACCCAGATATTTCATTCCGTAAAATTTTCGTTAAAACGTATGTCAAAGTAATATTTAATTACGACATATTACTATTTTTCAACATTATTATTAAATTTAGCATTTTGAACATGCTGGAGCAATTGCAAGCAGATTAAACAAAATAAGAGACTTTGATTTTCGACAATACCTTTTTTGTCACTTTGTTAAATAAAAATAAATAAAATTCTTTTTAAAAATCCGGCTACCATAAAGTTATTTCAAATTTAGTACAGAATCAATCTAAAAAGAACTTTGAAATCGGTTTAAAAATTGTAACCCCCAGCTTAATTTATTTACAAAAATTCGACTTGACCACTGACTGTGCGTCCTGGGTTTAAACTGAAAGCATTATATCTGAATATTCTACAGTTTTCCGCCCATTTCTCATTAGGATCCAGTGATCTGTTATACATATTATTTATTACACCAGTTCTCAGGCACATTTCAAAAGATGAAGTTGAGATTATTTAATTTTTGGACAGGTATAGACTTGGCGCAACTGACCGGTAGGATTAGAGAACCTTTTTCGATCTAGGGATTAGCGGCAGGGCAATTGGCGCAACTGACCAGCGCCCGCACCAGTTGCTCTTCTGAGCTCTCTTTCGCCGACCCTTACCCGCGGGGGGTCCTTTGTACTAATGAGGAGTGAAATACGAAACATGATTTTCTTTTAATTTTGCAATTATAAATTTAATAATATTATATTAGAAATCTATGTTTTTTGGCGATTCCAACGATATGTCACTTATGGTAAATAGTCAAAAATTAGAATCTTTCCAATCCACCCCGTGTTCAAGCAACCTTCATCGAAATTTAATGTATAATTTTGATTAAAAAAATATACATTATTCACATTTAGTGACTTTTTGGATTAGAAAGGAGTCATTCGTTGATTTTTTCAAATTAATTAGGATGTATGTAAAATATTTTAATTATCACTTTTCTTCAACTTATTTCTCACATAAATATATTAAATCATTTTATTTTTATTTCGAAATGTAATTTCAAAAACTCAAAAGTAAGATAAATGTAAGATTTTACACATGTTTCAAGTCCATATCTGTGCAAACTTCAATGTCGTGAAAAGTAGACTAGTGGAAATAGATAATCAATTAACAAAAATTCCGAAGGTCTTCAAAAAAATTTTATATTTTTCTTCATATGTTGAACATATAATAAAATTTTGCATAACGTGATCGGGTCGGCAATTCGTTTAAAAGAATTTTTTGCAAAATTTTCCCCTCATTGTTCCACGAAAATTTAAAACATTTTGCAAACTTGAGTGAGTAATTATATACTCAGTCTCTATCCTGTATCAAATTTGCAAAACGTTCATGATGCGGCCACGTTATTAATTATAAACAAATAAATATTTTGTTAATCTCTCCTGAGCGAAAATACCGAAGATTTTTCAAAATGTTGTTTCTGCTTTTATCCGTTGAGAAGGGACTATTGTATGATTTGCAAAACTAAACACATTTCGCAAATTATCGTTTTTCAAGTTGTTACATTTTTTGCCATTCGACTCCTAAAATTTCAGCGGAAATTGCGAAGGTTTCGTTTTAAGGTACCGATTGTTAGAAATGTTGGGATCTGAAAATTATGAAATTTGCGAAACGTTGCTTGGCCGGCAATAGTGATTCATTCGAGCGACAAAATCCGAGAAACGCCCAAAAATATTTTTGTTCATCGCCTGGACAATCGATCTGTCATCCCATATCGTCTCATTAAAACGAACTTCTTGTCAAATCGATCGATCTGACCGAACAGCCGAGAAGCTCGTTTCCAAAATTTTTAATATTGCTATATTCAAATTAATATAAGTAGAAAATGAGTTGATGGACGTAGAAAGACCTTTTTCAAGGTTAAAGCTAACTTTTACCTTCATACCTGAGCAATATTAAAAAAATATACAATTTTGTTTCATAAAATACATCAGACTAATGGACTAAAGAAACTTCATCAAATTTTTCTTCAAATTAATAAAATCTAAAAAGTCTTTGAAGTTTCGTATTTTTTAGAATTTATATTTTCTATGAGAAAAAGTTTATTCCGAACATATTTTTATACAGAGGTCCAACTATCTACAGTGAAAGATATCTTTAAAACATTTTTTGTAGCGTTTTGATTACGGCTTCTTGCATATCCTTGGAAGTTGAGGGAATCATTGATCTCATGGCATTGTTTGTGGAAAATTCGCATTTTGTCCAAATAGGCGGAAAATTCTGGGGTTACTTCATCATCAAAGAAACATTTCGGCAGATATTTTCTCGCTACCCATTCCACCACTATAAAATTGAAGATTTTTTTGATCAAATTTCTAATAAAAGACCAAAGGTAGAAATAGATCAGATATGAAATTATTATATCAGAACTCGAGCAGAGAAATTACACTTTCCAGGTGGATTCATATATTTAAAGAAACCCATTTTTCAATTTTAATAAAGACCGAATTTATTACAAATTGGATAGGCTGTGCAAAGTGAAGTCACCAAATCGTTTTAAGACAAAATATGTAGTTTTTAAGGGATTTCAGTTGACTCATATTTTGCCGTCTACACAAAAAAATGTTTTGACTAAGTTATGAGTATTAAAAAATTTTTAAGGTGGTAATGTATTTTACAAACAAAAAAAATCCTTGCCGTTTTTCTGAAACTCTTCAACCTTCATTTTCTCAACAAGGCCACCTTTTTATTTTTTCTTGATTTTTTTTCTAAGTTGGTATTAATAGGGTGCATTTATCGAAAAATTATTTATTTTGTGCCTACATCTTAGAAAAGAGAAAATTGAGTTCATTTCAATGAAAAATAAAAATTCGCATTTTTTTAATAACGAAACGATACTTGAAAAAAAGTCAAGAGAGTGAAGTTCTTCCGCTTGAAAATTTGTAAAAAAAAAGTTTGCAAACACTTTTCTGCTCTTGCCTCTTTTTCTTGAAATTTTCGCTAAAAATGCAATAAATTCGGTTACAACTGGCCTTTCCTTGTAACAATGCAATTTTCTAATACTTTATAAACGAAATTTTTTCAACTTATAGATTTACACATTAGATTTTTTTACAAAATATTACAAAATATAATGTTTTAATTGTTCCAATTAAATTTAATTAAAAAGAACAATTGTAGCCCATTAAATTAAAATAAATAAAATAAAATTATATCAAAATGAACAGTTAAATCGTTTTAATTGTTTTAATCTAATTTAATTGAGAAAAATACAATTATAGCCGATTCTAATAATAATAACTTTAGCGAACATTTTGAAAAAGAGGCAAGATAAAGAAAAGGTCTAAGAAACTTTTTTTCTTAATTTTTCAAGTGGCACAACTAAATATTATGTCTCGAAACGATTTCGTGACTTCAGCATGCTGGCTTTACAGCCTTCCCGATTTAAAATGTATTCGGTCTGCATGTTACTTTATTTTGTTGTAAAATTTAGAAAAGGTAACATTTTTCATCTTGAAAGACTAAATATCCTTTTTGCTTCCTCATAGAGGAAGCTTTATAATGGTAACATTTTCCAAAATTTTCAAATTCATTTAATTAAACCCTCCCTAATTTAAAAATATCGAATACAATGTTCGAAGCAATTGTTCGGATGCGTGTGTGTGAGGATGTATGTGTGTGTGTGTGTGTGTGTCTGTGTGCGTGGATGTGTGGATGTGTGTGTGGATGTCACGATTTTTTGTGAACACGATAACTAGAAAACGGTTGCAGATAATTCGATGAAATTTGCAGGGCTTATTTTCCTCACTAATATCTTGAATCTGACCAAAGGATTTCTAAAAATATTTGTTGCATTTTTTTTAGCACTCAATAATATTTCAAAAATCGGTTTTTCATAGTAAAACTTTTTTCATTGACATAATTCAAAGTTGATGCAAGAATATAAAAGATTACTTGATTCGAGACGAATCGATTGACCTATACTATTAATATATTTTATTGGAGCGTAGGGAAGTTATGGTAATTTATATATTTTAAAAATCGGTTTTTTATAGTAAAACTTTTTTCATTGACATAATTCAAAGTTGATGCAAGAATATAAAAGATTACTTGGTTCGAGACGAATCGATTGACCTATACTATTAATATATTTTATTGAAGTGTAGGGAAGTTATGGTAATTTATATATTTTAAAAATCGGCTTTTTATAGTAAAACTTTTTTCATTGACATAATTCAAAGTTGATGCAAGAATATAAAAGATTCCTTGGATCGAGGCGAATCGATTGACCTATAATATTGATACATTTTATTGAAGATTAAGCAAGCTATGTTAATGCATAATATTTGAAAATACGGTTTTTATAGTGAAACTTTTTTCTTCAATATAATTGAAAGTTGATGCAAGAATATAAAAGATTCCTTGCTTCGAGACGAATCGATTGACCTATAATATTAATATATTTTATTGAAGCGTAGGGAAGTTATGGTAATTTATATATTTTAAAAAATCGGTTTCTTATAGTTAAACTTTTTTCATTAACATAATTCAAAGTTGATGCAAGAACAGAAAATATGTGTTGATTCGAGACGAATCGATTGACCTATAATATTAATACATTTTATTAAAGAGTAAGGAAGCTATGGTAATGCATAATATTTGAAAATACGGTTTTTCATAGTAAAACTTTTTTCTTCAATATAATTCAAAGTTGATGCAAGAATATAAAAGATTCCTTGGTTCGAGACGAATCGATTGACTATTTCGATTAAAAACAGTATGACATTAATTTTAAGAATGTATTAAATGATTCATTTTTGCTAATTTGAATTAAAATTTTCCCCATACGTTAAAAAAAAAAACTTTCGATCACTAAAGACCAAATTTCAAATACTTACGCCAACAAATTTGTGACGTGTGGACCAGCACACCGCGCCGTATGAATGGACAGACAATAATCAATATTAGCAGACGACAAAAATGGTGCATAATAGAATTATCATAATCTTAAAATCATCTAAAGAAAATAATGGACCAGGAGAAAAAGAACTTAGTGCGCGATCAAAATCGTTTGCGAGCGAATCATTCTAATGGTGATTATGACACCGAAAATATCGGAGCACTGAACATAGAATCACTGAATGACATTAGAGGTAAGTTTTGGTAGGTTCAAATATTGTATTTCTTAACTTTCTTAATAAATTTTATGGACTTTCTTTGTGAAATTTTCAATTTCATGAAGAAAAATAAATGTGTCTATTGAAGTATTAATTTCTGATTATTTTTCAGTATTGCAACAGGATGATGAGAATACTATCGGTGATGAACATGATGTACTTGTGAAATAAAAATATTGTTCGTAATGTATTTTGGCCATTTTTTTTTTAATTCCTTATTAACAATTTTTTATTGCAGCCCGACCAGCATCCGATCGAGGATCCCAGTCAAAAACCAGTCGGATCCAGACCGGGTTACCCTATTTGTATCCGGGATCCGACCGGGTAACCCAGCCGGGATCCGACCAGCGCAGCGTGTCGAAAACAACCAGAATCCGACAGGGCAGCCTGACCAGATTCCGGATACAAGCAGGGCAACCCTGCCGGAATCCGGGCCGAACCCGCTCATAACTTCTACACGGGACCCAATTGCACAAATAATCAAGCAATAATTAATTGTACACTATTACATATTTAAGATAGTAAACAATAATTGTTGAAGTTGATCGAAATCTTAATACAAGAACTGTATTCTTAAGAACGATTATTTTTTAATGTTTACAAATATTTTCTTTCAATTGAATTATATAGTAAAGTAATAATGAATTTATATTTAATTTATGATTATTATAATATGTATAATGCTATGTATAATATTGATGATATTCCAAAAAATCAAATATTATTATAAATGATTTATTTAATTTATTTTAATTATTTATTGATTGTGCAAATAATAATAAAGCCCAACGTATTAATTATTTGAAATGATAAACAATCATTATTTCGTAGCCTAATCGCAAGTAAAATGATACAAACTTTATTTTTTTCAATGATTTATTCACACATCAAGCACTTCTAATGTTTAAAAATTGCATATGTTTCATTAAAATAAATATTAGGATGTAATGAATTGAAATTCATAACCGACAAAAATGAAAAATAATATAAATTTTAGATGGCCGAGGTGTTAAGGCGACGGGACAAACTTACAAAAATATAATAGCTAGTTACATCCGAAGTTCGATGCCTGGCATATGTACAAGAGATTTGCGGAAACTCATTTCTTCATTTTTTTGTGTCCAAAAACTTTTTTTATATTTTTAATTAACTGCAAAATCTATATATTGGACTTTTATGGCATAAGAAATAATTATATTATTTAATTATTAATTATTTTTTATTAAAATAGCCGATCTGTCTAGAAACTAGTCGATCTGAGCGTTACATCCCAGTCTAGCCACTGGACAGTCAGCCTGTGGCGCGCCAGTGTCCACTCAAGGCGGACTAGACAGAAACAGTACAACGCCACGAAATTTTTCCACACGGGAATTCGCGTTTATAACATAATACGTCGTTTGAACAAGTACATATTGTTTGAACAATAAAATAACACTTGGTTTTATTTTGATTGTGAAAAATAACATTGAAACATTTGCTTAAATAAAATCTAGAAATTTTCTCTAATCATTTTTTGATGAGGCTCGTAATTTTCGTTTTAATGGCAACAACTTGCATGAAAAATCACAAATTTGAATTTATGAAAAAACGACACAAGCTAGGTACAGTGAAATTCTTAACGGCAAACACTTTCACGCAAAACAGGAGTCCCGGGCGCAATCAACAAATTACAGATCTTAAAGGTTCAATCTGTAATTGTAATCGATTCATGCACAAACGCGGCGGAAGAACAAAGACTGAGCGCAAAGCGCGAGACCTAAAAGAAGCGCACCCATGCAGCGTGCAGATTTTTAAAAATAATTTTATTATTAATAATTTATATTGTATTACACTACGTCACAAAAACATATAAAATATTTATTTATTTGACTTTTATGGCATTTATTTATGTATTTTTTGGCACTGATTCGGAAATTGACATTATTTATTTCGTAGTAGCAATATTTGTCTTGTATCCTTTTCGACGACTTTTCCATGACCAAAACGTGATTCCTTCGCTACCCCCACGCCAGTCCGTCAATAATTAATTAACATTTTTGGTAAACATTATACATATTATAATTATTATAAATTCAATAAAAATTTATTAAAACTCTACTATACCTATAATATAATTGAAAGAAAATGTTTTTGAACATTCTTCAAGAAAATCGTTCTTAAGAATAGAGTTCTTGTATTAAGATTTCGATCACCTTCAACGATTATTGCTTACTCTCATAAATATGTAAAAGTGTATAATTAATTATTGCTGGAGCATCTGTGCAATTGCGTATTGTGATTTCCTCAATCATTTATTCAAAAATGATTATTTTCTGAATTCACCTGTGTAATTTTTGCTCAAGTCCAAACCGTGATTCTATCTAGAAACTAGCTGAAATCTGAACAATCTTCATATATTCAAATTCTTAACGAACTCCTAGATAGCGCCAAGACTGGGACTAGACAGCAGAAAGGTTTGCATCAAACACGTAGCAAAGCTGGACAGCGCCAGTGTAGCGTCAGGCTAGTTTTGCGTGAAAAGACAGGCTTGAGAAAAACTGTACTGGCTTCAGCATGATTCAAGACTGCCACGAAATTTTCCCATACGGTTCGTGCAACGTTTTGCAAATTTAATATTTTTAAGATTTTGACATTTCCAACATTTGCTACCCAAAAACGCAACATTTTCTATTCTTGCAGGAATTTTATGAGTCGAATTGCAAAAAATGCAACATCAATTTAAAAAACGATGATTTGAGTTATGCATACAGTTTTCTAAGTCATATAATAGTCTCTTCTCAATAGAAAGAAGCAGAAACAATATTTTGCAAAACCTTCGGTATTTTCGCTTGGGAGTGATAAACAAAATAATAATTTGTTTACAATTAGTAATGTCGCCAAGTTGTAAATAGTTTCCAAATATAATGTGACGTTGGCAATAAGTTATTTATCACTCAGTGCGATTTGCAAAATGTTTGAAATTTTTCGGTAGTTTACAAAAGTAACTAATTTGTTTAATTGTAGCTCTAATATTATTGCCGGCCATACAACGTTTTTTAAATTTGATAATTTTTAGATCTCGACATTCCTAACATTTTCTACCCAAAAACGCAATCTTCGCAATTTCCGCTGAAATTTTAGTAGTCGAATTGCAAAAAATGTAACAATTATTTTCAAAACAATATTTTGCGTTATGTATTTAGTTTTGCAAATCATACAATAGTTTCCTTTCAATGGAAAAAAGAAGAAACAACTTTGTGCAAAACTTTTGGTATTTTCGCTCAGGAGTGCCCTAGTAGAAATTGGTCCTAGTTTTAGGCAAGTTTCTAGTCAGTTTTTCCCTACGTCTGGTTAGCACCCAACTAGGAAACTTATCAGTTACTAGTGAGGAATGTAACGCTGCTTCGAGTGAGGAACTGACTAGGAAATCTAGAAGGAATCTGGTTAGTTTCTTACGAGGTACTTACGTAGATTTAATAAAATTATTTCCATTTTTGAAATGAAATAAACTCTTTTATTTTCAAAAATATATAATAAATTATATATTTCATTTATTTATATAAAATAAATTATATATTTTCCGTTCATTCCTTGGCCGCCTTAGATCGCTCGATCCTACCTCCGTCCCAAACTTTAGCGTTGGGGATGACGCTCGATAACGCCGTTTCAAAATCTTTGGAAGACATTTAAAATAGCAATATATCCTTTCGTTTTTTTTGCACAGTCAAAAAATCTGCAAAAATTAAGAATCATCAGTAAATTTTTCAAAATTTGATTTTGTTGAAATATCTTACTTTTAATGCAAGTAGACATTGATGTCTCTTTGAACACGAAATCCTTTTTATCGCTCTTCTTAACTGCTGTAAAAAGAAGTGCAAGTTCTCGTTGGAGAAATCCTTTTAAAATTACTGTGATGTTTTTCGTCAGTGACATACCCTTGTTATACATCGATTTCAACACAGCATCCCGTAATAAATAAATAATAATATAATATAAAAAATATAATAAATAAACATAATAAATAAATATAATAATTAAATTATTTTATGTCTTGCCAATGTAATTCATTTTTGAATTTTTCCTATCTTGCGCTTACAAAATCCTTGACGAATTCATCCTTGGTCAGCAATTCTTCACAAAAGGCGTTGAAATCTTCAATTTCTTTAAGTGGCAAGGGAAATCTTGAGTAAACTGCAGTTTTCCCACATTTTCGATAACTTCGGTCATTTCTGATTTGACTTCAGAAAAGTGATACTCGAACATGGAATGCATGGATCGTAAAACGATGCTTATCAACTCTAGAAAAAAAAACGGATTAATTGTCAGCTAATGTGAAACTTCATAAAAATTTATATTACCTTCGTTGGAAATGGGAGAGTTATTTGGACTTTGTATCGTTACCATATCTTTTTTTCTGCTTCTCACGAGACGACGATGATTTTTTCGAAGAATCTTGTTTTTCAGGGTCTTTTTGTTTCTGAATGTTTTTTAAGCCCGAATATTCTGCGGAATCAATTGACGGACGAAATAGGGACATTTTAAATTTATTGAAGTCTTCCTTCTTTTTATTATTTTTTGAAGCTGAAAATCAAGCGGGATAGAGAGACTGCAAAAGCTGTGGTGATTTTAATTTTTCTGGAGCTAAGGAAAACAAAATTTTGCTATGAATTTCTTCATGCATATTTGAAAATTTGAGATTCAAATAGAATATGTAATTATACCGTGTTTCGATCCAATTATTTTATATTTCTTAACTGGTGGTCCCTTGAACATCTCTTCCAAATATTTTTCTAATTCGTTAAAAAACATTTTATAAACATTTCAATTCAAATTTTCATTATTCAGGTGAGAAAAATTGAGTTTCGTACCTTCATCAAAATTCGACTCGACTTGTGGTGATTCTGCGGAATCAATTGACGGCCGAAATAGGGACGTTTTAGATTTATTGAAGTCTTCCTTCTTTTTATTATTTTTTGAAGCCGAAAATCCACCGGGATCAAGTGACTTCAGAAGCTGTGGTGATCGTGATTTTCCTGGAACTAAGGAAAACAAAATTTTAAGTATGAATTTATTTATGCATATTTGGAAATTTGAGATTCAAATGGAATATGTAATTATACCGTGTTTCGATACAATTCTTTTGTATTTCTTGACTGGTGGTCCCTTGAACATCTCATCCGAATCTTTTTCTAATTCGTAAAAAACCGACCCGACCACGTTCAACATATAAAAACACAACTGTACAATTTTTTTTAAAGAACTTCGGAATTTTTGTAAATTGACTTAATTTTTATGTCTAATTGCACTGGCCTGAAGCCTCAGGAGTCAAAATTGGTAAAACAGCCAATGTTTAAAATTTTGTGTTTGGTATTTAGTGAAATTATCTTTAGAACATGTGGTTTAAAGATTTTTTTCGAGCATGTGTGGACTTTTTAAATATAGAAATGCACTAGAAAGAAATCGACAAGATCTAAGAGCCGAAATGAGATTTACTGTCATTTTTAAAATTTTGGAATTTGGTATTTGACATGATACATTTTTTTCACCCGTAATTTCAGAATTTTTTTCTATGTTTGGAGTTCTTAAAATTAGTAATACACGAGAAAAAACTGCGCTAGACTCAGGAGTCGAAATTACAATTACAGTGGTTTTTATAAATTTGGAATTTGTCATTTAATAGAATTATCGTCTTCACTTGTGATTTTATAATTTTCTTGAGCATGTCAGGAATTTCTAAGCATAGAAATACTCCAGAGAAAAATCGACAATGCCCAGGAATAAAAAAAATAAAATAAAAAATTACTTTTATTCTAATTTCGACTATTGGGTATTGTGAATTTACATTTAAAAACCTCACACGTGCTCAGAAATATGTTTAATCCACAAGTTATAAAGATTATTTCATTAAATACCAAAATCAAGATTTTAAAAAGGAAATGGGAATTATTTTTCAGAAAAATGATTGATTTGAATCTCCAAAAAATTAAGAATATTTTTCTGAAATTTAGGTATGCAAAGAAAATTAAACCTCAAGAAAAGTCTAAAACTCTGCAAATAAGAAAAATTTTCAACCTGTTTTTCGCGCACGGGTAACCAAGCTGCACGTGGATCGATTTCAAATTAATTATACTTCTTTAGAACCCTAATACGCTAATTTTACGCATTGTAGCGATATCAAATTCCAAAAGTATTTATTTTGGACCCACTCTACTGGGAAATTGGAGAAGAATTTTGTTATTTACCGAGCTTACCGTAAAAAGTAGTAAATAGAAATGAATAGGTTCGGATTTATGACGAATCTCACAAATCCCTGTAAGATTGAAGATGGTTTAAAAAGGTAGGTATAATTTCGTCGCCATCGTGTCCTAGAAATTTAGACACTTTTGAAGAGACAGGTGCACTACCTGAGGTGGCAATGTCTCCTTCATGCCGGAACCCTTCCCCCACGCCATAAACTGCAACTGAAATATTGCACCTTCCGAAAGGAAAAACAACAGCCCTATTGGGTACCTATTGTTTTGTTCAAATCGAGTTCCAACAGTATATTCTGTTTCAAACTACGGATTTGAAAATTTGTTGAATTAATTTAATTTAAAATTATTTTATTTGATTCAATTTAGTTTGGAAAAAAATTAAAATTTAATTTAATTTTTAAATTTTAATATCTAGGTTTAACCCCCTAATATTCGTAGATCATCCTTCTAATTTCTATTTGTTTCAGCGTATACTATAAAACTGAATAATGGATGATATATACTTAGTAATAAAGAAAATTACATTTTTCTCAAATTGATGATTTTAGCACTCTTTCAACATAATATATTCAATTTTTAAGCGATATTCAAGTTGAAATATATCAAGAATTATCGAGGCTTCTGTTTGGAAATTATACAAATTTGCAACAGTAGTCAGTATACGATTTAAATCTAGATTTGTCCATTTTTGAATATTCTAATTTGAAAATATTTTATTTCGAATGTTCTCTTAAAAATGTTTAGCCAATAAGTGTTACAAATTAAAATAGTGCAATTCTGAAGGATCTGTTGTCGAAAAGAAAATGTCTTAAAACCCAAAGCCTAAGATGGAAATAAAGAATAGATGAATTTGAAGTATTATGAATAAATTTGTGTTATATGAGCCGTTGGGACTATTTATATATTTATATACTGAAAACGTTGGAGATGTTATTTGAGGCAATCGGCGAAAAGGTTCAAAAATATTTCAAGAGGGAACGTGCATTTTTTATGAACTGGCTGTAAATGCCTGGATTTTTATTTCATAACATTGAAAAAATTCGAAAATACGTTAATAAATTTCTTCAAATATCAAGGTATTAACAATTTTCCGAAACAATAATTCATAATTCCTGATTAGAAGCATTTGGAATTTAAAAAAGGTATATATTAAACGATTCTAAATTAAATACGTTCCAAATCAAACAATTTTAGATGACCTAGGTGAAATTTGGACAAAAGCACAATATTTCTAATGTAATAGAAAAGAATTTAACTTGTATCAATTCTTAATAAGAGCGTTTAGAATTTATTAACTTTGAATTGGAAAAATTTTCATCAGATGCTCTAAAAATAGGAAAATTTTGAAAGAAAGTTTTCAAAATTGGACAGTTTCATTAGAAAGGAGTTTTTGTCGTATCAGTACTACTTCAAAGCGTTCATAATTGAAAAATCTATTTTTAAAATTGGATCATGTGAAATTCAACTAAATTCGAGTTGTGTTATTTATCATTGGAAGCGTTCAAATAATAATAATTAAAAATTTTAAACTTTGGAATTTCAACAATCCAAAATTAAAACTGATTATAATTCTACAATTAAAAACTGATAAACTGAATTGAATCGTTCAAATTCAAAGCTTCTGAAATTTCAGAATTTCAAATTGTTAGTAGAAGCTGAAAAAATTTTCAATTATATAGACCTTTACAATTGAATTATTCTAAAAAAATGTAAGAAATGAAGAAATTTTGAGTACGCAACAATAAAAATAAAAACATTTCTAATACGGAGCGTTGAAAATTGAGCCAATCTCAAATCATTTAGAACTGATCCAATTTTCAATTACTTAGAATTGCGATATTATAACGTTTTTATACTCTTCACCTTTAAATTTTAAATTGTTTCAAGTACATTAAAATCGTTTAAAAATTAATATTCTGCAAATTGTCAACTATACTTTTCTAAATTTCAACAATTCAATTTCAATTGCAAAATTAATACTGTTGAAAGAGAAAGATGGAAAATTCAGCGTTCAACATGAGAATTGGAAACTCTAAAATTTTAACCAGTCAGAATTCAAAAAATTTATTCAATTACCAAGGTCTCAATTTAATATCAAACAATTTTCATCTGTTTTGATTCTAAGTAACATATAATTTCTAACTTTTTAAATATAATTTCTAACTTTTTAAATATAAATCGTTTAGCTTTCAACACTTCTTCCAGAATCATTATTTTTATTTAAAACAATATTTGTATTTAACATTGAAACCAAACAACTCAGCAAATTTTGCAATTTTAAATGATTTGATAGTGTAACTAAATTACCATTTTCAATATGCATGTAATATTGTATCATTATTTTAGTTGGCTGAATTAATTTCCAGATGGGCAGGCTGTGCATGCTCAAGGCATAGAATCATTTTTGCAAGAAATATGTTGTTTTTTTTAAAGGATTTTAGACGACACGTATTTCACAAATTTAAAGAAAATTTCATTCTAAAGATGGGAGTATTTGAACTTTCAAAACCTGTGATGCCCTTTATCAAGAATTTATCGAGAGGAAAAAATCGATATGTGCAGTATCTAAAACAACATAGAAATTTTACATGTTCTTTTCGACTCTGATAGATCTTTTCATTCTAGTTTGAAAACTATATTAATATTATATATATTAATGTCAGATAGTTGCGCTTTTTTCCTGAAATTTTTAACTTTTTGGCACCCTTCACTTAGTGATGTGATAATCAATGCAAGTTAATGAAAATAGTTGTTTAAACAATTTACTATTTTTAAAAACTATCTCCTCTCAGATAAGTGTTAGAAAGTTCCGGTTTTTTCTGAAATGGTTGAATTTGCTTTGCCTTGTTAGTTATGAACAAATACTATATAAACATGAGA